>CM060401.1:178548379-179148379 GCA_030545235.1 Helianthus tuberosus
AAATTTATTTCCTTATAAATACCTTGACTTGCTTAAATCTTCATTTTAACACAACTTTTTCACATGAAGTCATCAATCGAATCATTTACAATTAAAAACATAACATGGGTTTTCTAAATTTCATACACCAACGTTCCCGTACAATCTGTCTTGTGACTCGATCCTCGATCTCTATTCCTTGATGATCCTCATGACTCGTACTACCTGCGCTCACCACATAAAATTCATAACATTAGTACGCATTATAAACATACAAGATTTATTCACATTTACTTTTCGTTCCGTTAACTCTTTGCATCCCAACTTTCCATCTAATCATACAATATGTGGTGAGACTTCTTTGCTATTCCTGCGTTACACTTCATTCACCAGGCACGCTAATATTATCGTTAGTACTCAATTTCATTGGATACATGCGTACCTACTTTCATACATACTTATACATATTCATACGTTCACACATAACTAATTACATACATACGTACATACCCACATGTAAACACATCTACATCATTAAATACGTATCTACATACACACATACCTACATCATTACGTACACTCATAACATTATACATATATACATACATACATACATCCCTACTTGCAACATACCTAACTCATACATGCCTACTCATATACATACCTTCATATATCCGCATATACTTGCTCACATATTTATAAACATACATACGTAGGTACATACATACTTACATACATCTCTAATTACGTGTATAGAGACATACAAACATACATACATATCCAGGCACTCTTGGCTATCACCGATGATCAAAACCGACTTAAAAGTTAGCTTTGATAGTTAAATAACAAGTTTAAACAAGTTATATGGGTCAAACAAACAAAATTAAACAATTTTGGGATTCCGGGGGGGCTAGACGCCCCACCTAGCCCCCTTTTTGACAGCAAGTTCCTTTATTGCTGCTGCAAAATTCCCAGCCAACCCAAGTTTCACGAAAAAGGACATAACTCATTCGTTATTGATCCGATTTACATGATTCTTTTTCCTACGCGGTCGCAATTTAATTCTCCATCACATGGAGTGAAAATCCAATATTCGGGCTACCGAAATTTAGGACCTTCAAGCCTTCGGCTTATTACCCTTTTACCAAAATTTTGACCCGTTCATGCATTTATCAACATAACTCGTTTGTTTGACCATAACTTCTTATGAACCTAATAATATCAATGACGTCTATCATAAAAGACTAAATTCTTGGATGTCTTGCATCCTCTTAACCCATTTTCGCTCAAAAGCTTATTTTGACCCGTTAAAGGTATATTCCGCATTTTAAGGTCCTTGGCTTACGAAAATCATATTTATCGCTTTCCTGCTTTTTCAAAACATTCACTTAATCAAATAGCTTGTTTCTAATCAACTTTTAAGACCGTTTGCCCGATTTACCCATCAAGGGTGTTTTTGTCAACTTTGTTCCATCCTTTACTACAAAGGACTTCCTTTAACAGTTGACTAATCGCACGACTTAACTATAACTCAAATCGTACATACCTGGCTCGGATTAAAGCTATGACCCGTTTTAATATTTCGTGCACTAAATGGCTAGTTAATAGCAACATAATTCCTTTCGCTATTCATCCTGTGAATGCATAATACTTGACAAAACAATTCATTAGTCAATATCGCCAAATGGTGATATCTTCACCATTTGACCCGTTAAGTCTAAATGTCCATTTTATCCTTGTGGGACTTTAGTTAGTCATTATCCCATTCATGTAACTTATTCCTTCGTTAACTCGTAACCAAAATCACCATAATACCCTTTTTACCCTTTTTGACCATCAACTTAGTTTCTTAACATAATCACATGTTCCGACCCATACCAAAACTTGTCGGAACATCATAATTCACATATTTAGTTACCATGTTCGTAATCTATACAATGAATAGATATTCTACAAAAAGGGGTGTAAGCTTTACTTACATAACAACCGAATATGCTTCCCGTGCGCGTTAGTCCCATTTGACCCGCTTCCTTCCCAAGCTTCCATGTCGCTTATTAAACATCAACTATCATATATCATTCTCAAGATAGTTAGCTTATTCATCATTCATCAAATCCTTTTTATCACACGGATCTTATATTAAGTTTATCATTTAACCTTAAAACATGCTAATCCATCATTTCTTATCCAATTTCTTTAAACATACTTAAACATATATGATTTTCAACATTATTAACATAAGCATATCTTTACTTCTATCATATCATCAAAAACCCACTTCATAACTACTTTGTTGATCACTTACAAGTGATCTAATATTAAGTTCTTCATAATTTCATCATACTTTTGATGTGTGTACTATCTCCTAAGCATAGTGTACAACTAATTCATGCATATCATTCATAATTCAACAAATTCCTCCTTCTAATCAACATAAATCATTCATGCATAAACATCAAACATACTAGTATCACATTTCTTTCAATTCCTCTAACAAGAATCCATCATACAAATCAAAATACATCAATATTAAGCAAGAATTGGACATGGGTGACCATTCAAGTCGTTATCATCACCATAATCAACGGGTTTCATCTCTAAACATCAAATTAGCCCAAACCATGTATAATCTTGGTTCTATATCATGACATTAACACCTACTCATACTCAATTTCATACCAATTCATGATTTATAACATAACCCATCACATTCAAAGTCATCAACATCAAAATTCTACTTACCTTGTGTTCAAGAATGCGTAGATGATCCAAAGTCGAGACATGCATGGACTCAAGATCACATCTAGGGCATGAATTTGCTAAATTTATGATGATTAGGGGTTTTCCCCCTTTTCTCCTTCCTGATCCACACGACACACACACCTACATGTGTGTGTGTTTGTGTTTTAACCCTAATTAACCATTCAAGTTCCATTTTTAACATGTTTGCCCCCTAAGGATTCATTCCTTTATTATTTTTAGCTACCCCTTTTAACTAGGTTAAATAGCCTAGTTATTTATTTCATGATATGTCCTATAGGAACATACGACAATATAATCATTCGGGTTTTGGGGTGTTACATGTGTCGCTTGAATTAGATGTAGGTTATTATCTTTCACCTTGTCGCATTCGGTCCTCGCACTTATTAAACTAATCTAATAATAACATAAGCTAAACTATCTATTAGTTACAGAAACAACCCGCTACTTTTTACCCGCATGGATTAAAGAATTACACATCAATACTCCCACCTAATTTATTAATCCATGCTTTCAACATCTTCACGCTTTAGCATCTTCATTCCATAAGAGAATGAAGTATTTATCTTCCACTTGATTTTCTTTCGTTGCGCTTTGATTCTTCTTCATATCTTGAGCGTCATCTTGTGCTTGAACATCTTCATCACGAACTTGTTGTAGAAGATCCTTATTTCTGAGCATCGGCTTTCTGCCCGTTACTTGCTTGACATCTTGATCCGGTTCTTCAACTTTTGCCATTAGGAGAGTTGGTTCTTCGTCTTCTTGCACAATATTTGCTTCTTATCTTCTTTGGTTTGGTTTAGGACAATCTGAGGCAAATTGTCCATAATAATTGAAATTATAGCACCTTACCTTACTTATGTCAAACACGAATTTGTCTTGATTTCTTAGGTATCTCTCCCTTCTATCATAAACATCATTATTATCATGTGACATGCCATCTTCTCTTTCTTCTTGTTTGAACCTGCAACGGCCTCGACCTCGTGACTGATTAAATCTTCCTTGTCCATGGTTTCCAGAGTGTCTACCACGACCAAAATTGTTATCGTGATGTGTGAATAAGAGTTTGTCTTGGCTATCTCCAAGGATTCCTTTCTTACACTTTATTCTTTCTTTAAACGTTTTTAGTTTTCCAATTGTTTCGTCAAGAGTCATAGTGTTTAGATCTGAGTATTGCTCAATCGATGCAACTATTTGAATAAATCTTTCTGGCACAGAGTTTAAGAGTTTTCGCACTAGGGTTGGTTGATCAAATGTTGATCCTGCGTCGTTTTCCCTCGTAACAATACTTGTCAATTTTACGCTGAAGGAATTGATTGTATCTTCGTCATTCATTTGTAGTATCTCAAATTCCGATTTGAGAGTGTGTAGGCGTGCCTTCTGCATCCGGTCTACACCAACATATCTAACCTTCAAAGCTTCCCAAATTTCTTTTACGCTCTTATAACTTGCAACTTGTTATACTATATCCTCTGATAGTGCTTGAAACAAGTACGCAATTGCGGCTTTGTCTTTCTTGACATCAAGTTGCGTACCACCACTTGGTTCTATCATTTCCCATAGATCGTTTACTTCAAATATGGTTTTAATATGGATAGCCCATATGTTATAATTGGTAGATTTCAAAATAGGGCATTGGAAATGTGTCAAGGATCCTATATCCTTGTGTGGTACAATTGCACTATTATTTGTATCTGACGATGATTTTTCTGACATCGTGACTTAGGTATTCTTCTGAACCAACAATCATTCTAACGGGAATCACCAAATCTAATTACTAAAAAACTGTAGTAATTTTATCAAGTGAAATTCCAAAATAACTAGAACTGATAACCTGGAATTTTTCGAATACTCCTTCGTATGATTCCGACTTTGGTTGCGCTTGCACAAGTTTCTTATGTAGATTGGGTTTCAAAATAACCTCTTATCTGGTTTCTTTCTTTCTGCCTTCTAAAAGGATGGAAAACAGTCCTTGTTGCTTGTTGCAGGTTCGCTGATTGTGAAATCAAATCCTTCCGAGTATACTGAGTAGACTTTTGTTTCTAAAATTGATTTGTGACTCATGACTTCTAATTCTGATTCAATTTTTCTGAGTATCTTGAACCGAGAATGAATCGATATGATTTTTCTTCCATTTGCATTGAATCGATTTATTCAATTAATACTGAATCGAATGGAATCGATTTGGTTTCTTCTGTTCGTTCCTTCCTCATGGCTTTCTGGTTTCGAATCGATGTTATACTAAATTAATTTGCTTCTCTTTCTTCAATACTGATTTGATTTTACTGAATCGAATTGTTGCATGAATCGATTTTATATTTCTGGAATCGATTTTGATTGACTTTGTGTAGTTTGGACACTTTGTTGCTAGTAAGTTTACTTGGTGACTTTGGTTATGTAGAAATGGATCAACTAACTAAGTGAGGAGGTGGAATCTTATGTGGAACCCAAGGACTCCATTCTTCACACCTTACCAAAACACAAGTCTCACAACATTGAAGGTTGTGGGCTTGGATAGTTTCAACACTTGTAGGTTACTTTGAACCTCTAGAACATCAAGTAAATAAGAATATGAACCTCAAATTTTCTGGAATCACACCATAACACAAGCTCCACAACATGAGTTTGGTTAGGGACATGCTTTGCTTAAGAATTTCCATAAGACAAGTGAGAACAAAGGAAGTATGAACATGGTTTGAATGTTTATCGAAAACAGAAAATTACAACCCACTTTGGACCTCATATATGGTGTTGTACCTCTTTTGTTTACCTTGATAAATATTGGGTAACAATCCTTGATGTTGTCCAAGGGGTTTGAAGCAAGAAAAACATAAATAAACGTAGAAGACGTGAGTTAGAACTCACTTTGAACACTAGAGAGTATTATGCCCAAAAGCAAAATTTTCTTGAGAGAATTTGAGTGTTGTGAGAGATTTGAGAGTTTGGAAAGTGTTAGGAGAGCGAGGAGGATGCTTATTTATAACTTGGAGATTAGGGTTGGGTTTAAAGAAGGTTGGAAGGTGATTGGAGGAGAAAGGAGGTGGAAACGAGGTCTAATCCGTGAGTTTTACAATACTCTACCCACCCAGAAGGGCTTATGGACCATAAGGGCCTTGAAATAATATTTTTTTTTTGTTTTTCATCCTTGTTGTTTGGTTGTTTGTTCATGTATACCATTCCTTTGATATGTTAAATGTTCTAAGGCATTTTTAGGGTATTTTGAAGTATGTATGAGTATGTGAATAACATAAATATATATGAGTATGATTCTGAATATAAATAAAAATTGAATATGATTCGGTTTCATATATAAAACGTGTATTTGTGAATGAGTATTTATCATGTATGTATGAATTATGGCAATTATAATTCAAATGTATTTCCATTATGATTAAAGTCTCGAGATTACAAAGGTCGATATGAAGTACAAATACAAGCTTGCTAAAAGTAGAAAGTTTGAAATACTGATCGTTACACATAATGTACGGGCATGCATTTCCATGAATTAGAAAATGGAATCGCATGGTATTGATAATGGGTCATTGCTTTAATCCGCGCCAGGTATATGTAATGGGTCATACTCTCAGTGAAGGCTTATGGTCCAACTAGAGTGGTTGCGTCAAGGGTGTACACTAGACCGCCTTAAGTAAGGTATGTCTAGTATTTGGGTAAAACGACCATTAGAGCTAAGGACATGTCCATGATGCGAAAATACGATCTAAGTGAGTTTAAAAACACTCAACTAATGAAAAACTTTTTAAAAGTTCCCCGGTTGTAAATGGAGCTAAATTTGACTAAAACGTCCAGAATGATGAATCAGGCAAACTACCTCTAAAGGTAGATTAAATAACGAGTCCTATTTTTGGGTTGATCTTTCTTGTAACATAAAAATTAGAGGCGAGAGCTTTTTGATTTAAATCCTCCTAACGGGTCGTTTTGGGTAAAACGCTATACCGGAAGTAAATAAGGAAAAGTTAAGGTTTGTGTAATATAGCCAACCATAATTCAAGTTGTGGTTGGTAGAAACGACTAGAATATTGATAATATATTAGGATGCATGAACTAGAATGCGAAATGCCTTATAACGAGTCGGTTGGGTAATTAACTTCAAACCGAAAGAATGCTTTGAAAAGCTAAAGGATCCAGGTTTGGATCTAAAAATGGTAAACTTGAAGTTGGGTCAAGTTGGATGCAAAAATTATGAAATTTTGACAAAAACTCGGGCAGGGGTAAAAAGAGCCAGTTATGTAAACGTTCTGTATAACTGTCCTCTCCACACCACGCGGAGGAGACACGTTCCCCCTCTGCGACGTGCGAGGGCATCCTGTTTCAGCAAAACTGTTTTTCTTTGTTGAATTCGAACGTGTTTAACTGTTTAACTTAAACACTAATTGTTTTGGTATGTTTTTAAGCTTTCACTATAGTGGGAATTGGACGGACGAGCAAGCACAAGAAGAACCAAACACCACAAAACCATTATCTCTTTGGAGTAGATTCACATGACAGTTGAAGCATGATTATGCATGACAAAGTTTTTAGAGATTAAATCTCTATTATTTATATGTAAATTAAGTGTTATAACATGTTATGGCGGTTCGTCTAGGTTGTCAGTTACCCAGATGTATAAGTTATATGTTTTAATTATATAGAAATAAAAAAAAATATGGGACCAAAATATCTGATTGTTTTAAAATATTCATAAAAATGGGTTAGAATGTTACATGTTTGGTCTAGCAATACATGATCCCAAAGAATTAATTGTTTTGCAAATTCGGAAATGGTACGATCGAGTGGATTAAATGCCGACATCTTTGCACGAGATCTTTCTCCAAGTCTTCGATAGAGAAATCTTTTGGGTGCGGAAAAAGGTTTAGTTATACCCGATCCGGAACGCAAGATCATACACTACGTACAAAACAAAAGATCAGAAAAGATAATAACAAAAGATGAAAAACAACTTGTTCGTAGTCCAAAGTCTTTCTTATAAATAACTGTATTCCCCGGTAACGGCGCCAAAAACTTGATGCGTGTCGTGTTTAAGTGTGTTGGTCTAATTAATTTAGTAACTCTTAGCATGATTAGGTGCGTTAGCTTAATTACTTTTAAACACGATTTTATCTAGTTTTAAATTTATAAGAAATGATTATTACTTAGACTAAAGACACACACAATAGGCAAGTGCGCTTATCGTTTGTAGTAAAGTTTATGTAAGAACCAAGTATCGAACCCAAAGGATACGACTTTCAATAATTAACTTTAAATTACCAACTAGTTGATTATTTGTCTTTTGCTATTTTTATATTAAAACCAGAAAATAAAAGCAAGTAATAGAGAATTATTAGGGAATATCAAGAGCACGAAAAGTGTTGCCTTGGATCTTCAAATCCACTTGGGACGAATTATAGTTAGGTTATTGGCAAGTGGTGAGGTGAATTAACTCAAAAACCCAGTTCGTAGCTAAGGTTACCGACGAATTTTTATTAGATGTAGATATTGTGACTTTAATATTAATATACAATTAGAGCCGCTTAAAGATAATTCATTTCCCAATCTTAGAAGAATGTTCTTTTTAAGGAACAATCCCCTAATTTTAGGTTACATACATCCACCTATTCTTCTTTCCTCTACATTCTTCCCAAGGGTGCAATCCTCTAAAGGGCATATATGTATGTCATTTCAAAGATCGCCAATGATATTTCTAAGTCCCATGGGTGCTATTGACACTTGTGATTAATTGAGATGATTGATCTTTATATAACGGGAGGCGTTATAATATATATATATATATATATATATATATATATATAGGGGACCGCTAAAATGAGAACCACCTCGAGTTGTAAGAACCGTGAGAACTACACCGTACGGGGCGAGGTGGACCAAATTTTTTTTTCATAAACGTAGTTGCGTGATTTGTAAAAAAAAATCAAAAAAAAATGTCATGTGTGTAGCTTTGAGCACCACAAGTTTGTGTTTACGGGTACCGTAAATCTTACCGGAAAATTTACGGTACCTGTAAAGACAAACTTGTGGTGCTCAAAACTACACACACGACATTTTTTTTTTTTTTTTTTTTTACAAATGTGTTTATAATACACGCATCTACGTTTATGAAAAAAAATTGGTCCACCTCGCCCCGGATCAAAAAGTTCTCACGGTTCTTACAACTCGAGGTGGTTCTTATTTTAGCGCAATTCTATATATATATATATATATATAAAGACGTATAGTATTTTACCATGGGTTCACCAACTATTGGTTGCGCCAAGCCTAACATATAGACCGTGCTAGACAAGTCGCATACCCAAGTTTTGGCTAATCATTAAAGCCTAGCATATAGACCATGCAGCCCAACAATGATATTCTTGATAAACGATGGTTGATCACAAGATTTGTTTCCACAAATGGGTCAACCACTTCTCCAAATTCGGATTTCTCTTATTAGTGTATAGGTTGTTACACACCATGAGTGTACTAATAAGATTCACCTCCCAAGGTTATCAAGAACTCCCACAAGATCAAAGACCAAAATTATTCACAAGCTCGTTATAGAAAAAGAAGAGTAGGAGGAATTATTAAAGACACAATACACCACTTATCCAAAGATTAAACATTTAATCCATACCAAGCTTCATCTACAACCCAAGCAACACAAAAAGTTTAGCCAATAATGGCCATAACTTGTCAACAAACAATATAGAGTGGATCATGACGGATTAAGTTTAATAAGATCAAACAACTTGAAGAAGGGTTATTGATTACAAGTTCTCTCTCACACACGCACACTCTCCCTCTCTCTCTTAAACTAAGCTATTACAAGTGCTTTCTTGGAATGATCCCAAACTCCTTTGTGACCTCTCAAGATCAGAGAGTATGTGTATGAAACGAGGAAAAGAAGTGGGTGAATTGGGATGGTGAAAATGGGCAACCAAGGGTCTCTATTTATAGGCTGGAGTAGGGCAGGTGAGCACAGGCGTCCATGACTTCATGTTTCCCCTAGCCCTCTTCCTCGAGCAAGCAACTCCGTTTCTTCTTCTTTAACTTGAAAGGCATGTTCTTTGACAAGTTCCCTCTTCTGATTTACTATTTTCTTCACTTTTGAAAGGTAGTTAGCCACGTGTTCCCCATTTTTCATCTGCTAGGTTTCAAATTCACGATGAAGCCCTTGTAGCTTGAATGGACAATCATTTGAACCTTTGAATCACCTTCATATTTGTTCTGCAAAAGCTTTCGAACTTGCTTTGACGACATGGACCCAACAATGCGAGAAAATATTTTCATCATGCACAATCGATTGAATGAACGATAAGGCACAACCATGTTTCCCGTTTTTATTTGGCAGTCGGGTCCTATCACCATCATTTTCATTGTACCAAGTTCCCACAAAATCCCAGAGATCTTGTGATTGCAAACTAGTCTTCATACGAATTTTCTAGAGAGAGATACCAATTGACAGATGTGAGGAGTGTACGAAAATAAGCTACGGACTTGGAATGCTCTGATATCACTTTGTTAGAGTAATTCAAGCATTCAAGATTCAAGAAAAAAATAAGAAACAATTAACTGGGATGATCTTTATTCATCAATAAACAACTTTAAATAGCCAAAGTAAAATGCAATGTAAACAAAGACTAAATCAAAAAAATTAAAAAGAGGAAAAGACCTAACAAAAAGGAATAAAGCAAAAGACTCGGACTCCCATAACTTATCATCCCAAGCACGTGCACAACCAAATCAACGGTCACTTTAAAGGAAAGTTTGAATTACTTCTCATAACGGCAAACATGCAAAAAGTTGTGTCGCTGGTCCTTTTTAATAGCAAAACTAGGTCTCTTAAAAACTACAATCTTAGATCTTGTGTTTATAACATTATTATGCATGACACGTTAGACTTGACTATGTAGCTCCTCATCCTTAGGTGCAAGGAAACCAAAAGCATCAAATGCATATGGTATAACCCGTGTTGGGTGTCCCGGCACGCTTTCTTGTGTTTGGTCATTTTCCATGAAGCAATCTTTAAAGCAGCCCGACCATGCGTTAAAACACTGGTCCCTAAGCCTACAAGAGAGGAAACCCCTGTTAGATCCACACACATGTGTTTCCCTTCTATCCATCCAAACGTCAAAATGTCAGTTGGTCTGAATGTTGATCTCCATCCAACGCGTCAGTCAAGAAATCCATATGCGCTTCTTCCTTAACGGAAATCCCAGTGCCCCTGAATATGTCAAAAAGAACTTCCCTAACCAAATCGTGTCGGTACTTAAACCCCGGAAGCTTTTATAGTGCATGTTCCCCAAAGGAATCCAAGCATGCTTTGTGACAAATAGGGCCTATCTCATCAGTGGGGTAAGGGGAGTGGGGGCGGTCCGTTATGGCCATCCCACCACGCGTGAAAAAATCACGAACACCGCCGCCGCCCCATTGATCACGTGTGATAAATTCAACGAGTGGAGAATATCACGCGTTGAATTTCGAATGTTACCGTTTGATTTTTGACCGTTTGAACAAAATTTGACCGTTTGGGATTTAATTTTGTGTGGGTTTTTTTATATAAAATCCAAATAATTCCCCCACTTTAATCAAAAAACTCTCCAATTTAACTCAAAAACTCTCCAATTTAACTCAAAAACTCTCCAATTCAACTAAAAAATTCTTCAATTCAACTCAAAAATTATACAACAAACATGGAAGGTTCAAGCAAGAGAGGTGGGGGTTCGAAAAAAAGAGGTCCGGGTACGAAGAAAAATCCCGTAAGACCCAAGGTTCGAGCGAATCTTGGTGAGCCGATGCGCTTTAGGTTGCAAGACGAACCCGACCAAGTCCCACCCTTTCAAACCCAACAATATCCACCCTTTCAAACCCAACAATATCCACCCTTTCAATCGCAAACGTATCAAAACCAACCGTTCGTTCCACCGTTTCAACCTCACCAATTTCAACCCCAATCGTTTCCAAACTTTCAAACCCAACCCCACCAACTCGACCCACTACTAGAAGACAACACCCTCATCCGTCAATTTGCAAACGCGTATCGTGAACCACAACAAAGTCTTGACGACGATGAAGATGATGATTACGTTCAAGAACAAGAAGAAGAAGAAGAAAAAAAAAAGAAGAGGAAGAAGAAGAAAATGATGACGTTCAAGAAATCGTCCCAACCGTCCGACAACATTGGACGAGCGAGGAGGAGGTGTCCTTGGTGAAGGCGTACTTGCACATCTCCGAGAACAAGAAACATGCCAACGAGCAAAGAAAGGATACGCTTTGGAGACGGGTCATTAATCATTTTAGCCGACTTCCCGGTGCAAGGCAACGAAACATGGACCAAATGACGTCGAAATGGACGGATTTGAACGGGAAAATTAGTAAGTTCAACGCTTGTATCATTCAAAAGGTATCTTTTTTATAAAGTTTAAATCTTTTTTCATTCAAAACTGTTTTTTTTTTTTAAACTGAAACAGTTTTTATTTAAAAAAAAAAAACAGAAACAGTTTATTAAAAAAAACATAAACAGTTTATTTATTAAAAAAAAACAGAAAACGTTTTTTTTTTTTTTTTTAAACAGAAACAGTTTAAAAAAAACAGTTTCTCAGTTTATTTTAAAAAAAAACAGAAAACAGTTTTTTTTATAAAAAACAGCAAACAGTTTATTAAAAAAAACAGAAGTCAGATTTTTTTTATAAAAAACAGAAAACCGTTTTTTTATAAAAAACAGAAAACAGTTTATTTTTTTTTTAAAACAGAAAACAGTTTTTTTTTTAACAGAAAACAGAATTTTTTTTTAAAGATACATAACGTTTTTTATTTTTTGTAGAACCGAAATCCACAAAGTGGAGCGAGCGAGGCGACAATAATGCGACAAGCCACCGAAGAGTATTGCGATCTCTACAAAAAGAGGAGTTTTCCACACGTGGCGGCATGGGAAGTTGCGAGAAATCACCCGAAGTGTGTCCCGTTTGAGTTGGTTGACATGCGTGATTCTACCGCTCCAAAAAAAAACGAGGAGGTTCGAAAAGATCAAAGACATCCGATACGGGGAACTACACGACTTCCGCGTCGGATAATTTGCCCCAAATGAACTTAAACGAAGACCCCCTTGACGAACCCGATCAACCCGTTGACGACCCCGTTGAAGAAGATACACCTACAAGGCTACGCCGCAGGAGAAGTGGTGAATCGTCAAGCAAAGGGAAGGAAGCGATGGCGGAGTCGATCTTCAGAATCGAAGAGGAGAAAATGACGCAATACAAGAAGGCCGAACAAAGAAAAGATAAAATTATGTCCGTAAAAGTTGAACGCGAGCAGGCCTACATGGGACACTTGAAAACGGTTGAAAGACAAAATGATTTAAAAATCTTGTGTGAAAAGCACGCCCATCTCGACGAACCGTTTAAGTCAATTGTAATTCAACAAAAGCGCGAGATTTGTGCAAAGTGGGGTTGGGAGATGCCACCCGTTTAATTTAACTTTTTTTTTCCAATGTTTAGTTGTTTTTTATTTTGCTATGTAATTTATTTTTTAATTTTAATGGAATTTATAATTTTGTGTTTTATTGTTAATTTCTAATTTTAAAATAAAAATTAAAAAAAATTGGGAGTGATAGAATTCTATCACTAGTGACCACCGCCACTACAATTCTATCACTAGTGATAGAATAGTGGGTGATGACATGGCATGAGTTGATTGGATATTGGGAGTGATAGAATTCTATCACTAGTGACCACCCCCACTCCCCTAAGTATCAGAAATTATCAATAGGGTCCCTCATGTTCACTGAAGTCGTTAAGATTTCAAGCCTCGGATGGATATATGGATGTTAAAAGTTCTGTTAATTCGTGTAAAATCACTTTTCTCAACTGGACGTTAGACACCGAACATCATGTGTAAAATCACTTGCTTGAAGTCGAATCTTAAGCCGAATCTTTAGGTCTGGCCACAAGCCATTCTGAACCAACTTTTCCTTGGCCAGCTTTCTGGCATGAACCGATATTTCGATTTGCTCATCTCCTCTAGAGAAATTTGTTGAAGCCTAGTTTGTTTGGCCAAAGAGTTTTACCAAACCCGGAACTACTAGCTGACTGAAGCCGTAGCTGTAGCTTCATGTCAAAGTAGTTATTTCCATCTTTGCATAACCAAACCTTGTTGTGAGTTGATTGATAAAAAAAGGTTATTAGTTTTGAAATATGCTACAAATAGTTATGAACGTAAGTTAGATAAAAGCATACCAACAACTAGATTTGGTAACAACAAGGGCCTAAATAAGAATGTTTTAGCCCAAACTTTAGGGGCACCCTTACTAGTTGAGATCTAAAAGATGACCATTCAACTTAAATGTTACAAAAAACGTTGAACTTGTAGAAAATTAAAATTATGATTTGTTTCAAAATTCCGAATTTTATTTCTGTATTTTATGGTTTTTTAGATGTTTGAACCATAGAGTTTGCGTACGAATTGTTTGAAATGGTTTAAGCTTACAGAGGGGAAACAATACAGAGGGGGGGGGGGGGGGGGGGGGTTGTTATCCTTCTGATCAAATTATTTCGTATATCAGCAGGGTGGTTAAAAATGTAGTGGAAATCCCATAAACCCTACAAATTAAAATTTTGTGATTTCGTCGCAACAAAGATGTTTTTATAGGAAAAGTGTAAACACAAAGGGTATGTTTGGTATGGGGTAATGGAATGGACGGTGGAATGGAATCGACGAGGTAATGGAATTGATGAGGTAATGGAATTGATCATTACCATTCCATGTCTTGTTTGGTTACCATGTGAGAATTGAATGAATCATTACTTTTGGTTGTTTGGTTGGCAAGAAAAGACGAAGAAATAAAATCGGATGGCGGTGGTCAGTGGTGGGCGATGATGGTGGGTGGTGATAGGTGGCCGTTGTACCGGCGGCGGCGGGTGGTAATAGCGGCGGGTGGTAATAGCGGTGGGTGACGGTGGAGTTGGGTGGCGGCAGTGACGACGGTGGGTGGTAGCGGCAGCGGTGGTGGGGGTGGGTGGCAATGGTGGTGGTTGACGAAGATGGCGCGGGGGGGGGGGGGTTGTTATCCTTCTGATCAAATTATTTCGTATATCAGGAGGGTGTTAAAAATGTAGTGGAAATCCCATAAACCCTACAAATTAAAATTTTGTGATTTCGTCGCAACAAAGATGTTTTTATAGGAAAAGTGTAAACACAAAGGGTATGTTTGGTATGGGGTAATGGAATGGACGGTGGAATGGAATCGACGAGGTAATGGAATGGATGAGGTAATGGAATTGATCATTACCATTCCATGTCTTGTTTGGTTACCATGTGAGAATTGAATGAATCATTACTTTTGGTTGTTTGGTTGGCAAGAAAAGACGAAGGAATAAAATCGGATGGCGGTGGTCAGTGGTGGGCGATGATGGTGGGTGGTGATAGGTGGCCGTTGTACCGGCGGCAGCGGGTGGCGGCGGGTGGTAATAGCGGCGGGTGTGGGTGACGGTGGAGTTGGGTGGCGGCAGTGACGACGGTGGGTGGTAGCGGCAGCGGTGGTGGGGGTGGGGGTGGGTGGCAATGGTGGTGGTTGACGAAGATGGCGGAGGTGAGTGGCGACGGTGATCGGAGGTGGCAATGGTGGGTGGCGGTGGTGGACGTGGGTAGCGGCGGTGATCGGTAGTGGCAGCGACGGCGTTGGCGGAGGTGGGTGGCGTCGGTGATCGGAGGTGTTAGTGGTGACAATAGGTGGGGACGGAGGTGGGTGGCGGCAACGGCGGTGGCGGGTGGAGGCGTGGCGGTAGTGGCGAAGGTGGTGGTGGCGATGGTTGCGGTGGCAGTGGTGGTGTTACCGTTGGGTCGCGGGTGGCGGCGGTGGGAGGTGGTGGTGGTGGTCGGAGCTAGCTGGCGGCAGTGGGTGGGTGGCGGCGAAGGTGGGTGACGACGGCAGACAGCGATGGTGGACGGCGGTGGTGATGGTGGGTGGTGGCAACGATGGTGGGGTTGTGGTATATTTAATGAAGGATGAAGTGGGTTGCGGCATGTTCGCCAAAAGTATCCCTCACCAAATCTTGCCTGTATTTAAAACCAGGTAACTCCTTACAATGAACCGCATGTTCGCCAAAAGTATCTAAACAAACCTTGTGGCAAACTGGGCAGGGCTCATCAACCGGAAACAGAGGGATCATTAGCCGGTACTTAAGAATTGCCCGGTATTCCACTGCCGACATGTGTTGGCCTAGTCCTTCAATGGGGATGACTGTCAGGAAATCTTGAGCATGAGGAGCCCGGAGACAATTGAACACGGTTTTCTGACGAGGGGATAGACTAAACTTCTCTCCCAAACTCTGGACAGTTCTACTAAATAGGGCACTCGCCAAAGCATTCTGGGCTTTAGGGGGGGCGGTGTCCTTATTAGAGAAACTGCCAAG
The DNA here is from genome assembly GCA_030545235.1 of Helianthus tuberosus. Lineage (NCBI taxonomy): Eukaryota > Viridiplantae > Streptophyta > Magnoliopsida > Asterales > Asteraceae > Helianthus > Helianthus tuberosus. The sequence goes on from CM060401.1 coordinate 178,564,519, forward strand.
ATCGAAATCCGGAAGGGACATGTGCAAGCAATCCAACGCACACACATAATCAGAATCTAACCCGACAATACCACAGTCCCGAAGAATGTGGTCCTGCAAACTCCAAGATTGCGCCCTCTAGGCCACAAAAGTATACGTAGATACATCCTCAGCCGAACATAAACCCAAACCCCCAAAACGGGTCGGAAGGGATGCAAGCCTCCATTGAAGATCCCCAAAAAACGGACCCCCACAAACCACAATATCTTCTATAGCTCTCCGAAGGCCTTTGTCAAAAACCGAAACAGCCTCCCCAACAAACGTGGGTTGGCATGTTCTGAGGCCGAACAACAACTTAGCAACACCCATGCAAGATCGCAGCAAGAGAAGCTCGCATTGAGGGTCTCGCAGATGTGGAAGATAGCTCATCAGATCCACTGCACAAGATGCCCTTTTCAAGGCCAACCTACTGATAAAATCAATTATTTTGATTAATTTTCATGTGCTAATATAATTCAAAAGTGCTACTTTTATAAATGTATTGTTTTAATATGTGCTAATTTAACTTTTTTAAGTGCTAGAATCTTTTCTTACGGTTTGTAGAATAAATATGGTTTGTACCGAACCAACCCTATTTTATATTTATACAATAGAGCACACATAAGCTTTTGAAACCATATAAATTGTTACATTCGTTAACCTCATTTTCACACTTTTCACATAGAGGGGTGAGGGGTGTGGTGTTACTAATTTCTACATCCAAGCTTCACACCTATATAACATTTATATTTATAATTGATTATAAAAAACGAAAAAAGAAACTTGCAAAGATCTCTACACCAAACCACACACGTCGTGGTCACGCTATAGTGACATGGTGTTCCACGCCGTGGCTGAAGGCCATATCAGACCACGGCGGTACACCCCACCGTGTTACTTTTTCGTATATACCAAGCACCCAATTTATAGTACATACATTTTATATAAATTTCATTAATTTTTTAAAAACTTAAGGAAACAACTTAGAACACACTTATTAACATTAAAAACTTGATTCATGTGCTCCAATTCCTCAATCCCTTGTGAATTCTAATCAGACCATGAACTCGTTCCAGAGGACTCACCGGACCTCCGCTTGTAGGCACTGGCCTCTTCCTGATCAGGTTTCCCTCTTCCACATCAAATGAGCATTTGCACCACAAAAAAGATTTGCTCCCCAATATTCCAAACCTTTTCTTCTCACTCTTAACCTTGTAGTCCTTTGAACACTCTTTCAAAGCTAGCAGAAAGGGGTCCTCCTCCCTCCAGAACATACTTGACGCGCTTCGTTTCATGACCGGATCCCTAGAGCACCTTGGCGGTAATGGTGGTGGTGGTGGTAGTGGCGATGAAGCAGCGGCTGGAGAGACCGTTAGCTTGGGTACACCAGGTATCATCTCCCATGAGAAGGGTATGGTGAGTGTGTTAGTTTGCTTGTGATTCATGGTTTTCATAATTTTGTGTACAAGTTTTTGATGACTATTATGATCAGGTAGTGATTATATATATCTCCATGTATAGTGTGTGTAATTCACACTTTTAAACACATTGAAGGAGAAAAGGTGAAGGTTTTAAGCAAATGAAACGTGAAGGAGAAAGTGGTATTATTGCGTTTGTTCATGAGAATTTGATGAGGCAGGAAGGGGAAAAATGGAAGTTAAAGGAGGCTTTTGGTGCTTCAAAGCCCAAAATTTATTCCACTAAAAAACTAACTTCTCTTTGTAATAAACTATTGGATATGCGTATCCGAAACATGTATATTATACGATGGTAATAGGTTCAATTACACAAAAGTTGTCTTGGTAACTTAAAAAATCGTGACGCGTCAAAAAAGATATAGACACGTGTTATACAACGATGGTAGCTATACATTGTTATAAAAATGGATGTCATATTTGTCATTTAATTAACCCGTGAAAGGTGATAGAAGTTTCATCAACGGGACAATAATAACAATGAAAATACAAATATTAAAAATAGTATTAATAATAGTAAAGTCAAAAGTAAAAAAAAAACGCCACAAATAATAATAATAATAATAATAATAATAATAATAATAATATAACAACAATAATACTAGGAACAATAACAAAATAGTAATATTAACAATAATAAACTACTACTACTAATAATAATAATAATAATAATAATAATAATAACGCACAAATAACTCGATCAAAAAATAAATAATAATAACTAACAATGAGATTCGCCCGCGCTGCGGCGTGATACATCGTAAACATCAAATAGATTAGTCCAAACGTTATGTGATGTGTTAACCATATGAAAACACGTGTTTCGACGTATCTGATTGAACTCAATGTTAACTATATAAGCATTGCAATTGGATCAAACACAAAGTTAATCAAATTTATACCCAACAATCATAACATATTATATGTGACCCGAGTCATACATAGAAAATGTAATGGGTATAACGGAAAAGCTGACACGTATAATCAAAAGAGAAGAATTAGAGCTTCTGAAAAAATGGAAAAAAAGAAACCATAATTTGACTCCACTCGGTTCGAAACAAAATTTACAAAACATCACCTAACTCGTTTCCCAAAAAAGTTTACGTAGAAACATACACCAACTCAAATTTATACTGAAACGTACATAAAAATATGCACGTAAAAATGTTTTTTTTTAACGAAAACATATTATGTTTGACCTAACTCGTTTCCAGAAAAAGTTTACGTCAACACGTAGAGAAAATCGAATTTATACATGCATGAAAAGTATAAGGGATCAAAGTTGAAAATAAGAAAGTATTGAGGTTAAATTGAAAAGTTGTAAAGCTTTGGGTTAAAACAAAAAAAGTCAAAGGGTTTAAAATGAGAAACATAAAAACCTTTAAATTAAAAGTTAAAAATGCAAAAAAAAAATTGAGAAACACCCAATACATATGTTACAACTATTAAAGCAACAAAAAGTTGTTAATTTATAGTTTGGAAATTTATAGTTTGAAAATAGCAACAATAGTAGTAATAGTAGCAATGACAAAATAGTAATATTAACAATAACTCGATCAAAACATAAAAAATAAGAATAATAACAACAATAATAGTAGCAATAACAAAATAGTAATATTATATACAATCTTAAAGGACAAATTTGGTGGGGTTTTCCATCGGCTTTGCATCCCTGTCCCCGTACTTTCATGATTGTATAATTTTAGCCTCTTGACTTTGTAAGCTTCAAAGTTTCATAAAATAACAAATTTAGTCCCTAAACCTTCTACTTTGAATTTTCAAAACCACAACCTCCTCTTTCAAACTTTGCCAGCACCAACCCTCTACTTTGGTTTTCCACCATCATCCCCTTAGCTCTTACATAGTTACGCCACCAACCCTCTTCTTTTACATTTCCACCAACACCCCCTCATCTTTTACACATTTCCGCCACCACTCTTATACTTTTACACTTTGTCTTTTTTAGGCTTTGTTTTTTTACCCCTTGCAATATTACTCCATTTTTACACCCGCCCAACTTTAAAAAAATTACAATTGTAACCCCTAGACTACAACTCCTACTTTTGCAAATGCCAATGCATTGTGTTTTACGAAATGTCTTAGGCATTGTGTTTTACATTTTGTGTCTACCTTTGTGTTTTACACTTTCTTTTGTAATTGTCTTTTACGCACTGCGTTTTACGAATCATGTTTTGTCTTACTATACGTTTCCACCCATCACGCGACGGGCAAATACTTGTTAGCAATAATACACCATACAAACAACTCGATCGAAACAACACCAGGATTGAACCTTGGCACACCCTTCTATGGACGTAAGGCAGCCAACAATCCCTAGGGGCTTTATCACGCCACGTAAGCGTCACGTAGATTTTAAGATAAAAATGACGTCGCCTTTAACGATGATGATGTGGGATAAAGCCCCACTAGCGCCCCACCTAATTAAATATTAAAAAGGAAAGAAAAAATAAACAAAATCTGATTGGTAAAGAGGCACGGGGCTCACCAGATGCACCCATTCACGCTCGTTAGTGGGCTGGCGGACAAGGGGTTGCGCCCCCTTAGTAACATGCAGGGGGTGGGGGAGGGCGCCAAAGGGCGCTATTTTTGCTGAGTTGGCGGGGTGGCGTGAGGCAACACCCCCTAGCCTAAATGTATATAATATGTAAAATACGTGGAAAAAACCAAATGGATTAATCAGAATGAAAATATATAATATGTAAAATACGTGGGAAAAAAACCAATTAATAAATGACAATGTTGAAAATATTAATGCTTTAATGGGAAACTGTTATGAATATATCGTTAAGAGTGACTCTCCATATCCTTAACTTCTCTTTTGTACAAGCCTATAAATAGAAGCTTTGTATTTCGTACTTACACATCAATAAGAAATCCATCTTCCATTCTCTCATTCTTCTCTATACATTGCTAGTAGGTCGTTGTTTCACAACACGTTATCAGCACGAAAGTGCTCTATGTGTTTTGCCACCCTTGGTCCCTTTTCCTCGCTTTTGATGTGCATTATTTTCCAGCCTAAATCAATCTCGCACGTTGAGAAAGCGGCCAAATAATTATCTGAAAAGATGAAAGATGGGTTTCCTATGCGATGGAAAGTTGGAAACGATAGATGCATAGCCACTACTGACAAAGTAGGATCTGCAATCTCTACTAATAAAGGTATGATGCTTCGTAAGATTATTTCATACTATATTTGATGATGATGATGATGATGATACATCAATCTTACTAGTGGCACTTATTAATATTAATATAAATATATAAACTTAAAACTGATCATTACTATAAATTCTAGGATGTAGTCTTATAATTGAACTCAGCCTATTTTTTTTTCAATTGATTTTAGAAGTTATTATATAAATTAGCATGTTGGTATTCATCGGGTTTTGGATGTTACGTCATAATTATGACGTTACAATTGGCTAATTCATCTTTTTCTAATACTCATTATTAATTGAATAACTTTAGTTTTCGTTGACGACGATATTACGTACATTTATTTTATTTTTATCTTTTACAAATGATCACTTCTATTATTCTAAATTGGTTGGCTTATCATTTAGTTAGTTAATTTAATTATAATATATGTTGTTTAGGAATCTTACAATCTAGTGATACTCATATGCATATTCTTTGAGCCACCATGATCATATATTTATGCTTTTTTATTAACCCTGTTAAGTTGTAAGAAAAATTGTTGAATTATTTTGATTTGAGGAAGTTAATTGGCAAACTAGAGAATGTTGTATGTGTTTTTAGAACTCATGAAAAACAATTAAATTCAATATCACAAAGTATGGAACTCAATATTTATGGACTAAACAATACAATTGTATTATGTATTGTTTTGGTCAAAAATCACACAAGGATAATGTAACCAAATCTGATCTTTGTGAGGTTGGATGCTTGGTTAATTAAACAAAAGTACAAACAAGAAATGAATGAAAATGGTGATGAACATAAGGATTTATACGAGGAAAAAGCCCTTGATCAATGAATGATCTCCGGCATAAAAAACCTCGGCTAGTGAAAACTATCACTATCAACTATATTAAGCAATAAAGGTTACAACTTTAGATGACAACAAGCTTGATACAACGATTTCTAGTGTGTTTGTGTGTGTATTCGCCAACTAGTTGCAGAGAGTTCAAATTTTGTGCTTGCTATGTTTCTAATAATAGCTTGTTATCCCCTTAAAAATAGAAAATATCTAGATAACTAACTATCCGAATTTTGTGCTTACTACCCACGATCACCACAATGGTCATGAAGTTCTTGCACGTGCAATAATAAGGAGCATATTCCCCTAGAATCTCGGTTAGAACAAGTCTCCTTCGAAATACACCTGCAAAACAAGCTAAAGGATATTGGGAACAGTTGTTAGTTTTAGAATATCAAAGAGGATCCTGTATCCTCAGCCTCCCTGCATCATTTCCTGAGGATCCGTGATCCAGGCCAAACTTAGGATACATGATCCATAATTGCTAAAATACTATCCCTAACAGGTATATCTGCTTGTATTGGTGGTAATATATAAATGATGTTTGTACTAAATTTTCATTTTGTATAGTTTATAATTTAAATGAATTTAGTGATGTTATAGGATTAAATATTTGGTTATACGTTTATGCATAAACCAATTGTATTCTTAAGAATTAAAGAAGGTTTTAAACGATATTAATATATATGATGTTGGTTAATGCTTAAAAAAATAAAAATTATTAAATGTTATTTTTCCTATCATGTTGGTTAAGGCTTAGAAATTAAAATCATTAAATATCATTTTTCTCATTATACATTTTAATTCATTCTTTATTAATTTTAATTCTTCTTATTAATATCTTTAAACGTTAGAAATTTGATTAATTCTTATTATTTTAAATGATCTTTAATATCCATTTAATCATAATCTTAAATGATATTGAGTTATGAATATGGATAATCACAATATTCATAACACTAAATGATGTCTAGTTAGGAACATGGATAGTCACAATAATACTATTTTTATTGAAAATTAGGTAATTTACAATTTAATTTAAGAGATAATGATTTTAAAATTGCAATACGAAATTATAGATCGTATTTCATAATAACGTTTGATGGAGATGAATTTGTAGTATACAATAGTTGCCAGATTATTGTACTATGAAAAGTCTGTTTAGTATTTAATATGTTCGTGTACATTCTTTCGCAACCCCCAACCCCTATTTCCTGGGATCGGGCGGCCGCGAGCTCAGATTAAGTGGTATCATTGTTTATCAGTTTGGCAGCGGAATTTACATCGGGACCGTAGTTAGGAAATATTTTATCAGAGTAAAATACCATATTTTTATATTAATAAACATATGGGTAAAACCCAAGTTTCCATTACAAACATGTTTATAGGGATAAACCCCAATTTATTGAATTTAAAACATCATCTTTATTTAGGTAACTTTTATAGCCACGTTTTTCCAAGCCTTCAGTGCTCTCCGACTGGCTTCTATTTAGCTTTCACATTTTGTTACCTGAAACGCGTTTTAAAAACATTTGTCAGTGGGAAATACTGGTGAGTGAATCCCAATTTAATCAAAACAAATTTTATCATTTCACAGTATGGAGAGCGATTACAATGTTTACATCAACACAATTACTCATTCAGTATTTTCAATCCTGACTAGTGGGTCATATTACTCATTGGCTATCTCGTTGTCCAATAGTAACGTGTTCCACATTTTGTATACAAAACCCCAACATACCGACAGTAATTGAAGAATTACAAGACTCAATCACTGCTTATCATTTATAAAATTATTTAAGGTTTTGTAAAAATAGTTTGTAAAAAGGTTCACAAATAGAAGATTACTCACATTGCTAGTTTAGACTTTTTCCTGTGGTTTCGTGGTTATAATCTAATAATTTAAACAATGCACACGCGTTAGTATAATAACCCAATATTTACATTAGTTATACCCTCCTCGAGACAGAACTCCAACGACTACGTCGAGCAGAACATCGACAACCGTTACGGAGCACTAGATCAATCGGGCAGCGTATCTAATACGTAACCGGGGTTTATGATACTTACAACGAGGTAGAACTTCATTAATTAGGGGGTATAATGCCCGGGTATTACTTCTACACTTTAGAATTTGAGAGAGAAAGTTGTGTTATGAACGACGGAAATGAACTGCCTGAACTCCTAATTATAGGGTTGTTCGGCCAGTCTTTCGCGGCCCGCGTAAGCTGAAGGCTAAGCATTCGCGGCCCGCGAGCTAAGGTACCTAGGCTGTAGCCTTGACCAATCATCGACCTAGCTTCGACACGCATACGACACGTGGCACCTCAGGGTGCAGCCTGATCTCCAAGCTATCGCGGCCCGCGTAAGACGAAGAGAGGGTCTTTGCGGCCTGCCAGAAACCATTAAAAATTGTTTTTATTTTATTTTCAAAAAATTTAAGGTATTTAGGGTCATTTTACGTATACGGGAAGTATTTTGAGACGTGTAGGGATATTCTAAATATTTTAGGAGTGTCGGAAATATTTGAGGAGGGTTGTTATACACTCACTTCTGATGTGTAATACTTGTATTTGACATATAAATTTTAATGTGATTGTTCATAACAATTTAACTAGAAATACAATACGATAAGTGTATGTTTATAGTGTTCTTATTTGAAATATAAGAATATATATTAAGAGAACTGGGTTTTCTACTGTCAAACCCCGATATTTCCACGTATTAACGGTGGGCGCGGTGGGGAATATCGTGACGTAGTTGATATCATCATAGTCAATTAATCACAGTTCAATGCACAGCGGAAGTCTAAAAGTAATAATATTACAAACCGATTGAAAGTAACATAAAATATTACAAGCGGGTTGTAAAGGGATCCACAGGCGGATCTAAGATAAAAAGAAAAGAAATATTGTTCAACAGATTTAAAGTGATAAAAGCTTGCAAGACTCTTTATTTAATCACTCGGGAGTTCCAGCCCATTACGCTTAGTACCTGCACTTAACCTTTTGAAAATACGTCAGTTTACACTTGTAAATACAATTAACTGACTCTTTTGAAAAGTGTTTATAAAAATGATTTAAATGCACAAGGCATAGATATTCTTTATTAACTTGGGATAATTATTTAAAAATAATCTTGTAAAAGAATTATATGTTTGTCATATATTCAGTAGCCCGGGTTAGAAGTACCGAGTTAAAGATTAATAGACACACCACATAATATAAACCCATGGCGAGTTATTCTCAAAGAGCGGGTATATCTTTTTACATACGCACCGGCAGGTGTATGCCTACACCCCGTGCTTAAGTCGTGGCCATTTCAATGAATGAGTCGAGGATATCCAGGACATGGTCATTAACCCCCCAAAGGCTTAAAACAAACAAAACAGATTAAACGGGTTATCTCAATGATTTAACCATTATTCGATTAAAAATTCAATAGCCGACCAAGCGATATTATTAAATACCGTACCCCAAGCCCGTATAAGGGAATATAAGTTAAAAGTATTTACCTGAGCAAAAATATAATTTTTATCCCAGCAGTATCTCAATCAGCAAGTACAGATAGCTTTTACCGGGCTCCTAATCTGGAACGAAGGTTTTTAATAACCTATTAGATTCCTATCGGGTCTTATTTAAGCTATAACTTAGTCCGGTTAGTTTTTAACAAAGGTATACGGTTCAAAACGCAAGATTAACCGAAGACCGGATTAGAATGTGATTTAGACCCGAAAAGTATGAAGACTTGTATAATATGGGTAAACTAAACACATTCTGGATTTTGAAGCAAAAATGATAAGGTTTGACCCGTTTCGGTTAATTTATGCAAACTAGTTACATAAACCTACCGAACGCGTAAAATGCATAACGGGTAACCAAATGAGTCATGAATAGGTTTCACAAGTTAATATGCGTTAAATATGTTGTGATATCACTAGGATACCTTCCATTATGCCCAAAACGAATTTAAAACCAATTTATGCCTCGTAGGGGTATTTTGGTCATTTTAATGTTTATAAAAGAGGTTAAATAGTAATATGAGTTTCTAGTCTAAAATAATTAGTAAAATATTTATTTTATCAAGTTATATCAATAAGATATCTCACATATGTGAAATTTATCATTTATGGCCAAACTATGCACCGTATGGGCATTTTGGTCATTTCTCATATGCTTTAAGGGTTAAATTTGGAAATGTGAGTTCAAAAATTTTACTTACTGTTAAAGTATAAAAATTTATTCATAACATCAGTAGGTAACAAGCTTTAGGTGCCTAATATGGTTTTAAACCATACTATGCGCCTAAATCGCATAAAAGTCGGTATTTGACGATATTCGGGTTGATTAAGGAAATCTGAGATCTTGACCAGCCTTTATAGTTTAAAATAACTTATTTATTATATAAAATCAGTAGAAAAAGGTTTGATATGTAAAGGATGTGTAAAACTCATTTTATTAGCAAAAAGGGCATTATCGTCAATTACCGAGCCGATGCAAGAACACTATGTTATGATCAGTTTAAAATTTAATAAAAATTTACAAAATCTCTAAATATTATATTACATCAGTGGGTAAAAGGTTTGGTGTCAAAATTTGGGTTTAAATAGGATTTATGTTGAAAAATGCCGTTTAATTAATAAAAAGGCTTTCATTTACGATATTGAGCATAACTCCTAATTTAGACCATAAACTGATGTCAAACTTTTAGGACATGTTTATAAATTAGTAATAAAGGTTTTTGTCCTCTCACATTTTCAAAAATCTCGTTTTAATATTAAAAGGGCATTATGGTCAACATTTATGCATTTAATGGAAACATGCAAATGATCTAGGATTTTTATAGAACCAAGTTGTATAACCTCAGAGGGTTATACTAACCAATAATATGGTCCTAAAGGAACCCTAAGGCATATCTAAAACAAGCTCAATCGGGTCAGAACTGAAAGTCAAAGCAAAAGTCTACTTGTCGAGTTGAACATGCCAAAACATGTTCTTATATTATTTACCAAGTTATTTTAGTGTTTAAACATGTTCCATAACTTCTATATTATCAGTTATGGATTTATTTGCAAAAATGGATTCTGGTGACTTTTTAAATAATAAGTTTGACCCGACAATTGACCAAGTTAGAGTGAGAATCAGTAGGTGCCCTTTTAAGGGTTTATTACCTACATAATTACCAACTCATATCCACTTTCAATTTGAGAAATGGCTGGACCATTAGTGGTTAATCACTAAGTTAAAGTTTAATTACGATAACTTTGACTGTTGGTCATTAAACTAATAAAACTTGAACTTAGGAGGCTAAGAATGCTTACAAAGACTCTTAGCACGAGATTAGAACTGAGGAAAGCTTTCTTGAACTCCAGGAAGCTCCATAGAGTGAGATTTGAAATAAAATTTCAAGTGTGCAAATGACAAGTGAATGAACAAGGCTTTATATAGCAAAATGGAAGCTCCAAGATCTTTGCATGTGTCCCTATGATGATCCCAGATGTTACCAGGTGTCCCTAGTGCATGAAAAACCATTGGCACAGTCCCTGGTATCGAATTCAGGCTTGCAAAGGCGGTGGAGCTGGCAGAACTTGCAACTGTCTAGTTCTGTCTGATACTGGCACTTCTACGCGGCCCGCGTAAACACTAGAGAAGGTTTACGCGGCCCGCGAGGATCCTTAAACCGGGAAAAATCTTTTAAACTTTGCATTTTTGGTCCCTGGTCCATTTAGACTTTATTTTACTTTCATTTATTGCACTTAGGACCCCCAGAGTTAACAATTAAGGACCTTGGGTCATAAACTAACTCCGTTAAGCTCCCGGTTAGTTATACGGTCACCCAAAAAGTCTTGTTTTCATCGAAACTCCACTAATTTAATATCCAATATTCTTGAGAGCGAAATAAACAATTATTACAATGTTCTTGGGATCGTTAAAAGGTTACTCAGAGGTATCTTTTAACATGTTAACACTTTTAACCCCTATGTTTCGCAAGATCCTTATTTTAAATACAAACAACTTCTAATGTTCGACAAATTATTCATTAAAGAATACGAACATCGTATGAGGTCAATTAGAGGCACAAGAATGGCACGTTGACACTTTGGATCCTTTTATTAACATATTTACATTGTTTGACAATTTTAGTCCCTCTGAAACAATTCCTTACACGTTTAAAGTCCATGACACGTGTATTTATTATATTGGTCGCGATCTTTACGAGGTGTTACATCCTCACCCCCTTAAAAGAAATCTTGACCTCGAGATTTACTGAAATAAATGAGGGTACTTCTGTTTCATTGTGGATTCAACCTCTCACGTGTATTATGGGCCTCTACGGGCATCCCACTTAACCTTCACAACTGGCACATGCTTCCTTCGAAGCTTCTTAACCTGTCGATCCTCGATCGACAAAGGTTTTTCAACAAATTTCAAGCTCTCGTTGATCTGCACGTCCTTATGCGACATCGCTAGCGATTTATCGGCTAGACATTTCTTCAAATTGCAGATGGGGAATACGTTGTGGATTCCACTGAGCTCTTCTGGCAAAATTTAGTTTGTAAGCTACGGTTCCAACACATTCGATGATCTCGAATGGTCCTATATATCTTGGGCTTAGCTTGCCCTTTTTGCCAAATTGCATCACCCCTTTCCAGGGTGACACCTTAAGTAGCACTTTATCACCTACCTCGAATTTCAGAGGTTTACGCCTTTTATCAGCGTAGCTTTTCTGCCTATCCCTGGCAGCTTTGAGACGATCACGTATCTGTACAATCTTATCTGTCGTCTCCAGGACTATATCAGGTCCTGTTAGTTGGACATCTCCAACTTCCGCCCAACAAACTGGCGTTCTACACTTTCTCCCGTACAAAGCCTCAAAAGGTGCTGCTTGAATACATGAATGATAGCTATTATTGTACGAAAATTCAATCAAAGGAAGATGGTTATCCCAACTCCCTCCTAAATCAATAACACAAGCTCGTAGCATATCCTCAAGCGTTTGAATTGTATGCTTGCTTTGACCATCCGTCTGAGGATGATAAGCAGTGCTGAAGTTTAATCGAGTGCCTAAAGATTGCTGAAAGCTTTTCCAAAAATGCGATGTGTATCTTGTATCCCTATCCGAGATAATAGATACTGGCACTCCGTGGAGAGATACAATCTCATCCACGTACAGCTGAGCTAACTTGTCGGAGTTGTATGTTTCTTTGATCGGCAAGAAGTGGGCTGACTTAGTCAATCTATCAATTATAACCCAAATGGTATCATTTCCTCACTTTGTCCTTGGTAACTTTGTGATAAAATCCATGGTTACCATTTCCCATTTCCAGGTGGGAAGTTCAGGCTATTGTAGTAAACCTGACGGCTTCTGGTGTTCGGATTTAACCGGCGCACATGTCAGACATTTAGCCACATAAGTGGCTATAGAGTTCTTCAAACCTATCCACCAATAATTTGCCTTTAAGTCCTGGTACATCTTATCACTGCCAGGATGAACAGAATATTTGGAGTTATGAGCTTCTTGAAGAATCACATCTCGAAGTCCTCCATAAATTGGAACCCATATTCGACCATTCAATCTTAGGATTCCATCCTTGCCATACGATAACTGTTCAGCAGTTACGCCTAACTTCTCATTCGGATAGTTAGCTTCTAATACAGCTTCCTTTTGAGCGGCTAACAACCTTTTATCCAAGCTGTTCCTCAGTTCAATGCTCTTGGCATTGATTCTAATAGGCTTAACCCTTTCTTTTCTGCTCAAGGCATCGGCGACTACATTCGCTTTGCCTGGATGTTATCGGATTTCACAATCATAATCATTCAGTGTCTCCATCCATCGGCACTGCCTCATGTTAAGATCCTTCTGGTTAAACAGATGCTGAAGGCTCTTATGATCAGAATAGATCACACACTTAGTCCCATAAAGATAATGCCACCAAAGCTTCAGTGCAAATACAACGGCACCCAACTCCAAATCATGGGTGGTGTAATTCTTCTCGTGCACCTTTAATTGTCGGGAAGCATATGCAATAACTTTACCCTTCTGCATAAGCACGCATCCCATACCTGTGTGCGATGCGTCGCAATAAACCACAAATTCTTCAATTCCTTCTGGCAATGTCAACACAGGTTCATTGCTTAACTTCTGTTTAAGAATCTCAAAGGATTCTTGTTTCTTTGGGACCCCAATCGAACTTTATATTCTTACGCGTCAATGAAGTTAGGGGTGCTGCAATCCTTGAAAAATTTTCAATAAAACGCCTATAGTAACCTGCTAGACCCAAGAAGCTGCGAATTTCTGTAGGAGTCTTGGGCTCTTGCCAATTCATAACCGCTTCAACCTTAGCGGGATCCACTTGAATACCACACTCACTCACTACATGTCCAAGAAACTGGACTTCGCGAAGCCAAAACTCACACTTAGAAAACTTGGCGTAGAGCTTCTCTTGCTACAGAAGTTTAAGAATACACCGGAGATTCTTTTCATGATCGGCTTGATTCTTTGAGTAAATAAGAATGTCATCAATGAAGACAATGATAAACTTGTCCAAGTATGGCTTGCAAACGCGATTCATGAAAATCGCATTTATACATGCATGTACATCAAACTATGCACGTGAAAAAAATTAGTTTTTCTTAAGTAAAGGAGGTATAACGGTAAACTCGAAACAAATTATTAGTAAAAAAAACTTAATAGGTTAAATACGTTAGTAAAATTGTGCCAAGTAGCACTAATGTGAAACCACTGCCAACGAACACCAACATCAGAAGAGCTTGTAAAAATAAAATAAATAAAAAAGGAGAAAATAACACCGAACAAAAAACATGCATAAAATCGTTGAACCACGCACGCCAGTCGCGACGTGTTAATGCGAAGAAATTATATAGAAAAGTAAAACGTAAAAAAGAATAACTAAGTCGATCTAGGATTCGCGCGTTGCGACGAACTTTTCAAACGAGGAAAAATAGACGCGCTGCCTGGACTGTCAAACGGGGAAAACAGACGAAAAAACGTTGTACCTGGCCTACACGCACGTTGCTGCGTATTGACTCACAAAATTTAGAACGAAACGTAAAATGAAAAACTTGCGACAGATGAAAAGTATAAGGGATCGAAGTTGAAAATAAGAAAGTATTGAGGTTAAATTGAAAATTTGTAAAGCTTTGGGTTAAAACAAAAAAAGTCAAAGGGTTTAAAATGAGAAACATAAAAACCTTTAAATTAAAAGTTAAAAATGCAAAAAATATTTGAGAAACACCCAATACATATGTTACAACTATTAAAACAACAAAAAATTGTTAATTTATAGTTTGGAAATAGCAACAATAATAGTAATAGTAGCAATGACAAAATAGTAATATTAACAATAACTCGATCAAAACATAAAAATAAGATTAATAACAACAATAATAGTAGCAATAACAAAATAGTAATATTATATACAATCTTAAAGGACAAATTCGGTGGGGTTTTCCATCGGCTTTGCATCCCTGCCCCCGTACTTTCATGATTGTATAATTTTAGCCTCTTGACTTTGTAAGCTTCAAAGTTTCATAAAATGACAAATTTAGTCCCTAAACCTTCTACTTTGAATTTTCAAAACCACAACCTCCTCTTTCAAACTTTGCCAGCAGCAACCCTTTACTTTGGTTTTCCACCATCATCCCCTTAGCTCTTACATAGTTACGCCACCAACCCTCTTCTTTTACATTTCCACCAACACCCCCTCATCTTTTACACATTTCCGCCACCACTCTTATACTTTTACACTTTGTCTTTTCTAGGCTTTGTTTTTTTACCCCTAGCACTATTACTCCATTTTTACACCCGCCCAACTTTAAAAAAATTGCAATTGTAACCCCCTAGACTACAACTCCTACTTTTGCAAATGCCAATGCATTGTGTTTTGCGAAATGTCTTAGGCATTGTGTTTTACATTTTGTGTCTACCTTTGTGTTTTACACTTTCTTTTGTAATTGTCTTTTACGCACTGCGTTTTACGAATCATGTTTTGTCTTACTATACGTTTCCACCCATCACGCGACGGGCAAATACTTGTTAGCAATAATACACCATACAAATAACTCGATCGAAACAACACCAGGATTGAACCCTGGCACACCCTTCTATGGACGTAAGGCAGCCAACAATCCCTAGGGGCTTTATCACGCCACGTAAGCGTCACATAGATTTTAAGATAAAAATGACGCCGCCTTTAACGATGATGATGTGGGATAAAGCCCCACTAGCGCCCCACCTAATTAAATATTTAAAAGGAAAGAAAAAATAAACAAAATCTGATTGGTTAAGAGGCACGGGGCTCACCAGATGCACCCATTCACGCCCGTTAGTGGGCTGGCGGACAAGGGGTTGCGCCCCCTTGGTAACATGCTGGGGGTGGGGGAGGGCGCCAAGGGGCGCTATTTTTGCTGAGTTGGCGGGGTGGCGTGAGGCAACACCCCCTAGCCTAAATGTATATAATATGTAAAATACGTGGAAAAAAAAACCAAATGGATTAATCAGAATGAAAATATATAATATGTAAAATACGTGGGAAAAAAACCCAATTAATAAATGACAATGTTGAAAATATTAATGCTTTAATGGGAAACTGTTATGAATACATCATTAAGAGTGACTCTCCATATCCTTAACTGTAACATTCCTATTTTTACCATAGGTTTGGTTAAATTATTAACCACTAGTAACTAGTAACTAGTTTATTTTAATATAAATATTCAACCTAAATAGTTTTAAACACTATTTTATATAGTTAGTTGAAATATTATATTAATTAATTGGCTTGTATATGGGTGACCTTTTTAATAACATAAAAGTATATAAAAACTTATATTATTAGACAAGTAGTATACGGGTAAGTTGACTATTAGAAATATGAAGTTCCTAGACGGGCCTAGGAATCGTATAATAATTAAATTATAAAATACATTGTATTTTGAACCTACTATATTTTTAATGAAACTTAGACCCAAATGTAGACAAAAATATTCTCGTTCTAATAACATATTCATTATTTTCTAGCACATCATATTTTAGAAGTTATAAGCGCTAAATAAGTGAAGCAGTTAAATTAATTATAATAAAATAATAATAATAATAATAATAATAATAGTTACATATGAAATTGACAGAAGTGTCATGTCTCATTTTCAAAGTTGTGTTCCCTTTATATTTTTATATATAATAAACGAATAATAAACATATAAGTGAAATGTATGTATGTATGTATGATATAATTTAGATAAGACACATATACACAGGTGGCTACTCCAAATGACTACAACTCAAAATATTAAATTAATATACATATGCTACGTGTAAAATTATAAGATAGATGGCAGTAGATAGTAGGCACCATGAGGTAAGCTTTCACTATAAATTAAAGCTCATGTTCGAACAATTGTTCTGCGTAAACCTCATTCCTCCCTCTCGATTTCACTCTATATATATATATTTTTTTTTTCTTTAGTAATAATAATAGCAATAAAGCCCTGCCCGTTTTAAGTGTTTTAACTCCCGATTACCGCTACCCTTTCCGATTGATCTGAGCTCCATAACATATGTCAAGGCTCTGCCTGACTAAGTTCGTTGGGGTTCTGTCTCGTGACATAGGGACAAGATTGAATTAGGGGTATTATACTTACCACGAGTGCACTATATATAGCTCAGAAATTATACCCAAAATTCTACCAGGAGGTTTTCTAGTTAAACCCTAAAGTAACAAAGTGGGTCCATTCTCTTTTCTCATTATTTTATTCCCTTTTTATCCCAAACCATAACAACTCTCACCAAAACTATTATTTATTATTATATTTTGTTCACAAGGAAACCTTAGTTAAGACCCCTAAGTAATTCTACATAAACCCTAAAATTTTCAGAACAATCAGGATCAGGGCCCCTGAAACTCAGGGGGGGTATTCCTTACTTGACAATTATCCTCATAACTCGTTGTAAAATACGAGATTCTTCGATCCGTCGACTCAGCTAACCTACAAACACACGTGGCAACCCTACAAAGAAAGGTGACCCGTCGCGCCACGCGACGCCCCCAGGGTGACCCCTCGCGTCACGCGAGGGGGTCAAATTTCATGTATAAATAGAGGGGATTGGGACTTGAATTCTGGCACTTGAATGACGATAAAATTCGATTCATACACTGAGATATCGTCCAAATACTACCAAACACACACATACGCCCAAATGCTGCCGCAAAACAGGGTATTAACTCGATCGCTGCTACGATTCAATGTCCGATCGATTTAAACTATCCGACCGGATGTTTAAGTGCTATCCTTTGTCATTAGTCGCGATTCCGACAGGATGTTTGAGTACCACCCGAACTCGGGGAATACTCTGTCATTCGTTGTGAATCCGATGGATGTTTAAGTGATTGCACTTTGTCATTTGTCGTGAGGGTTTTAATCTCGTGAGTAATCGTAAATGCTGTATTAGTTACTTACCGAGTTTGTGTGCACTAGGTTACAAGGCTAACCAGTAGGCTAATCTCTGCATGTATAAATCTGCAATATATCAAGGCTTATCTGTAGATTAAACTTTGCCCGTATGAATCTGCATGCTTATAATGTGAGTCATTCTCTTTTTATCAAATTTGTTTACAAAATCATGTATATTTTCAAAGTTATAATTACAGAGATTAAGTTTATGTAATCACCAAATTACAGCCGGTATGTGGGGTATTGTGCACATTACTGCTGTTTTATCACTTTAGGTGGGCGAGCCTAAAACTAGTGATATTCGTCACTATTGGGTGACAGGACCCAATAGTGGTATAACCATAGTCACAGATCCGGTCGAGTGACAAATACTGTGGGTAGTTGGTTGATATCAGAAACATTGTAATCTCTCTTAATACTGTAAATTATAACAAACGTGTCTTTTTAGTAAATAGAATGATTCACCAGTATTTCCTGCTGACAAAACCTTTTTAAAACGCGTTTCAGGTAATTACAGTAGATTGGAGTAAGAGATGGATATGGCACTGAAAGGCTTCAAGAAGTGGCTTATTTTATTAATTAAATCAAATTAAGAAATATTGTTTTATGTAATCAAATTTATCTTTATTAAAGCTACCTTTGTAAAACATGAGTTTATCCCATCTATTTAATAAATAAAATCCGGTGTTTTATAAACTCTGATATTTTTCCTAACTCACGGTCCTGATGAAATTTCCGCTGCAATATTTTTCAAAATAATCACCGGTACCACTTGGCTGTTCGCGGCTCCCGATTCCGTCCAGGGTGGGTCTGGGGTCGTGACATTAACTTCTCTTTTGTACAAGCCTATAAATAGAAGCTTTGTATTTCGTACTTACACATCAATAAGAAATCCATCTTCCATTCTCTCATTCTTCTCTATACATTGCTAGTAGGTCGTTGTTTCACAACACGTTATCGTGCTGCTCTATGTGTTTTGCCACCCTTGGTCCCTTTTCCTCGCCTTTGATGTGCATTATTTTCCAGCCTAAATCAATCTCGTACGTTGAGAAAGCGGCCAAATAATTATCTGAAAAGATGAAAGATGGGTTTCCTATGCGATGGAAAGTTGGAAACGATAGATGCATAGCCACTACTGACAAAGTAGGATCTGCAATCTCTACTAATAAAGGTATGATGCTTCGTAAGATTATATCATACTATATTTGATGATGATGATGATGATGATACATCAATCTTACTAGTGGCACTTATTAATATTAATATAAATATATAAACTTAAAATTGATCATTACTATAAATTCTAGGATGTAGTCTTATAATTGAACTCAGCCTATTTTTTTTTTCAATTGATTTTAGAAGTTACTATATAAATTAGCATGTTGGTATTCATCGGGTTTTGGATGTTACGTCATAATTATGACGTTACAATTGGCTAATTCATCTTTTTATAATACTCATTATTAATTGAATAACTTTAGTTTTCGTTGACGACGATATTACGTACATTTATTTTATTTTTATCTTTTACAAATGATCCCTTCTATTATTCTAAATTGGTTGGCTTATCATTTAGTTAGTTAATTTAATTATAATATATGTTGTTTAGGAATCTTACAATCTAGTGATACTCATATGCATATTCTTTGAGCCACCATGATCATATATTTATGTTTTTTTATTAACCCTGTTAAGTTGTAAGAAAAATTGTTGAATTATTTTGATTTGAGGAAGTTAATTGGCAAACTAGAGAACATTGTATGTTTTTTTAGAACTCATGAAAAACAATTAAATTCAATATCACAAAGTATGAAACTCAATATTTATGGACTAAACGATACAATTGTATTATGTATTGTTTTGGTCAAAAATCACACAAGGATAATGTAACCAAATCTGATCTTTGTGAGGTTGGATGCTTGGTTAATTAAACAAAAGTACAAACAAGAAATGAATGAAAATGGTGATGAACACAAGGATTTATACGAGGAAAAAGCCCTTGATCAATGAATGATCTCCGACATAAAAAACCTCGGATAGTGAAAACTATCACTATCAACTATATTAAGCAATAAAGGTTACAACTTTAGATAACAACAAGCTTGATACAACGATTTCTAGTGTGTTTGTGTGTGTATTCGCCAACTGGTTGCAGAGAGTTCAAATTTTGTGCTTGCTATGTTTCTTATAATAGCTTGTTAAATAGAAAATATCTAGATAACTAACTATCCAAATTTTGTGCTTGCTACCCACGATCGCCACAATGGTCATGAAGCTCTTGCACGTGCAATAATAAGGAGCATATTCCCCTAGAATCTCGGTTAGAACAAGTCTCCTTCGAAATACACCTGCAAAACAAGCTAAAGGATATTGGGAACAGTTGTTAGTTTTAGAATATCAAAGAGGATCCTGTATCCTCAGCCTCCCTGCATCATTTCCTGAGGATCCGTGATCCAGGCCAAACTTAGGATACATGATCCATAATTGCTAAAATACTATCCCTACCAGGAATATCTGCTTGTATTGGTGGTAATATATAAATGATGTTTGTACTAAATTTTCATTTTGTATAGTTTATAATTTAAATGAATTTAGTGATGTTATAGGATTAAATATTTGGTTATACGTTTATGCATAAACCAATTGTATTATTAAGAATCAAAGAAGGTTTTAAACGATATTAATATATATGATGTTGGTTAATGCTTAAAAAAATAAAAATTATTAAATATTATTTTTCCCATCATGTTGGTTAAGGCTTAGAAATTAAAATCATTAAATATCATTTTTTTCATTATACAGTTTAATTCATTCTTTATTAATTTTAATTCTTCTTATTAATATCTTTAAACGTTAGAAATTTGATTAATTCTTATTATTTTAAATGATCTTTAATATCCATTTAATCATAATCTTAAATGATATGGAGTTATGAACATGGATAATCACAATATTCATAACACTAAATGATGTGGAGTTAGGAACATGGATAGTCACAATAATACTATTTTTATAGAAAATTAGGTAATTTACAATTTAATTTAAGAGATAATGATTTTAAAATTGCAATACGAAATTATAGATCGTATTTCATAATAACGTTTGATGGAGATGAATTTGTAGTATACAATAGTTGCCAGATTATTGTACTATGAAAAGTCTGTTTAGTATTTAATATGTTCGTGTACATTCTTTCGCAACCCCCAACCCCTATTTCCTGGGATCGGGCGGCCGCGAGCTCAGATTAAGTGGTATCATTGTTTATCAGTTTGGCAGCGGAATTTACATCGGGACCGTAGTTAGGAAATATTTTATCAGAGTAAAATACAATATTTTTATATTAATAAACATATGGGTAAAACCGAAGTTTCCATTACAAACATGTTTATAGGGATAAACCCTAATTTATTGAATTTAAAACATCGTCTTTATTTAGGTAACTTTTATAGCCACGTTTTTCCAAGCCTTCAGTGCTCTCCGGCTGGCTTCTATTTGGCTTTCACATTTTGTTACCTGAAACGCGTTTTAAAAACATTTGTCAGTGGGAAATACTGGTGAGTGAATCCCAATTTAATCAAAACAAATTTTATCATTTCACAGTATTGAGAGCGATTACAATGTTTACATCAACACAATTACTCAATCAGTATTTTCAATCCTGACTAGTGGGTCATATTACTCATTGGCTATCTTGTTGTCCAATAGTACGTGTTCCACATTTTGTATACAAAACCCCAACATACCGACAGTAATTGAAGAATTACAAGACTCAATCACTGCTTATCATTTATAAAATTATTTAAGGTTTTGTAAAAATAGTTTGTAAAAAGGTTCACAAAAAGGAGATTACTCACATTGCTAGTTTAGACTTTTTCCTGTGGTTTCCTGGTTATAATCTAATAATTTAAACAATGCACACGCGTTAGTATAATAACCCAATATTTACATTAGTTATACCCTCCCCGAGACAGAACTCCAACGACTACGTCGGGCAGAACCTCGACAACCGTTACGGTGCACTAGATCAATCGGGCAGCGTATCTAATACGTAACCGGGGTTTATGATACTTACAACGAGGTAGAACTTCGTTAATTAGGGGGTATAATTCCCGGGTATTACTTCTACACTTTAGAATTTGAGAGAGAAAGTTGTGTTATGAACGACGGAAATGAACTGCCTGAACTCCTAATTTATAGGGTTGTTCGACCAGTCTCTCGCGGCCCGCGTAAGATGAAGGCTAAGCATTCGTGGCCTGCGAGCTAAGGTACCTAGGCTGTAGCCTTGACCAATCATCGACCTAGCTTCGACATGCATACGACACGTGGCACCTCAGGGTGCAGCCTGATCTCCAAGCTATCGCGACCCGCGTAAGACGAAGAGAGGGTCTTTGCGGCCCCCCAGAAACCATTAAAAATTGTTTTTATTTTATTTTCATAAAATTTAAGGTATTTAGGGTCATTTTACGTATACGGGAAGTATTTTGAGACGTGTAGGGATATTCTAAATATTTTAGGAGTGTCGGAAATATTTGAGGAGGGTTGTTATACACTCACTTCTGATGTGTAATACTTGTATTTGACATATAAATTTTAATGTGATTGTTCATAACAATTTAACTAGAAATACAATACGATAAGTGTATGTTTATAGTGTTCTTATTTGAAATATAAGAATATATATTAAGAGAACTGGGTTTTCTACTGTCAAACCCCGATATTTCCACGTATTAACGGTGGGCGCGGTGGGGAATATCGTGACGTAGTTGATATCATCATAGTCAATTAATCACAGTTCAATGCACAGCGGAAGTCTAAAAGTAATAATATTACAAACCGATTGAAAGTAACATAAAATATTACAAGCGGGTTGTAAAGGGATCCACAGGCGGATCTAAGATAAAAAGAAAAGAAATATTGTTCAACAGATTTAAAGTGATAAAAGCTTGCAAGACTCTTTATTTAATCACTCGGGAGTTCCAGCCCATTACGCTTAGTACCTGCACTTAACCTTTTGAAAATACGTCAGTTTACACTTGTAAATACAATTAACTGACTCTTTTGAAAAGTGTTTATAAAAATGATTTAAATGCACAAGGCATAGATATTCTTTATTAACTTGGGATAATTATTTAAAAATAATCTTGTAAAAGAATTATATGTTTGTCATATATTCAGTAGCCCGGGTTAGAAGTACCGAGTTAAAGATTAATAGACACACCACATAATATAAACCCATGGCGAGTTATTCTCAAAGAGCGGGTATATCTTTTTACATACGCACCGGCAGGTGTATGCCTACACCCCGTGCTTAAGTCGTGGCCATTTCAATGAATGAGTCGAGGATATCCAGGACATGGTCATTAACCCCCCAAAGGCTTAAAACAAACAAAACAGATTAAACGGGTTATCTCAATGATTTAACCATTATTCGATTAAAAATTCAATACCCGACCAAGCGGTATTATTAAATACCGTACCCCAAGCCCGTATAAGGGAATATAAGTTAAAAGTATTTACCTGAGCAAAAATATAATTTTTATCCCAGCAGTATCTCAATCAGCAAGTACAGATAGCTTTTACCGGGCTCCTAATCTGGAACGAAGGTTTTTAATAACCTATTAGATTCCTATCGGGTCTTATTTAAGCTATAACTTAGTCCGGTTAGTTTTTAACAAAGGTATACGGTTCAAAACGCAAGATTAAGCGAAGACCGGATTAGAATGTGATTTAGACCCGACAAGTATGAAGACTTGTATAATATGGGTAAACTAAACACATTCTGGATTTTGAAGCAAAAATGATAAGGTTTGACCCGTTTCGGTTAATTTATGCAAACTAGTTACATAAACCTACCGAACGCGTAAAATGCATAACGGGTAACCAAATGAGTCATGAATAGGTTTCACAAGTTAATATGCGTTAAATATGTTGTGATATCACTAGGATACCTTCCATTATGCCCAAAACGAATTTAAAACCAATTTATGCCTCGTAGGGGTATTTTGGTCATTTTAATGTTTATAAAAGAGGTTAATAGTAATATGAGTAGTCTGGTCTAAACTAATCAGTAAAATATTTATTTTATCAAGTTATATCAATAAGATATCTCACATATGTGAAATTTATCATTTATGACCAAACTATGCACCATATGGGCATTTTGGTCATTTCTCATATGCTTTAAGGGTTAAATTTGGAAATCTGAGTTCAAAACTTTTACTTACTGTTAAAGTATAAAAATTTATTCATAACATTAGTAGGTAACAAGCTTTAGGTGCCTAATATGGTTTTAAACCATACTATGCGCCTAAATCGCATAAAAGTCAGTATTTGACGATATTCGGGTTGATTAAGGAAATCTGAGATCTTGACCAGCCTTTATAGTTTAAAATAACTTATTTATTATATAAAATCAGAAGAAAAAGGTTTGATATGTAAAGGATGTGTAAAACTCATTTTATTAGCAAAAAGGGCATTATGGTCAATTACCGAGCCGATGCAAGAACACTATGTTATGATCAGTTTAAAATTTAATAAAAATTTCCAAAATCCCTAAATATTATATTACATCAGTGGGTAAAAGGTTTGGTGTCAAAATTTGGGTTTAAATAGGATTTATGTTGAAAAATGTCGTTTAATTAATAAAAAGGCTTTCATCCAAGAAACTGGACTTCGCGAAGCCAAAACTCACACTTAGAAAACTTGGCGTAGAGCTTCTCTTGCTGCAAAAGTTTAAGAATACACCGGAGATGCTTTTCATGATCGGCTTGATTCTTTGAGTAAATAAGAATGTCATCAATGAAGACAATGACAAACTTGTCCAAGTATGGCTTGCAAACGCGATTCATGAGATCCATTAACGCTGCAGGTGCATTAGTGAGCCCGAAAGGCATCACTAAGAACTCGTAGTGACCATAACGAGTTCTGAATGCAGTCTTATAGACATCTTCGTCTCTGACTTTCAGTTGATGGTAGCCTGACCTTAAATCAATCTTGGAGAAATAACTTGCTCCTTGAAGATGATCAAATAGATCATCGATCCTGGGTAGCGGATATATGTTCTTGATCGTTACCTTGTTCAGCTCGCGATAATCAATGCATAAACGCATTGATCCATTTTTCTTCTTCACAAAAAGAATCGGTGCTCCCCAAGGGGACGAGCTAGGTCGAATAAAACCCTTTGCCAACAAATCATCTAACTGAGTCCTTAATTTTTTCATCTCAGTTGGTGCCAACCGATAAGGTGCTCTTGCAATTGGTGCAGCTCCAGGAATGATATCGATTCTGAACTCCACTTGCCTATCTGGGGGTAAACCAGGTAGTTCTTCAGGGAATACTTCTGGATATTCAGAAATAACGGGGATGTCTTCAATCTTGGGCTTTGGTTCATCAATGGTTACCTGTGCCATATAAATGACACAACCTTTCTTCATACACCTTGATGCTTTAAGCACGGACACTTGCTTAGGTAACCCGTACTGAGTATCTCCTTGTATTGTAAGTGGTTCACCATAAGGAGTCTTAATAACCACTTGCTTCTTATCACATACAATTTGGGCTTGGTTGTGAGACAACCAATCCATGCCTATTACTATGTCAAACCCTGCTAACTTCAACGGAAGTAAGGATAGCGGAAAAGAGTGACTCCTAATGGATATAAAATATCCATCTAGGACTATGGAGGCAGTTTCTATGGTATCATCGGCCAATTCTACTTCATATTTTATGCTTAGGGTTTTAACAGGCAGATTTAACAACTTACAAAATTTATTGTCTACAAACGACTTATCTGCACCCGAATCAAACAATACCCTTGCATAAACATCATTGATAAGAAAGGTACCTGTTATCACGTTATCATTCTGAATGGCCTCCTGAGCATTCATTTGAAAGACCCGTGCATTGGTCTTTTTACCCTCTTCAGGTTTCTTTGCATACTTTGGGCAGTTGGACTTGATGTGCCCCTTCTCGTTACAGCTGTAACAAGTCACATCCTTTATCTTCTTGCAATCCAACATTTTTTGCTCACTTAATTTGCAGATCACACAAGCTCTGGGTTGCGATTGGGATTTTGATTCGAATATGCATTTCCCTGGATGACGCTTCTTGCAAGTTTTACACTTGGGTTTTTCACCTGTTTGCTGGCTCTCCTTTTTAAACCCGGAACTCTTTTTGGGATCAGAGTTCCCCTTACGCTTCTTATCAGAATGGCGTGAGTTCTCATCCTCACGTTTCCTTTTTCCTTCATCGAAATTCTTATGCGATCTCTGCCTGACCGCATAGAGAGTAAGAGATAATGACAAATCAACCACAGACCTGAATGTGGTAGGTCTAGATGCTTTCACACTTGCTTTAATCTCTGGAGCTAATCCTCCAATAAAATGGGCTATACGCTTTGGTTCCGGTGTGACCAAGTATGGAACTAAACGAGACATGGTATTAAAACTGGTAAGGTATGCCTGACAATCCAAGTTCTTCATGACCAAGGTTAAGAAGTCAGTCTCAATCTTCTCAACTTCATGTTGAGGACATAAATTTTCCTTGATTAGAGCAACAAACTGATCCCAAGACATGCTATACAACGTGATCTTTCCTGTAGCTTGGATTAGGGACCTCCACCAAGCTAATGCTTCACCTTTAAACGACTGCGACACAAATTTCACAATGTCTTGTTCGGCACAACCACTAATATCAACCATAGTGTCCATCTCATCGAGCCAAGTCATACAATCAATGGCCCCTTTCTCTCCTATGAAGTCTCTGGGCTTGCAGAAGACAAAATATTTGTAAGAGCAGGTCTTAACACAGGGCTCTTGATTGAGCACAATCTTCTTAGACGGGACATTCTGCTGATTTGATGAGTGACGAGCATCGTCCTTCTTCGACTCGTGTGATTTAGAAGGGGGCTTACTATGAGCCTCAGAATGAGTCTTAGAGCATGTGCCACTTGATTCCTTGAACTGTCTATCAAGTGCCCTTGTAACTGCGTTGTCTATCAATGCCGGAAGATCTGCACCAGCTACATTAATCCTGGTGGTATCATTATTCTCTCTCGGGTGACTGTTAACCTCCTCCGATTCAGTCATGTAGCTTGATTGCTACAAAAACAATTGACAATATTTTATTCAGAGGTTATTATGGAATCATCATTTTGACCCATTTTGATGACTCATTAACCATGGTAAACATAGACCATGTTTGGTTAATTTGTTAATCATATTTATTTAGGATTTTCATTATAATTTATCCCTAGTTATAAAACATTAAGGATATTATCAGTGGCACAAAAGGCCTAGTCACAAGGACAGTTTTAAATTACAAGCCATGATCTTATAAGATCGAGGCATTAAGGTTTGAACATAGTTCATCACCTTTTCTTGACAGGGAGTCGTAGACTACAACTGTCTTTTTGTCTTATAGGACAATAAGTGTGGCCCGTAGGCACTTCATCACTAATGGATGTTCAATAATAAATAAAGAAAAGGAATTGGAAGAATCCAATATAGGGATGACTTGTATGATTTTATCGAATCACATTTGCCAGGAGTGTTAACATGTTTTCAGATGTTAACAAGGATTTGAATCTTTAAAAAGGAACTACCGTCATGGCCCTGTCTTAAAATGACACATGGACTAGGTTTTGCTTTTAAGATCTTCTTTCAATGTTTATTAGCAGATTAATATAAAATGAAATGTTATTTTGATTTATTTCATATAATATATTTATACATATAATGGCAAAATGAAATTTTGAATTAAAACATTTCACTAAATTAAAAAGGAGTACATAGATGCCCTAAACGGGACTTTTACATAAATAACTTGCACACGCAGGGGATAAACAAGAAAGACAGGTCCACGCAGGGACCAAGGATAGAAAGACAAGTCCATGCAGGGACCAAGTACATAAATAAATGTCCTCACATGGACTTAATTGAAAAATAAAAATTACAACACAAATAAATAAGGAATCTTCAAAAATCCCTCTTCTTCTTCCCCTTCATCAGATTCGCCAAACCCTTAAGAAATCCCCGGTGGCTTCTACGCTCCTCTTGAACCTCTCGTTCCACCTGGCTCAACCTCTGAAGAATCTCCTGCTGCTGCGGTGGCTGGATTAGTGGAGGCTGCAGCGGCTGCTGCTGCAGAGGTTGAGGAGGTGGTGGGTATTGATACCCATATGCATGGTACCCAGACTGGTACGAAGCTCCATAAGGTCCTTCAGGGTGAAGAGCATTGTAGTTGGCCGCCTCGAGGTATGGGTCGATGGCAGGGGCATTGTAGTAGTTGTAGCCAGGGTAAGCTGGCTGCTCAAAAGGGTTATACGCCACTGCACCGGCGTATGAAGGAATTGGGTTATCATAACCCATTGGTGGTGGTGCGACAGGAGCTGAGTCGACCTCTAAAACTGGGTTTGAAGCCCCACCCATCTGCGGGTCTTCATACAGTGGTGGGTAGTGGCTACCACTGGAGTGTTGAGGGGTGGTGAAGTGAAAATACCCTCTTCGCACGGACATTCGTGCACCTGATCTTCTTCGCCTCGGCGGTTCTGGAGGCAACTGCTGCTCTAGCGACGGCGGTGGTGGTGGCGTGACCGCCTCAAAATGATGAGTTGTGGGAGGGTGTATACTCCCAGTGATAATTGCTCCACCATTGAGCAAATGAATCGGGACCTCTATAAGGTGAACCATGGAAAGATGATCCGTCAGAAATCTCTATGGGATGCGTGGGCGTCCTAGTTGGTGGCTCGGCAGGATCGGGGTCATCATCCATATCCATATCCTGAGCTTCAGGAAAGTGGTCTTCTGGACCCAATGGGTTATGACCCATTGGCTCTTCAATCTGATTTGCCGGTTGAACCGGCTCTGAAAATACAGGGTCGGGTCCTGGAAGGCCCGATGAGAACCCAAACGCTGCAACGGGAGGTAGGAGTGACGCGAGTGGTCGGACTCGTTGTTCTGGTGGAGCCCGAATGAGTCGTGGTACGATGGCGATGAACAGAGAGAGACTGAACGCCTCGCCGGCTCCAGGTAAGTCCCCCAATCCTCGTGGGGACTTGAGCTTAAAGTCGCTGATGGGGTTCGCCGGTGTGATGGCCCGTCCTCATGATCATTAGGAGCAGTGATTGGCGCCTTGCCTCGTCCACCTCATCCTCTGAATCGTGGCGGCATTTTCTTGTTCCTGTTAAAACAAACAAAGGAAACCAACAAAGGAAAACAATAAGATTAGGATTAGTGCTATGTCGTTTGCCTAGACTCGGAGGTCAAGGAATGTGCAAACTGTGTCATTGAGATTAAACACAAAAGGCTAGTGTTTAATTCACTCAATGTTGGCTCTGATACCAACCTGTCACACCCCGATATTTCCATGTATTACCGGTGGGCCCGGTGGGAAGTATCGTGACGTAGTTGATATAATCATAGTCAATTAATCACAGTTCAATGCACAACGGAAGTCTAAAAGTAATAATATTACAAACCGATTGAAAGTAACATAAAATATTACAAGCGAGTTGTAAAGGGATCCACAGGCGGATCTAAGATAAAAAGAAATATTGTTCAACAGATTTAAAGTGATAAAAGCTTGCAAGACTCTTTATTTAATCACTCAGGAGTTCCAGCCCATTACCCTTAGTACCTGCATTTAACCTTTTGAAAATACGTCAGTTTACACTGTTAAATACAATTAACTGACTCTTTTGAAAAGTGTTTATAAAAATGATTTAAATGCACAAGGCATGGATATTCTTTATTAACTTGGGATAATTATTTAAAAATAATCTTGTAAAAGAATTATATGTTTGTCATACATTCAGTAGCCTGGGTTAGAAGTACCGAGTTAAAGATTAATAGACACACCACATAATATAAACCCACGGCGAGTTATTCTCAACAAGCGGGTATATCTTTTTACATACGCACCGGCAGGTGTATGCCTACACCCCGTGCTTAAGTCGTGGCCATTTCAATGAATGAGCCGTGGATATCCAGGACATGGTAAAAGGCTTAAAACAAACAAAACAGATTAAACGGGTTATCTCAATGATTTAACCATTATTCGATTAAAAATTCAATACTCGACCAAGCGGTATTATTAAATACCGTACCCCAAGCCCGTATAAGGGAAAATAAGTTAAAAGTATTTACCTGAGCAGAAATATAATTTTTATCCCAGCCGTATATCAATCAGCAAGTACAGATAGCTTTTACCGGGCTCTTAATCTGGAACAAAGGTTTTTAATAACCTATTAGATTCCTATCGGGTCTTATTTAAGCTATAACTTAGACCGGTTTGTTTTTAAGAAAGGTATACGGTTCAAAACGTAAGATTAAGCGAAGACCGGATTAGAATGTGATTTAGACCCGACAAGTATGAAGACTTGTATAATATGGGTAAACTAAACACATTCTGGATTTTGAAGCAAAAATGATAAGGTTTGACCCGTTTCGGTTAATTTATGCAAACTAGTTATATAAACCGTACCGAACGCGTAAAATGCATAACGGGTAACCAAATGAGTCATGAACAGGTTTCACAAGTTAATATGCTTTAAATATGTTGTGATATTAGTAGGATACCTTCCATTATGCCCAAAACGAATTTAAAACCGATTTATGCCCCGTAGGGGTATTTTGGTCATTTTAATGTTTATAAAAGAGGTTAAATAGTAATCTGAGTTTCTGGTCTAAAATAATCAGTAAAATATTTATTTTATCAAGTTATATCAGTAAGATATCTCACATATGTGAAATTTATCATTTATGGCCAAACTATGCACCGTATGGGCATTTTGGTCATTTCTCATATGCTTTAAGGGTTAAATTTGGAAATCTGAGTTCAAAACTTTTACTTACTGTTAAAGTATAAAAATTTATTCATAACATCAGTAGGTAACAAGCTTTAGGTACCTAATATGGTTTTAAACCATACTATGCGCCTAGTATTTGACGATATTCGGGTTGATTAAGGAAATCTGAGATCTTGACCAGCCTTTACAATTTAAAATAACTTATTTATTATATAAAATCAGTAGAAAAAGGTTTGATATGTAAAGGATGTGTAAAACTCATTTTATTAGCAAAAAGGACATTATCGTCATTTACCGAGCCGGATGCAAGAACATTATGTTATGATCAGTTTAAAATTTAATAAAAATTTCAAAAGTCCATAAATATTATATTACATCAGTGGGTAAAAGGTTTGGTGTCAAAATTTGGGTTTAAATAGGATTTATGTTGAAAAATGTCGTTTAATTAATAAAAAGTCTTTCATTTACGATATTGAGCATAACTCCTAATTTAGACCATAAACTGATGTCAAATTTTTAGAACATGTTTATAAATCAGTAATAAAGGTTTTTGTCCTCTCACATTTTCAAAAATCTCGTTTTAATATCAAAAGGGCATTATGGTCAACATTTAAGCATTTAACGGAAACATGCAAATGATCTAGGATTTCTTCGGAACCAAGTTGTATAACCTCAGAGGGTTTTACTAACCTATAATAGGGTCCAAAAGGAACCCTAAGGCATATCTAAAATAAGCTCAATCGGGTCAGAACTGAAAGTCAAAGCAAAAGTCTACTTTTGCGACTTTCGGTTACGAACCGAGCCTAAACTCAGAATTGTCGGGTTGAACATGCCTAAACATGTTCTTATATTATTTACCAAGTTATTTTAATGTTTAAACATGTTCCATAACTTCTATATTATCAGTTATGGATTTATTTACAAAAATGGATTTTGTTGACTTTTTAAATAATAAGTTTGACCCGACAATTGACCAAGTTAGAGTGAGAATCAGTAGGTGCCCTTTTAAGGGTTTATTACCTACATAATTACCAACTCATAGCCACTTTCAATTCAAGAAATGGCTGGACCATTAGTGATTAATCACTAAGTCAAAGTTTAATTATGATAACTTTGACTTTTGGTCATTAAACTAATAAAACTTGAACTTAGGAGGCTAAGAATGCTTACAAGGACTCTTAGCACGAGATTAGAACTAAGGAAAGCTTTCTTGAACTCCAGGAAGCTCCATAGGGTGAGTTTTGAAATAAATTTTCAACAGGGCAAATGACAAGTGAATGAACAAGGCTTTATATAGCAAAATAGAAGCTCCAAGATCTTTGCATGTGTCCCTATGATGATCCCAGATGTTACCAGGTGTCCCTAGTGCATGAAAAACCATTGGCATAGTCCCTGGTATCGAATTCAGGCTTGCAAAGGTGGTGGAACTGGCTGAACTTGCAGCTGTGCAATTCTGTCTGAAACTGGCACTTCTACGCGGCCCGCGTAAACCCTATAGAAGGTTTATGCGGCCCGCGAGGATCCTCTAAACCGGGAAAAATCTTTTAAACTTTGCAGTTTTGGTCCCTGGTCAATTTAAACTTTATTTTACTTTCATTTATTGCACTTAGGACCCCCATAGTTAACTATTAAGGACCTTAGGTCATAAACTAACTCCGTTAAGCTCCCGGTTAGTTGTACGGTCACCCAAAAAGTCTTGTTTTCATCGAAACTCCACTAATTTAATATCCAATATTCTTGAGAGCGAAATAAACAATTATTACAATGTTCTTTGGATCGTTAAAAGGTTACTCAGAGGTATCTTTTAACATGTTAACACTTTTAACCCCTATGTTTCGCAAGATCCTTATTTTAAATACAAACGACTTCTAATGTTCGAAAACTTATTCATTAAATAATACGAACGTCGTATGAGGTCAATTAGAGGCACAAGAATGGCATGTTAACACTTTGGATCCTTTTATTAACATATTTACAATGTTTAACAATTTTAGTCCCTCGGAAACAATTCCTTACACGTTTAAAGTCCATGACACGTGTCTTTATTATATTGGTCGCGATCTTTACGACGTGTTACATCTGCCCTTTTCGTAATTTTGCCAAAGGAACAAATCTTGAAGCACCATGTACAAATGAAATAAGCCATTTTAGAGGAGGGAAACTTGGACATTGTCCAAAGTTTTAAGATACTTTGAGGGCAATTTAGACATTTAATTCTTAGAATCCATACCCACTTATTTCTTCCATTAATTGAATTAAATTAAGGAATTAAATAAAAGTTTATTGGAATTTATTTAAAACGTTTTAGAGGTTATAAGAATTTCATCATGGTACACCCTAATAGTAAGAAGCTGGAAGGGATAATACGAATTAACTCTAAATTAAAGGCATGTCTCTTCACTTCATCTTCCCCTAACCCCTCCATCCCCATTCCCATAAAATCCACCGCACCCTACGTAACCTCTATGCAAAACCGCAACCAACATCATGACGACGAGTGGAGTTTTCTGCATGTGAGCGACGACTATAGTGGATTCGGTGGTCTCACTTGGATTTAGGTCTTGATTCCATGTTGGTCGCAGTGTGGTATTACGTTTGTTCTCTTCCGATGGTCTTATGGTAATCTATGTTTTCTTTAGTTTCGTCGATGTTTGCTTTGATGCTGTATATATATTCGTCAACGGATTTTATGATTTGGTTGGAGAATCAATATTTAGGGTTTGATTGATGTAATTCAACCAATTAGGTTAGAAAATTATGATTTACATATAATGTTTAGAATTGTGAATTTAGTCTTGCTGCTCTGTTTTGTATCTATTAGGTTAGAAAATATTATTTATTTACATTCAATTTGACTTAGTTTCATGATTTATTATGTTGAAAAGTCAGCATATTTGGTTTGATTGATGTAATTCAACTGATTATGTAAAAAATTAAATGTACATGTGGAACAATGTTCAGAGTTGTGAATTTACTCCCGCTTCTTTGTTTTATATTTACTAGGTTAGAAAATAATATTTAGTTATATTGAATTCATATATAGTTTCATATAATTAAGTAAGTTGAAGAATTAGCATTTAAGGATTGTTGCTTATTCAGGTATCCCAATCAGATGCATCTTAACATGTGGTAACCAACACTATTTTATATGATTATCAATCATTACTATTAGCTTTAGATTAAAATCCTTCAAATAACTTAAGTGGTGATTATCTCCTCATTATACATATTTGAAACTTCATAGTTTACATAAAGACTTTTTTATTAAAACTTTCTTGGTAATTGTATCACTACTCATGTAATGTTTATGTAGGTGGGAGAGGCTTAGCAGGTTATCATCACGATGGTCTGGTATGTTTTTAATTAGCATAAGGACTGTTAGTGTAGTGATATTAGAGTTACTATATTTATAGTTAATTATACTGTTTAATACCATTTAACATGCAACATTATCTACTATCATAATTTTGACCAATTTGGTTTGTTATCTTCTCGTTTCTTTTCTTTGCAATACGGAGAGAAGGGAATCTACCAGGGAGGGTAGTTAACTAACTCAATTCATTTGTAGCTCTTAGTGTTGCTCGATCTTTTCCAGTATTTTGGGTAGTTTTTAGTATTCTGGTAGAGTTACTTTTTATTATTGTTTAAGCATTTTAACCACCAGTTTATTGGTTACTGAAACCATATGCCACTTAATTAAAATAGTTAGATTTGCCAAGTTACTATATTGTTTGCTCAAATACTATATCAGTAGTGTAATAATATAGTTTTATAACCATGTTCGCCACATTATTTATTGATGCAACTTTGAATGGATATTCTTGCGTAACCAATTTTAACCTTTTTTCACTTGTCTAACCAATGCAATTGCCACATCTAAAAGTTTTGTAGCAGTATTTGTATCTAAGCTGGCTATGCTTCTGTTTTGTAATCATCAGATAACAATAAGATGTTAAAACCTGGAGTGTGTGGTGGTAGTAAGAGACACATATGAATCATAATATAACTTGGATACCCGCCGCAACGCGCGGGTGTTCCCACTAGTATAAGAATAAGAAATTCGGTGCTTTATAATGACATTACATAAAATGTTATCATATAATTTTTAATCCGTTTGATGACAAATTATAGCTATATTTTAGTAGTAAAAAATCATATATTGATTTACTCATCTTTCTTTATAAATGTTATCTTACTATTAATCAAGATGTATGATTTTATTATGGCTTTCATCATATATCAACTTTATCCTTTATGGAACACCACTAATTTGAAAACTAACGCACACAATGTCGATAAATTTGAGCATGACCTATAATAATAGGCTTATCACAATTGCAATTTTATGTGTCTTTTATATGCTTTAATTTATTTAAATGATATATTAAATAAAAAAATTATATATTCTTACAAGTGATGAAAAAATCTTATTTTATAAGATTGTATGATAACCTATTTATTTTGTGACATGTTATATAGTTATGCATTGTATAATCTAATGTATATATTATGTTCCATATGTTATAAATTTGGAAGGGGACATCAAAGTGACCAGGGTTGTGGTATATGACAAGCTATAAAAACGATTGAATTGTGGTTAAGGTTTATATAAAAAGACACCTGGAGTGTCTAACTTCTCAAAGCTTATTATGAGTTTATCGAAGCTTGTAAGATTTTAAACAGATAAGTATAAATGTCTCGGTTATATAACTACATCTCGATTTATATCTTGTGATGAGAAAAAATATATATCATAATCCATTGAGCAAAACAATTTCCATCGTCAAATATCATATATGCTATTGAAGTACCAAGATTGTTAAAGAATATATATAAAGTTTGAAACAACAAGCATGAAAGTTCTGTGATTCTAATCCATTCACTGATGTGAATGTGATGATATAATGATCAATTCAAAGGTTATGATCATATACATAACTAAGAAAATTGTAATGATGCCACCATGAATGTTGTATGGGTATAATCTATTCCTTGAGTAGAATGTGATGATATAATAATTGGTGTAAAGTTCATGATGGTGGTAATTGTGGAAATTGTTATAATGATCATGTGATACGATCAACCATGTTAATAGTGCAATGACTATACAATGATCATTATAAAGGTCATGATCATGGTAACTGAGGAAATTGTAATAATCCTCATGTTGACAACCATTTTAATATTGAGATCGACCACCAAAAGTGGCAAACTAAGGAATAACCATATAACATGATGGTTTAAACTTTGAAGTTATAATACATTCACTCGTATCTTATATTTTGTATTACATACAAGTAATACATATGCGATCATAATCCAAAAGTTTATGGATCATAATTATTTAGTTAGTTGGCATGATCGGTTAGACCACACCGAGTCATTAATGATGATGTGAAAAGTATAGAAGAAATAGAAGACTTGTCTTGATAATTATACATGTCATGTTTGCTCTCAAGTGAAGTTAAGTATTGATCAACAAAAGTAGGGTGTGAATCCCTAAATATTCTGGAAAGGATATTGGAAATAAATATACAAACATGATGCCATTTAGTGTTCTAAAATCGATGCATCGTCTAAGTGGTTATCAAATCCACAACCTGAAGCTTGTGTGATTGTGGCTTAGCTAATGTGATAGCAAGCACATTAATCCAGATTAGTATACTTATTTGATAATAGTGGATTTGATTTCCAAGTCATTAACGATCATTGGAATAAGTGTTATTTTAATCACTAAACGTCTACTATTGGTTACAAAGCCAATAATCATGAGAGGAGCAAAAGTTCATTTAGGTACATGTAATTTTATATATAGTACCTTCAATTCACATCAAGCCAATAAGTTATAGTTCTCCCCATACAGTTGGTTTTTAGCCGGGAACCAAAGATGTCCCATCAAAGATTTTGGTTGTGCGACATATATTGAAATTCATCCACCACACCACACAAAGATGAGACTTCTAAAAAGTTTGAGAATATGTTGGGTATAAATAATCGTCTATGATTAAATACTTAAAGCCATTAGTGAGAAATTCGTTTATTGCTCATTGGTTTTCACTTTAATGAATGAATGTTCCCAACATTAGGGAGAGATAACAAGAAGTTGGAAAGTGAAAAGTGAAATGAATTATCATGTTATCTTGATCCTCAGACTATAAAATATGAACTAGAAGTTTAAAGTATAATTCATTTACCAATATTAAAGAACAAATTACCAGACAAGTTCACTGACCTAAATAGAGTGACTAAGTAAGCCACATAATCAACTGCTTATGCTCTAGTTATATTTGTGTCCCAAGAGAACAACCAATATTTTTGTAATGAGTCTATTGCACGCCTAAGGCATGGTAGACTAGTTGATTCCAATAATAAAATTTCTCGAAAATTGGAGCAAGTAATTAAGATGGTTAAGTCGAGGTTATAGTAATAAGATCTCCTGAAGAGACAATAGACATGATGGTTCAAGAAGAACCTCAGGTACCTAAAAATAAAGAGATCTCGATAAGTTGTATCATGTCTAAGATATGTATGGAATCTAAATAAAAATCGACGTCGTTATACTTTTGTATATAATGTAGCGCTTAAAATGATTAAATGATGAGGATCAAGATTTAAGATCTGCCTATAAATGAATATTAAGAAATGATTGGCAAAAATGGAAAGACGCAAATAAGGCAAAGCTGAATTCTCTAATGACATGGAAAGTATCTGGACCAACAGTACATACAACTGAAGTTGTAAAATATGTTGGACATAAACAGGTCTTTTATGCAAATAATGTGAAAATCAAATTGAGTGATATAAAGAAAAATTGGTGGCCTAATTTTCGCAAAGACCTATGATTGATTATGAGGAGACGTTTTCTCCAGTGGTGGATGCATTGACTTTCCAATATTTTATTAGTCTGGTAATATAATGAGAGAATTGATATTCGTCTTATGAATGTTATGTATCACTTGATACTGAAGGTTTACATGAAAGTCCCGAAGGATTAAATTATGTTGGTCATGTAAAGTAAGTTCTCGAGAACAATGTGATCATTTATGCATACTCGGATTTGAATAGGCTATGATTATTTTACATGTTGGATATAATTGGAACTCCTGATGAGTTCGTAAAGCAATTGAGTGCTTAAAAGGTTAATTGAAACATCTTAACGATATAATACTTGTGCACCAAGAAACATACATAGAAAACTTGTACCCGGTTATTGTGATATCTCAATAAATAGTGTACACGCATGGTACAATATGGGTTTTTGAAATAAAAGCAAGTGTTCATGGCATTTTTACGTATGATATAGATATCAATGTGTTAAATGGGCAAATTTATGTAGCAAAACTTCTAAAGAGTGAAAGCACATGCATATTTGGATAAGATGGAAAGAATTCCCTCATGGATTGATAACGTTAGAAGCATTAATGATGTCAAAACCTCAAGAACATACTATATCAAGTTCATAGAATATGTATGAACTAAAATAGTTAGA
This sequence comes from Helianthus tuberosus, assembly GCA_030545235.1. Taxonomy (NCBI): domain Eukaryota; kingdom Viridiplantae; phylum Streptophyta; class Magnoliopsida; order Asterales; family Asteraceae; genus Helianthus; species Helianthus tuberosus. The sequence continues at coordinate 178,602,800 of CM060401.1, forward strand.
TCAAGTGTCATACAACTCGAAATATTTGCATAAAGAGGGGTATAAGTTTGATTAAATTAGCCATGTTTTATCGACGTTCTACTTTTAAAAGTTCACTATAATCGCAGTTTACAGTGATGATGTCTAGGCATCATCGAGATAAATTGTCGAGCTTTTAGAGGGAGAATTTTTTAATGACCTTGGCACGGTCTAATTATTACTCGAACTGCAGTTCGAGTATATATGTAATTATATTTTACCAATCCCCTAAGTACATCTAGAAGATGATGTTTGTATATTTTAGTATGGGCATAGTTGAACCTTAATGTTTGTTAAAGGTTGTTAAGTCATTTGTTATAAGAAATGCCTATTATCATCTCCTATCAAAGTAGAGATTCTCATTCTAGAAGTACCATCGTTAAATGCATAAGTGCATTAATATGTTTTGCTAGCTATGTATGGTTATAATATCTTTCACTTAAGTTATTATCATGATATAACCTTTGTCAAGCGAAGAGACACTGGAATGAGTTCAAAGAAACATTTCAGGTATAAACGATATTTAATTATATTTTACTAACCCATCAAAACAAGTTTGGTTAGTCTTGTAGATGCAGGAATGTAACGAAACACAGTCGTGGACATATGATAATTTTTGGAAAGATGCACCTAAAGTCTCATTAGAATATTATACAACATTGCTCAACATAAAGGATTGCACATTAAGGGATCAAGCGACAAATCATTTGCTACAAAGACTTTATTCGACTTTCAAGGAAGATAGACACACGTCACTTAAAGGATACATGTTAAAATGAGGAGGAGACTTATTCAAGTTGCACTCTTTTTTCCCTTGACTAAGTTTTGTCCCATTGGGTTTTCTTAGTAAGGTTTTTAATGAGAAAACATATCTGATCCAAAAGTATCAGGGGGTGAAAATGCGCGCTGCACTTTTTTTCCCTTAGCTGAGGTTTTGTCCCACTAGGTTTTCCTAGCAAGGTTTTTTTAACGAGGCAGCATCACCAAGCGTATGATACATTGTTTTCTTTTATCAAGTGGATAGTCAAGGGGGAGTGTTATGAATACATCATTAAGAGTGACTCTCCACATCCTTAACTCCTCTTTTGTATTTTATCTTATGTTAATGTACAAGCCTATAAATAGAGGCTTTGTATTTCATACTTACACATCAATAAGAAATCCATCTTCCATTCTCTCATTCTTTTCTATACATTGCTAGTAGGTCGTTGTTTCACAACAGAAACTATTATTTTTTCGACAACAAATAATTATAGATATTTAACAATGTTCTTTAAAACTTAAGGTTGTCCAAAAATCTCATTTAAAATAGCTTGGTTTGAAACTGAGTTTGAGCCGCCTCGGCTCGATTAGGAAGTGAGTCTAGCTTGACTCGGCTCGTAACGAGCCGAATTGGCTTGGTTTAACTCGCTTGGTAGCTCGGCTCGGCTTAGCTCAGAATATTTTACTTATAATATATTTTATTTTTATACACATTATAAAATATTACAAAAAAAAACTAATTATTAATCACATGTAATTACAAGTATAATTTGATGTATATCGCATATTTGAAGGTTTATTATCATAGTAATGAACTAACATTGTATTTCGTTAAAACTTAAAACTTATTTTGTGTTGTTAAACTTGATTTTGAATAATATTTTAGACTATTGAATTTTTAAAGCTATTTATTAATATTTCTTTTTTTAGAGTTATTTATTCATATTTCTTTTTAAAATCGAGGCAAACTAAGCCAAATCGAGCCAGCTCGGTTTATAATTGAGTCAAGTCCGAGCTTACCCTAGATCGACTCGAATCGGCTCGTGAACAGCTGTATTAAAACTCCTTATCAATATATCTTGTGTGTTCTATTAAAACAGACAATTTATCGCTTGATATATTTGACCAAGCAAAAACACTTCATGAATATGAATCTATACTTTTTAGCCAATTTAACAGACTTAAATACCAATTAATTTACATCTGTGGGGATTTAACCTACGGGCAAACACCATATACTAAATTAGCAGATTTTGATACGTGAAACTATGTTTAAGAGTTGTTATTTTTATAATTTTGATGTGATTGTTGTCACCTTTTTGTATATTATTTTATAGAAGGCTTGGGCCATTAAGTTATATTTATTTGAGTGAAACATAGTTTGCTTATTTTACAAAAGGCCATAGGGGCAGACTTTCGTTAAGCCCAGTAATATATACGTTTCCCTTACAGTATCTCTGACTCCGGGCTGTTTGTTTACCTTTTAATGAGGCTCTTAATGGTTCAGACCTCTTACTGGTTCAGCACTTAATGATTCAGACATTTGCCTCTGAATGGTTAAGATTTATACAGAGTCTGAATGGTTAAGACCTCTAATCTGAATGGGTTAGACATTTGCCTCTGAACGGTTAAGCATTATTCAGGCTCTTAATGGTTCAGACATCTTACTGGTTCAGTACTTAATGGTTCAGACCTCTTACTGGTTCAGCACTTAACCATTCAGATGTTGTCAAACAGCCCCTCCATCTAACACAAAAAGAAGTTAATAACAACACGATTTTTTCTCCCATTTTACGGTTTCAATATGAATAAACTGAAAATTAACCCGGCCCAGAACCCAAAAAACAACACGAATTTTTCTCCCGTTATTAGGTTCAGTATGAAACCAAAACCGAATAACCAATTTGGTTTTTGGTTATTAAAAAATTGATTATAATCCAGTACTATATTAACCAAATAAATATAGGGTAACCCATAAAAATAATATAATTTTAAAGAAAATGTCGTATATGATTTATCGAGTACTCAAGTTGTTTTTTCTGCAAAATTTTTATACTAACATAATTAATCTATATAAAAAGCTTTAGATTGGTCACTTAAAAAGAATTATACCAAACTAACTTATCATTATATGATAATTGATAAAATAGTTTGGATGGGAGTTGGCTACAAAGTCTATTTTTCCTACAAAATGTACAAAGTCATAAAACACCACAATTTCAGCCATAGAACACACTCAAAACACAAATAACAAAGTGAAGATTACTAAAACTTCACACTTGTGGGTTTTGTATTGTGTTTTGAATGATAAAGCTTTAATTATCGCATGACTAACATCAGTGTGTCTTATGTTGATTATCATGTTGTGTTTTATATTCACCAGCAAGATGCCCGCGCGGTGCGGCGGGGTGATGTCGCAACCCACGTCCCCTAACTCCCCCGGAACGGGCGGCCGCAGCCAGTTTCGGTGGTATCGGTGTTTATCATTTTGGCAGCGGAAATTACATCAGAACCGTAGTTAGGAAATATTTTATCAGAGTAAAATACCACGCTTTTATAATAGTAAACACATGGGAAATTTTCAAGTTTCAAGTACACATATTTTCATAGGGATAAACCCTATTTTATTTAAATAAAACATCTCTTTATTTTAGTTAACTTTATAGCCACTTTTGCATGTCTTCAGTGCTGTCCAGCTTGCTTCTATTTGGCTTTTACATTTTGTTACCTGAAACGCGTTTAAAAACATTTTGTTAGTGGGAAATACTGGTGTGAATCCCAGCTTAATCAAGAATTGTAAAAACCGTTGTATAGTATTGAGGGCGGTCGCGCAATTACATTTGTTTCCATCTACTTTAATTACCAACCACGGTACTGTCAACCCAACTTGTGGTTATGTTACTACTCACAATGTAGTAAGAAATTTTGTATACAAAACCCCAACATACCGACGATAATTGTAGAATATAAATACTCAATCACTGTTTAATATATCATTACTTAAGTGAGGTTTTGTAAAAACAGTTTGTAAAAGGAGGATTACTCATATTGTTGTCTTAGGGTTTTCCTTAAGGATTTCCTGGAGATTATCTATTAATTACACCAATGCACACGCGTTAGTATAATAACCCAATATTTACATTAGTAATACCCGCCCCGAGACGGCATTCCAATGACTACGTCGGGCAGAATCACGACAGCCGTTACGGAACCCTGGATCAATCGGGCAGCGTATCTAATACGTAACCGGGGTTATTTAGGGGGGTATTATGCTCGAGAATAGCTTATACACTTATGAAATTCGAGAGAAAAAGAAATTGTGGTGCGAGTTGAGACTGAAGGCCGATGGCCCTTATTTATAGTGTCTGATCGACACCTTGTCGCGCCCCGCGTAGACCTCAGCCAAGGGCTTCGCGGCCCGTGAGGACTTGTAGACTAGGTCTTAGCTTTGCTGAGTTGACTCGTAGCCTCCACACGCGTCCTGACATGTGGCATCATAGGGTGCAGCCTGATCTCCCAGCTGTCACGGCCCACGTAAGCCTTCACTGACTTCTTCGCGGCCCGCGAGCGAGTAATAAATCTGGATTTTATTTTTATTTTAATTATATAAGGTAACTTGGGCTTGTTTTTCGCATACGGGGTATGTGTTAAGACATATAGGGACATTTTTAATATATTAGGGGTGTCAAAAATATTTTGGAGGGTTGTTATATCCTCCACACCTTGTTTTAGAACTCGTCCTCGAGGTCTACTGGAATAGGTGTGGGTATTTCCTTTGCATCTATGATTCAAGCTCCCATGTATATTTTGGTCCTCTTTTGGAGTCCCATTTTACTTTGACCAGAACTAGTCTCTTGTGTTTGAGATTCTTGACTTTCCTGTCTTTAATTTGTAGAGGTCGTTCCACAAATTTTAACTGTTCATTTACCTCTATATCCTTAAGAGGTACTACCAGTGATTCATCGGCTAAGCATTTCTTGAGATTACATACATGAAATACATCATGTATTTCTGCCATTTCCTCTGGCAGTTGTAGCTGATAGGCTACAGGTCCTATCATTTTAATAATCTCAAAAGGTCCAACATACCTGGGGCTTAGCTTTCCCCTCTTGATGAATCTGACTACTCCTTTCCAAGGAGAGACTTTCAATAACACCTTGTCTCCTACCTGAAATTCCAAGGGTTTTTGTCTGTTATCAGCATAACTCTTTTGTAGATCATGTGCTGCTTTCAGTCGTTCTTTGACTTGAATGATTTTATCCGTTGTTTCTTGCACTATTTCAGGTCCAGATAGTTGCTTTTCTCCAATTTCTGCCCAACAAATTAGGGTTCAGCACTTTCGTCCATAAAGTGCTTCGAATGGTGCAGCATTGATGCTTGTGTGATAACTGTTATTATAAGAAAATTCTATTAATGGTAAGTGATCGTCCCAATTACCTACAAAATCAATTACACAAGCTCTAAGCATATCTTCCATTGTCTGAATTGTCCTTTCGCTTTGTCCGTCTGTTTGAGGATGATAAGTTGTGCTTAGATTGAGCTTGGTTCCCATGGCTTTTTGGAAGCTTGTCCAAAAATGAGAGGTAAAACGGCTATCTCTATCAGAAACAATTGATAAAGGAATTCCATGTAATGAAACTATTTCATTTACATACAATTTAGCTAATTTTTCCATATTGAAAGTTTCTTTCATTGGTAGGAAATGAGCTGACTTCGTTAGCCTGTCTACAATCACCCAGATTGTATCATTACCTTTCCTTGTTTTGGATAGTTTGGTAACAAAATCCATTGTTATCAATTCCCACTTCCATACTGGCATCTCTAATTGTTGCAGTAAACCTGAGGGTTTCTGATGTTTAGCTTTAACTTGTGAACAGGTTAAACATTTAGAAACATAAGCTGCTATAGCTTTCTTCATTCCTATCCACCAAAAGTTCTTTCTTAAATCCTGGTACATCTTATGACTTCCAGGATGCATTGTATACTTAGACTTATGGGCTTCTTCTAATATATGGTGGCGTAGGTTTCCTATTTTAGGTATCCACATTCTCTTCTTATGGAATCTCCAAATTCCATATGTTCCTTGTTCTAATTCCTTAACCATTCCTTTCAATTTTTCAGCATCATCCTTGATTACTGATTCTTGTGCCTTTCTAATCTGTTCATTTAAATCTACTTGTAGATTTAATTTAAGAGAACGTACCCTTTTTGGATTTTCATGATACTTTCGACTTAAACCATCAGCCATTACATTAGCTTTTCCTGCATGATACTGGATATTGCAATCATAATCGCTAAAAAATTCCATCCAGCGTCTCTGTCTCATATTTAACTCCTTTTGCCCGAAAACATACCTTCAACTCTTATGATCCTTGAAAATGGTAAACTTACTACCAAAAAGGTAATGTCTCCAAATCTTAAGGGCAAAAATTATAGCTCCTAATTCTAAATCATGGGTTGAATAATTCTCTTCATGATTCTTAAGTTGTCTAGATGCATAAGCTATAACCTTTTGACGTTGCATCAACACACATCCATAACCTAACTTAGAAGCATCACAATAGACTACAAAGTCTTCAGTTCCTTCTGGTAACACTAGTATGGGTGCGTTGGTTAATCTTTGCTTAAGAATTCTAAAGGCTTCTTCCTGTTTTGGTCCCCATTCAAACTTAACAGATTTACAGGTTAGCTTAGTTAAAGGAATGGCTATTCTAGAAAAAATCTCAAATAAATCTTCTATAATAACCGGCCAATCCTAAGAAACTTCTAACCTCGGTTGGTGACTCAGGGGTTTTCCATTTGGTAATCGCCTCGATCTTGGTAGGGTCCACATGAATTCCTTCATGATTAACTAAATGTCCGAGAAACTGAACCTGTTCTAACCAAAATTCGCATTTTGAAAACTTTGCGTAAAGCTTTTCTTTCTTTAATAAACTTAGAAGTGCGTGCAAATGCTTAGCATGTTCCTCTTTATTCTTAGAGTAAATGAGAATATCATCCATAAAGACAATTATGAAATTATCCAAATATGGCTTACATATTCGGTTCATCATGTCCATAATTGCAGCTGGGGCATTGGTTAAATCAAATGGCATGACAATAAATTCATAATGGTCATACCTTGTTCTAAATGCGGTTTTAGGAATGTCCTCTTCCTGTACCTTTAATTGATGATATCCCGACCGTAAATCAATCTTAGAGAAAAATCGAGCTCCTTGCAATTGATCAAATAAATCATCGATCCTCGATAATGGATACCGATTTTTAATCGTCACCTTGTTCAATTCACGGTAATCAAAGCACATTCGCATTGATCCGTCTTTCTTTTTAACAAATAAGATCGGTGCTCCCCACGGTGATGAACTTGGCTGTATGAATCCTTTCTCCAACAATTCGTCTAATTGTTTCTTCAGTTCCTGCAATTCTGCGGGTGCCACACGATAAGGGGCTTTGGCAATTGGTGCTGTTCCTGGTAGTAGTTGGATTCTGAATTCAACTTCTCTGTGTGGCGGTAGTCCTGGTAATTCTTCTGGAAATACATCTGGAAACTGAGACACTACTGGGATATCTTTTAGTTCTTTTCCTTTAGTGTTAGTGATTATGGAAATCAAATACACTAATGATCCCTTTCTTATATAACTTGTTGTTTTCATCACAGAGATGAATTTTGTGGATCTAGACGGCTTATCTCCTTTAATTTTGATCTTTTCACCCCTTTGTGAATTTACTTGAATCGACTTTTGATCACATAAAATACTGGCTTTATTGGCTATTAACCAATCCATCCCTAATACAACATCAAATCCTACCAGTTTCATTGGATAAAGGTTTGCAATAAACTTTTGATTTAAAATTTCTATTCTTGCTCCCTGCAAGATTTCAGAAATCTTAATGGTTTCTCCATTTGTTGTCTTTACTTGACATTCTTGTGGGAGTTTAGTTAATGGTCGATTGAGAAGTTTGCAAAATGAAGTATTAATAAAACTTTGGTTTACACCAGAGTCAAATAATACTTTAGCAAAGACATCATTAACAAAAAACATATCGGCTATCACATCCGGAATCATCTTGGCTTCATCTGCAGTCAGAACAAATGCTCTAGCATTTTTAGTAGTCTTGTTGTTCATGGCTGGAGCTAGTTTTGGACAGTTCGGCTTGATGTGACATTTTTCTTCACAGTTGAAGCACATTCCATTATTAGGTTTCTTCCTGCAATCTTCTTCCTTGTGTCCTGTTATCTTGCAGAAGTTGCAGTAAGTAGAGCATCTTCCTGAATGCTTCTTCTTACAAGTTTTACAGTAACGTGCAGAGGTAGAACCTACGTTTTTCCCACGGTTGGAATTTCCATAACGAAATTCTTGGGTAAGCCTTTGAGCTAGGTTCCTTCTCTGGTCCTCTTCTGGTGTACGTACTAATTCATCAGTCAATGTGTTTGCTAGTTCTACAGCTTCTTCTATAGTTTGGGGTCTAGCTGCCTTGACTACATGCCTAATCTCACTGATTAATCCCTAGATGTAACGGGAGATTAATACTAGTTCTGGTGATGCAAGGGTTGGCACTATTCTAGCATATTCAAAGAATAATGTAGTGTAACCTTTACTATCCACTCAAGTCATTCTAAGGTTTAGGAATTTATTTGCTATCTGTTCTTTTTCATTGGGAGGACAGAATTTTCTTTCCACCATGTTCTTAAATTCCTCCCATTTCATATTGTAAATCCTGTCGCTTCCCCTAGACTGGAGGATAGTGTTCCAGCATTCTAAAGAGGAGTTCTTAAACAGATTGGAGGCAAACATTATCTTATTCTCTTCCGCACACTTGCTTATTTTTAAGACTGCCTCAGTCTTTTCTATCCAGCGTAGAGCTGCAATGGCCCCTTCATTGACCCGAGAATTCCATTGGTTTACAAGACCATAATTCTTTATAAGAAAAACCATAAGACATGGTTCTTCTTCTTTTGGGAATGGGCACTTGAAGTACCGGTCCATTGTTTACGCTGTGTTCAGGTTCAGTAGGTCGTTTACTGCCATGGTTACTTTTATTATCAGCTTCCCTAACTGTTTGTATAATATATGGCATCGCGTCTATAATTCCTTGTGCCATTATGTGTTGGATGGCACTGTTATCCACTTGGTTTCCATTATTATTGTTGTTCGGGTTATCGTTATTCGGGTTATTGTTACTCTGGTTTTCCTGGTTCACTTCGTTGTCCATCTGAATTTTAAACATTTACCACGTGTTAATATCATAAGATAATATTTAATGTAAACGATCACATAACACGCATATTGATCAAAATCGTCGAACATTGCGACTTACTCTTTCTTATATATTATGCATCTAATACAAACTAAAGTTGGAATTTAAAATTACAATACTATTAGGTATTAGTAGATATTGTCTAGTTTTTTTTTCAAACATACACACATACTATATATTATTATTATTTTATTATTATCATTATTATTACTACTATCACCATCACTGATATGGGTTCATCCAGAACTCCATACTACGCTCGTCATACTTCCAGACGAGTCATTCTCCGATCTGCCTAATCCTTTCACTACCTTCTAAAATTTCCTCACCAAAGGTTCGGAAGTCTTGTACATTCTCTACACTCATTGGGGGGGCAGGGGCTGGTACTGGGTTTGGGAACTAGGGCATAGGTTCCTGATAAGGATAAGGATTCTCTAGAATTTCCCTGATGTATGGGTCATTATCGTAGTAGGGATCTAGAGGGTCCAAGTCTGGGTAGGCTGCTAGGTTTGGCATGGGTTCGTCTTCTGGTATTGGGTAACGTTGCTGATAATCTCTATTGTCATCTAACCACGGGTCGTAGTCTGGGTTTAAGGGATTGGGTGCTGGTATTCTAGGTATCTCAGCTGGGTTGAAATCAGGCATGTGGATTTGATTTTCTAGATTGTTTTCAATTTCCATTGGCTGAGTGGGAAATAGTGGTAAGGGCTGGGGTGCTATGAGTTGCTCAAGGTTAGGGTCGGTAGCTGTGGTTGCTAGGATATGGAAATTTACTAAACTCCTATTGAGCATATCCTGAGTGTGAGCATCTGTTTCTCTCTTAACGGCTGCTAAAGCACGCAGGTGTTGTAACTTTTTCATTTTTTTTCCTACGTTCATGCGCTCCTCTCTTTTTAGGAGGGAATGTCTCTTTAGACTGAGCCTTAAACACGAATATCCCATCTTCATTGTCAGCAGAATACCCTGAGAGGGCAGGCAGTGAAGAGGTGCCTTCGTTCCTAGGTGAGCTGGACAACTGACGATAGGCGTCGAAAGGTCCTTGGTCGCTCATACTGTAAACTAACAAATAGTCAAATAACACACAACAATAAAATGCAGATATGCACGAATTTCTGTAATTTATTTCCTAACATTTTGAATAATTTCTTGGTGTCAGCGGAACATTTCTGCGGCTGAATCAGTGGCTGGGCTCTTATACCACATTCTGTCGCAACCCCCGTCCCCTAACTCCCAGAGAACGGGCGGCCGCGGCCATTTTTGGTGGTATCGGTGTTTATCATTTTGGCAGCGGAAATTACATCAGGACCGTAGTTAGGAAATATTTTATCAGAGTAAAATACCACGCTTTTATAATAGTAAACGCATGGAAAATTTTCAAGTTTCAAGTACACATATTTTCCTAGGGATAAACCCTATTTTATTTAAATAAAACATCTCTTTATTTTAGGTAACTTTATAGCCACTTTTCCAAGCCTTTAGTGCTGTCCAGCTGACTTCTATTTGGCTTTCACATTTTGTTACCTGAAACGCATTTAAAAACATTTTGTCTGTGGGAAATACTGGTGAGTGAATCCAAGCTTAATCAAGAATTGTAAAAACCGTTGTACAGTATTGAGGGCGGCCGCGCAATTACATTTGTTTCCATCTACTTTAGTTACCACCCACGGTACTGTCAACCCGACTTGTGGTTATGTTACTACTCACAATGTAATAACAAATTTTGTATACAAAACCCTAACATACCGACAATAATTGTAGAATACAAATACTCAATCACTGTTTAATATATCATTACTTAAGTGAGGTTTTGTAAAAACCGTTTCTAAAAGGAGGATTACTCATATTGTTGTCTTAGGGTTTTCCTTAAGGATTTCCTGGAGATTATCTATTAATTACACAAATGCACACGCGTTAGTATAATAACCCAATATTTACATTAGTAATACCTCCCCGAGACGGCATTCCAACGACTACGTCGGGCAGAACCACGACAGCCGTTACGGACCCTGGATCAATCGAGCAGCGTATCTAATACGTAACCGGGGTTATGATACTTACAACGAGGCAAAACTTCGTTATTTAGGGGGGTATTATGCCCGAGAATAGCTTATACACTTATGAAATTCGAGAGAGAAAGAAATTGTGGTACGAGTTGAGACTGAAGGCCGATGGCCCTTATTTATAGTGTCTGATCGACACCTTGTCGCCCCCGCGTAGACCTCGGCCAAGGGCTTCGCGGCCCGCGTGGACTTGTAGACTAGGTCTTAGCTTTGCTGAGTTGACTCATAGCCTCCACACGCGTCCTAACACGTGGCATCATAGGGTGCGGCCGGATCTCCCAGGTGTCATGGCCCGCGTAAGCCTTCACTGGCTTCTTCGCGGCCCGCGAGCGAGTAATAAATCAGGATTTTATTTTTATTTTATTTATATAAGGTAACTTGGCCTCATTTTTCGCATACGGGGTATTTGTTAAGACATATAGGGACATTTTAAATATATTAGGGGTGTCAGAAATATTTTGGAGGGTTGTTATAGGTGACAATTTTCATTGCGGTACACATTTTTGTTAGTTTATCAACTCAGTTGTGATCTATTGTATAGTACTTAGGTGTATGATGTTCTACAAATTTTTATTATGTTTATTGTTTTCTTAGGTTTTTGAGTTAGTGGCGCCAACTGATCTATCTATATCATAAGGCTTACACATCTCAATAAAATAAGAAATAGGAGCATAAGTCATTTGTAGCATTGTTACATAAAATTAGAAACATAAGAAGACTTAAAACATAAAAACAAATGTTTAACGATAGAAGCAAAAAACAGCCTCCCTTTGCAGTATACGTACCCAACCAAAACTTACACCAATGTGATATTAACAAGACCAGCCAGCGAAGACCAAATATGTTTAGCATTTTAATCAGTCTTAGGATCTCCCTCTGCATCTTTCTTCCTAATCCCAATCACTCTGGTTAAAATAAGATTTTGTATTACTTGAACACTTCGGATTTGTAAAATTATATTTAGATTATTATATGAATTTGCAACAATTTCAACATCTAAAAACATCATTTTCCCAAAAGAAAAGAAAAAAGAATATATATTTCTAAATTATAGTTAAAAGCCCTAACCTGGAAGCAATCCCATAGTACACATCATCTGGCTTTTCTCCTTGAATCCGATTTAATAGCAGTTGCTCGTAGCTGAATATCTGTAAAAAATTCAATGGGTAAGCACGGAATAATAAATATAACTTAGAAATAAAAATTATATTCAAACATATAATTTATTAATTTCAAATAATCTTCAAAGTATCAAATCACTAAATTACCTTGTCCCTTCCAACTGCTCTTTACACATGTTTATCCATTATTCACAAAACTAAAAGAGTTCAATTTCTATTGCGAAGAAAATGATTCAAGATGATAAATTAGACGGAGAAAATTTAAAAACAAGGATATGTACCTACATATATCAGTGAGATAACATGTTGAACAACAATATCCAATTCCCCTTCGTTGTAATTAAAACGAACCTGTAACAGCTAGGTTTAATTGTTCCTCACAACTAGGTAATAAACTACCATAATCTTATCTTGAAGATGATGATGATGGTTGTGGTCACCGTTGGTTCAGCCTCTGACCTTCGTTGGAACACTAGTCTCCTACACCAGAGTGCATTAGAGGTGGCTGAACCATTGTCGGGAAGCTGTAACAACCGGCATTCGTCACAATCGTCATTACGCGAACCAATCTAAGAGCCGATGGAACATACAATCGAAAGAGGACATACCAGAGCTAGTCGGAGTCTTCGCCGAAAACCCTAGCCACCATCGCCGGAGGAAGCGGCTTGGGTTTTCTGTCATTGTCTTCCTCCTCGTTTTAACCTTCGATCTGGTTAAGGTTATGTGGCTCTTGAGGACCACTACCGTCACCACCGTATGGAAGGTTGTAACTGAGTCATTACCACCGCCACTCGCCTGCTCAATCCGTTTTCACCGCGCCGGAGTATGGCTGGCGCCGCCGTAGCACCACCACTGCCACCCTCAGATTTCTCTCTCTATATCGCTCTTGCGTGTTCTCCCTTTTTGTTTCTCTTTCTATCGATTGAAGTGGTAAGAGAAAGCATAGATTTCGGCTCTAATTTGGTAACCTTATTTCAAAATTTAAAAGTTACAAAAGATGGAGCTAAATGTAATTTACGTATTTCTTAACATGATAGGTTTAATGCGTTGTACATTAAAACAAGGGATTAAAATCTAATTAAGATGAAGGGTTAAAATGTAACTATTGTTTAAAAAGACTAATTTACCCTTATTTTAGGGGGTGTATGTATAAATTAAAAAGGAAAAATTCTTATTTTTCGGGTATCTTAAAAGGAAAAAGATTATTAGTTGTTATTTTCTTCTTTAATCACTTGTACATTAAAGCATTATCTACTTGTACATTTTAATCCGTGCGTCGATATTGAACAAGACAACTATCGAAACGTCGACAAAAATGTGTAGGTCGTCATGCTATCTTTGGATTTTTTTAAAACAATATAGTTTATAAGATATGTCAAGAATAAGTAAAAAAATTATAAGTTTGTTGTGGAGGGGTGAATTGTAACTAATTATCAATAATTTTGTTAAAACCTTAGGGATTTAAGTGTAATAAGTTTAGGGGCTAAAAAATAAATAGTGATTAAAAGACCAAACTACCCTCATTTTAGGGGTCTTTCTATAAATAAAGGGGGGAAAGTTCTTATTTTTTTAGTATCTTAAAATGCCCTTGCCTCATGCATTATAATATAGTATAGGTAGTTCTATGATGGTGTATTTGAAGTTTCTATGGACAGTTAGGGTTTAGATATTGTGTTTTAGTGATATTCACTCTGTTATTTGTGGGTTTTGAATGTGTTTTATAGCTGAAATTGTGGTGTTTTATGACTTTGTACACTTTGTAGGAAAAATAGACTTTGTAGCTGAACCCTACCCTATATAGTTAATAAAAAAAGAGTAAATTACAAGTTTTGTCCTTTATATTTGTACCAAATTGCAGGTGGTGTCCTTTGTCTTTAAATTTAACGAGTTTTGTCCTTAACGTTTCAAAATCCTGCACGTTATGTTCTTTAGCCCTAACTCAGTCAGACTTTTAAGTTAAATATGGTCACGTGACTTGCACATGAGGGCATCTTCGTCATTTTATCTTTCAAGGACTAATTATGTAAATTAATTAAATACTTGTCATTTTATTAAAAAATACACTAATCACAAAATATTTTACAAAAATTACCAACAACCTGCACACAACGAGTCGTCTTCTCTGGTAACTATTCCGGAAACAAGTCGTCTTCTCCGGCGACTCTGTTCAAGGTGGTAATCCGGAATACTTTGAGCCCGATTCGAAACCGATGACGTTAAAGGCTTCGTCAAAGAGAGTTTGTTCCGGGTTAAAATCCAAGAGTTGTAGCTGCTTCTCAGCATAGAGGGCTCGAGATCGGTTCATTACGTGCCCAAACACGGCCAAGTTATTCAACCAAAACTAAGGAAATAGACCTGAAAGATTACATACCAACGGAGAAACAGTTCGGTGTCTCCGGGTCACAAAAAACGAGTGCCCAAATCAATAAGTCAAGGCTGTTAAAAGGGAATCAAGAACTGAATGATGAGCTTAAACTGAAAGCGAACGACCTAGAAAAGCTTCTTGTAGAGCATAAACTTAGAGCTCCAAAGCTTCCGGAAGAACCTGTTCCTAAACCGAAAACTAAACTTAAACCAGATAAGGGAGAAATAGGGAGTGATTTACCGGCTTCCTGGTGAAAGGAAGTTGTGAAGCAGACGCTTTCAAAGTGAAAGAAGAAGACGTTGAAAAGAGGCGTGAAGCAGCAGCAATGGAGGAAGAGGTGAGTAGAGGCAACAATAGCAGCCTCGTTGATGTCATTCTTCTGCAGTTCTCTAACGCCAACGGTTAAGTTCTCCGGCGACCAATCGGAGTATGAATATTTACCGACGAGCGATTTGATTAGTTCAATTCTCCTCTGCAGATGGTTATCTCTTGGCTTATGTGTGTGTGAAAGATAGAGTGGGGTTAGGAATTTGAGGAGAAAAGGTGTGAACAAGCAAGTATAGTTGGCTTTAGGTTCTCCTCAGATCTATGAGAATCATAATTATTGTGGTGGTGGTGGTCGTTGCAGGGTTTTTAGAGAGAGAGTGGAGAGGGTGTGAGAGAGAGGGAAGGGTTTTTTAATTAGGTTTTTTTATTTATATTTTATTCTTTAATCTTCTTACACATTTAGTCCCTTGATATAAGCTATTTACTCAATAGTCCATAGAGAGGTAAAATGACAAAGATGCCCTCATGTGCAAGTCACATGACCATATTTAACTTAAAAGTCTGACTGAGTTAGGGCTAAAGGACATAATATGCAGGATTTTGAAACGTTAAGGACAAAACTCGTCAAATTTAAAGACAAAGGACACCGCCTACAATTTGGTACAAACCTAAAGGACAAAACTTGTAATTTACTCATAAAAAAATGTCAAGAAAATTAACTTGTATTTTATATATTACCAGTGGGTTGTAACAAAAATTAGATAAGTAAGTTAATTTAAATAATGATTTTACTGCCAAAATTATCGGTTTCTCTAACATGTTGTTGACTCGCTAGTCAGTTTTGCCTTTTATTGAATTCGTAAAGCTTTATAACCCATGATCTCATCATGGATCTAGTTATAGTACCTTGTCTTTAAAATGACATGGGACTCACTTCATAGCTAGACACGATTTTATCATGCCTTTGGTACGTCATAAATGACATATTACTAGATTTTGAATCTAACAAGTTGGCATTCGAGTCGAATTAACTCGACTGACTCCATATAACCCTTGTGTACTCCACTTGATCATGTGTTTGCAAAATTTATTTGGATTAATAATATCGTTATTGCCAAACCTTCCACACTCAAATGCAAATCACTCACACATTTAAGTGTTATTGGATAACATCCAAATAGGGTGATGAAAGGTTATCCCCTTTGGAACACCCTTACTATTAAAAAAGGGTTTTTGTACTAATAACGACAATTAAATGTGTACTTACGTATACACATACATATAAAATACGTGTTTACAAAAATCTTTTACAGTTTAAAAATAGTACAACATAATGTAATTGAGTTCGTCATTTAAAGTTACGACGTAACACCGTGCGGAAGCTTTAATCTCATATTTTCGGTTCTTCATTGAGCTTCATCTTCATCCGGGAATCCCTTGATATTTACCTATGATCAAAACCAACTAAAAAGTTAGTTTTGATAGTTAAATAACGAATTTAAACAAGTCCGGAGTTCAAAACAAACAAAATATAAATGTTTGCCAGTTCTATAGTCTGTCGGGGGCCACGACAGACTTGGCTTAGATTTTCGCGGGGCGCGACCGATTTCGACTTCTCCGTCGCGGGGCGCGACGGACTCATTTCGACAGAATTGTTGTTTCTTTGAATTGCAGATTCCCAACTTAAAATTTCCAACTTATATTCCACAAAAAACATGCATATCTTTTGATCTAGATGTCCATTTTGCATGATTCTTTTTCCTACGCGTTCGTAATTAAATTCTTCATCTCATGGAGTAAAAACCTGACATCTGAATTCACAAAATTTTAGATTTCAAACTCTCGACTTGAAAGTCAATTATGACTCTTTTTGACCCGTTCGTGATTTTATCAAACAAACTTGTTTATTACCTTTAAAATACCATGCATATCACGTTATGTCAATTTACTAATATGCAAGGTTCAAATTATGGGTTTCTTATGAATTCTTAACCCGTTTTACATATCTACTTATTCTGACCCGTTAAGGGTATTTAAACACTTTTAAGCTTAAATCACGCTTCTTCTTGGTTTACATCCTATTCCCATTTTTAATTCTCAACTTGTCATCCACCACATTATAATTGTGGTGGATTTAGTGTAGTAAACCGTTTATTCCAAGTTTTACCCCTCGGTTGTCGTTTTACAGAAATTACTCATTTCAATTCATTTGACACTAAGGTTGCATATCATCCCTTTTATACTTGTCCTGAGGATTTAATTCATCAAAATGCTTATATCTAAACAACCTTCAAAGGTCGTTTGCCCGATTTACCCATCAAGGGCGTTTTGGTCAATTTTAGTCCCTCATTTTACGATGAAGAACTTCCACTAACTATTTGACCATAATACCATTTTTAACTACAAATCCAATTATGCGTACCTGGCTCGGGTCATAGCATTGACTCGTTTACATAACTTTTGCTTTAAATCTTTCTAGTTAAAGAAACGCAAACATATGTTATTTCCTGTGATCACAAAATCTCGACAAGCGATCATCAATTAATATTGTCAAATGATTTTACCAATGCCATTTGACCCATTTAGCCCGAATGACCATTTCCATTATGAGATGATATCTAGTTACCATCTCGCCCTTTTTACCCATTCCGGTTTACCATAGCGTAATGTTTCAAAATTTCTTATTAGTTCATCGTTACATGACTAATTTACCAATTTACCCCTTTTTGCCATTGTTTATGGTTTCTCACCATTTTCTCTTGTTCCGACTCATATTATTCCCGTCGGAACATTATAATTCTATTACTGATTTTTCTTTATTCATTTTCAATACGCACAACCGATGTATACTATAAAAAGGGTGTAAGCTCTTACTTACCTTGCATCCGAATTTCACTTTTCTTCTCATTCTTGATTCGTTTTTCCCGCTTCCTCTTCCAAGCTTCTCCTTAGCTTGTTAAGCGTCAAACTATCATCATGGTTTACAAGGTGGTTAGTTTAATCATACTTTAATACGATTATTCCACCTTACTCGTTTTATATCCAAAAATTATCATTCATCGTATTCTAAGTCAGTTTGACTTTTTAAAGTCAACTGCCTATTAGCGTAAGTAATTACACGAGGTAGCTCGACTACTCGTTTAATTACTTGGTCAATTACCCGGTAAGCTTCATTCTTAGGCTACCGTTTTATCCACTTTATTAACCAAGTTTTTATAACCGTAATTTATCGAATTAACACAACATTAATCATTCTTAACACATGATGATATCAAACAATCATTTTAACATGAATTTATCATCATTTTCATCTTATTATACAAAACCCATTTCATGGTAAGTACGATTTATGTACTTAAACACCTAAATTGTTCAAGTACCTTGCCTTTACTACCTAATATGATGATTCAAACCACGAGTTAGAAACTAACATCATCATATCATAAAAACCCACTTAGTTTGGTGTGGTAAACCACTCAAACACCTAATCATGGCAATTTTACTTCAAGTTTCTACTTTGGGTTTGTTCCCAAGCAATCATACCTCACTAATTCAGCCATAGCCTCTACGATTCATACATAGATCGCATCATGCAAAGTTAATCAAGTTTCACAACTTCATAAATGTCAAAATTTCAACATACCTTACGATCCCCTTGTCTTGGTGATCGTTTATATATATTCAAATCCGAATTTGGCCTCGATTGATCCTTCAATTTGAAGTTTTTGTTGAATTAGGGTTAGAGCTCCATGGGAGCTTTCTCCTGACCATCTTCATGCACACACACACACACTTAAGTGTGTGTTGTGTTATGTTTTTATGTTTATAATACCATTTCTTTTGAGTTATCCAACTTTGGCCCATCGTATTCAGTTAGTTATTAAGTAGGCCACAACCTAATTATTTCTAACAATATTCTCACTTATTAACTAGGTTAAATATTCCTATTTATCTTAGTGGGTTCAGGGAATTTATGACTCGGTTTATTTTAAGTCCCGTTAACTCGGGCCTTTCATCCACTTTATTTTCCTCAAACGGATTTGTTCAACTTTTGTTTAATGCTAAATTTATTTATTTTAAATCCTAATATTTACCGGGTTACTTTTACCACTAACGGTACTTTACCCGTCTTTTAGTATTAACATGGTTTGATTACCAAACCCGTTTTCGGGGTGTTACAAGTCTACCCCCCTTAAAGAGGTTTCGTCCCCGAAACCTTATTTGCGTAGTTCATTGGTTTAAACCAAACGAACTTGGCTTCATCTTTAAAGCATTCATTCTTTTTGGTCAATATATTATCATTCGTATTGACATGTGTGTCTTTCATGTGTAAGCCTTTACGAACCGTAACTTTCATCTTATATTTCTTATCTTTGTCACCTATTTGACCGAGTTGTCACTTGACCACTCATTCGTGTTAGTCTGTTAACATGTTTATTCCATGCTTGTCTTATATAACAAGCGCTTTGTATTTGTCATGACACTATCTTGACTTCGAATAGTTTTACCAGCAAGACTAATTAGTCGCCGTCACTTCATACCCCGTCACCCGGGTATACTATTTTTCTATCTCCGGCCTTATGTGTGTTTAAGATTTTCTAAATCACCTCATACCACGTATGTTTTGTTAAAACGTTGCTTTTGACTAAAACCTAATTTTTAGTTTACGTTTCCTCTTTATCTTACCTCTTTCTCTCATTTCTAAGAATGTTACTTCCGAGGATCTATTCCTTTCCGTTATTATTTAATGCAGGGAATTATAACTAATTCCCACGCTTAACCCATCTCATGGAGTAAAAACCCGACGTCTGAATTCATAAAATTTTAGATTTCAAGCTCTCAACTTGAAATTTAATTATGACTCTTTTTGACCCGTTCGTGATTTTATCAAACAAACTTGTTTATTACCTTTAAAATATCATGCATATCACGTTATGTCAATTTACTAATATGCAAGGTTCAAATTACGGTTTCTTATGAATTCTTAACCCGTTTTACATATCTACTCATTCTGACCCGTTAAGGGTATTTAAACACTTTTAAGCTTAAATCACGCTTCTTCTTGGTTTACATCCTATTCCCATTTTTAATTATCAACTTGTCTTCCACCACGTTATAATTGTGGTGGATTTAGTGTAGTAAACCGTTTATTCCAAGTTTTACCCCTCGGTTGTCGTTTTACAAAAATTACTCATTTCAATTCATTTGACACTAAGGTTGCATATTATCCCTTTTATACTTGTCCTAAGGATTTAATGTTAGACTTCTATATAATTATGGCCTTTATTGATCATCTAAATATAGTTAACCATATTATCCTAAATATTAATTATAAGTCATTATTTGAAGGAAATAATGACATTAGGAAGAATATGTAGTGTTACCCTTTGAGTGTCCATAACATGAGAATAAAAGGAGAATAAACTACACCAAATAAGAACTCTCCATTCTTTTACTTTTCTCTAAATCTTGATCCATCCTAAGAGGACACTCTAAAGTGGAACCAAGAACATCTTGACGGGAATTATGGCTTCGTCATCATCCGCAAAGATAACCATACCATCAAGTACGTATCTTAATTGGTGTCTATGTTTATATGTATGATATGATTCAATAACATGATTATATTCTTTAGTTTTTTATACATGTTTAAAGATATAATCAACATGTGGTATTAGAGCACTATGTTGATTATATCAATTCAATCATAATGGGAATTCATTCGATGGTATGTGATCTTCGTGATAAATTTACAATTTTTCGGAATTGTATAAAGTGTTCTTCTGTAAATTTCACAAATCCGAATTCATAATTTACAAATAGATAATTGGATTATGTGTGATATGAATTAGAAGATCACAAACTGTTTTATTTTTCAATTTATGATATTATTGAATTATTTTAATAGATCACTGAATTTTTTTTTCTAATTGGTGATATCATTGATTTAATTTAATTTAATATTATATTCTTTGAATTGGTTTTGACGGCAATGTTTTTCCATGAACAAATTCATAATATCCTGTATATGAATTTATTCAAAGTCATATCTATAGATACTGTTCGAGTAGGTGATGTAGATAATTTATCCCTTTAAAAATTGCATAAATAGGATTTGTAGACATATTCTGTTTGTTTTGCCTAAGCAAATTAGTTTAAATTAATGGTCATATTTGATGCATGCCAATACCCAACTGTATGGTTTTTGTTTTACTAATTTTCAAGCCTAGTTGCATAAATATGAATCTTATAGTTTCTTCATATTCATATGTATTGGTTATTTTAGGTTAAGAATGAAATAATTTTATTAATGTGACTAGAATTAATGCACTTGAATTGTTTAATGTAATTAAATGAGGTACTTGATAAGACCCTTGGTATTTGTTGTTTAATGTAATTAGATGAGGTACTTGATAAGACCCTTGGTATTCGCAATTTAAGTTCAATCTTATCGTTTACTCCACAAATAAATAGAACTTAATTCATGTATTATGAAATATGCTCATTATGAAATTTATATGACCTTTGATGGACTAGGAAACAAATTGTATTTTAGTATTATTTCTAGTTTTCTAGAACAAATAATTATTGTTTCCTTTTAGTTTCTTACAAAGTAAATGATGCTATTCCATTTTATGTAATTACATGTATTGTTTTACAATGAACCTAAAGCCAAATGGTTTGATGATACATATAATAAATTATAAGCCTAATTACATGAATATATCATTTCTTGCCCAAAGGTGTTATGATATATTTGTGTGCTTAATTTTATCATATATACGCACGTTCATAATTCATGAATTTTGGTCAAAGCCAAAGCGAAGCCAAAATTCAAGTAGAACATTAAGTCGGTTTATTGTGTTCATAATGCATGAACTTTGGTCAAAGCCAAAGCGAAGCCAACGTTCATTCCGAACAATAAGTTAGTCTATTATGGTATGTTTATAATGCATAAATTTTGGTCAAAGCGAAGCCAAAGTTTATGTAAAACATCAAGACACTATTTTATTTTATGTATGTTCATAATGTCTGAATTTTGGTCAAAGCCAAAGCGAAGCCAAAATTCAGATAGAATCTTAATTAATCTATTATTTTGGTGTTATAATAGATTTTATCTTCAATATACTTATCTTTGTCTACCTTGCTTGATTACCCCTAAATAGATTACTCCAACTTTTCTGTTTGTATTGATCTAGCATCCACTTTTAGCCCTAGCCTTGAAATTGAATTATTGACTGGGGTAAATTTTGCCCCATGGAGGGATATGGTTAAACTTACTCTTGGTATGGTGGATCTTGATTATGCTCTAAGGCATGACCCTCCTGCTGCTCTGACTGCTGAAAGTACTACAGATCAGAAAATAGAGCATGAAAACTGGGAAAGGTCTAACAGAATGTCTCTTATGGTTATCAAGAATTCCATCTAAAGTGCCATTAGGGGAGCTATACCTGATTCAAAGAATGCCAAAGAATATCTGAATTCAATTGAGGATCAATTCAAGGGATCTTCTAAAGCACATGCGAGTTCTCTAATTTTGAAGATGCTTACCACAAAATATGAAGGGACTAGTGGTGTGCGTGAGCACATAATGATGATGAGTGACATGGCCCATAAATTAAAGGGATTAGACATGGAAATAAGAGACGGTTTTCTAGTGCACTTCATCATGACTTCTCTTCCTGCATGTTTTAATGCTTTTAAGATCAACTATAACACTCAGAAAGATAAATGGTCAATGAGTGAGTTGATAGCAATGTGTGTGCAGGATGAGGAACGTTTGAAACTAGAACAACCAGAAGTTGCTTATATCGCTACCACTAAGTCAGTGAAAAGGAAGGGGAATTTTAAAGGGGAAAGTTCCAAAGTCCAGAAAGCGAACTCAAATACTGTTTCCAGCCCTATTGTCTCCAAGGGACAGTCTCGTTGCAAGTTCTGCCATAACAAAGGGCACTTGCAACGAGATTGTTCAAAATTCAAGGAATGGCTGGCTTAGAAAGGTACTGATGCATTTATGATAATTGAATCCTTTAATATTAATGTACCAATTAATACATGGTGGGTTGACTCTGGTTCAATGGTTCATGTTACCAATTCCACATAGGGATTCCTTACAATCCAGAGGCTGGAAAGAAACCAAAGAACACTTAGAACAGGAGGAGGGGAAGAACTTGAAGTTGAGGCCATAGGAACCATGCAACTTATTATGAAAACTGGTTGCTGTATTAAACTTTATGATACATTATATGTACCGAAAATTACTCGGA
This sequence comes from Helianthus tuberosus, assembly GCA_030545235.1. NCBI lineage: Eukaryota > Viridiplantae > Streptophyta > Magnoliopsida > Asterales > Asteraceae > Helianthus > Helianthus tuberosus. The sequence continues at coordinate 178,625,919 of CM060401.1, forward strand.
ATTTAGTATCAGTATCAAAGTTGGACAATGATGGTTTTGAAGTTTTACATGGACACAGAAAGGTCACTATTAGTTTAAAATCCCAAGTTCTTGGTTGTGGTTATCTCGATGAAAATCTCTATAAGTTAGAACTAGATGATAGCTTTTCAAAATCTTTGTTGTCATATAACGTAAATAAAAAGACACCTGGAGTGTCTAACTTCTCAAAGCTTATTATGAGTTTATCGAAGCTTGTAAGATTTTAAACCGATAAGTATAAATGTCTCGTTTATATAACTACATCTCGATTTATATCATGTGATGAGAAAAATATATATCATAATCCATTGAGCAAAACAGTTTCCATCGTCAAATATCATATATGCTATTGAAGTACCAATATTGTTAAAGAATATATATAAAGTTTGAAACAACAAGCATGAAAGTTCTGTGATTCTAATCCATTCAGTGATGTGAATGTGATGATATAATTATCAATTTAAAGGTTATGATCATATACATAACTAAGAAAATTGTAATGATTCCACCATAAATGTTGTATGGGTATAATCTATTCCTTGAATAGAATGTGATGATATAATAATTGGTGTAAACTTCGTGATGGTGGTAATTGAGGAAATTGTTATGATGATCATGTGATACGAGCAACCATGTTAATAGTGCAATGACTATACAATGATCGTTATAAAGGTCATGATCATGGTAGCTGAGGAAATTGTAATAATCCTCATGTTGACAACCATTTTAATATTGAGATCGACCACCAAAAGTGGCAAACTAAGGAATAACCATATAACATGATGGTCTAAACTTTGAAGTTATAATACATTCACTCGTATCTTATATTTTGTATTACATACAAGTAATACATATGCGATCATAATCCAAAAGTTTATGGATCATAATTATTTAGTTAGTTGGCATGATCTGTTAGACCATACCGAGTCATTAATGATGATGTGAAAAGTATAGAAGAAATAGAAGATTCGTCTTGATAATTATACATGTCATGTTTGCTCTCAAGTGAAGTTAAGTATTGATCAACAAAAGTAGGGTGTGAATCCCTAAATATTCTGGAAAGGACATTGGAAATAAATATACAAACATGATGCCATTTAGTGTTCTAAAATCGATGCATCGTCTAAATGGTTATCAAATCCACAACCTGAAGCTTGTGTGATTGTGGCTTAGCTAATGTGATAGCAAGCACATTAATCCAGATTAGTATATTTATTTGATAATAGTGGATTTGATTTCCAAGTCATTAACGATCATTGGAATAAGTGTTATTTTAATCACTAAACGTCTACTATTGGTTACAAAGCCAATAATCATGAGAGGAGCAAAAGTTAATTTAGGTACATGTAATTTTGTATATAGTACCTTCAATTCACATCAAGCCAATAAGTTATAGTTCTCCCCATACAGTTGGTTTTTGGCCAGGAACCAAAGATGTCCCATCAAAGATTTTGGTTGTGCGACATATATTGAAATTCATCCACCACACCACACAAAGATGGGACTTCTAAAAAGTTTGAGAATATGTTGGGTATAAATAATCGTCTATGATTAAATACTTAAAGCCATTAGTGAGAAATTCGTTTATTGCTCATTGGTTTTCACTTTAATGAATGAATGTTCCCAACATTAGGGGGAGATAACAAGCAGTTGGAAAGTGATAAGTGAAATGAATTATCATGTTATCTTGATCCTCAAACTATAAAATATGAACTAGAAGTTTAAAGTATAATTCATTTACCAATATTAAAGAACAAATTACCAGACAAGTTCACTGACCTAAATAGAGTGACTAACTAAGTCACATAATCAACTGCTTACGCTCCAGTTATATTTGTATCCCAAGAGAACAACCAATATTTTTTTAATGAGTCTATTGCACGCCTAAGGCATGGTAGACTAGTTGATTCCAATAATAAAATTCCTCGAAAATTGGAGCAAGTAATTAAGATGGTTAAGTCGAGGTTATAGTAATAAGATCTCCTGAAGAGACAATAGACATGATGGTTCAAGAAGAACCTCATGTACCTAAAAATAAAGAGATCTCGATATGTTGTTTCATGTCTAAGATATGTATGAAATCTAAATAAAAATCCACGTCGTTATACTTTTGTATATAATGTAGCGCTTAAAATGATTAAATGATGAGGATCAAGATTTAAGATCTGCCTATAAATGAATATTAAGAAATGATTGGCAAAAATGAAAGACGCAAATAAGGCAAAGCTGAATTCTCTAATGACATGGAAAGTATCTGGACCAACAGTACATACAACTGAAGTTGTAAAATATGTTGGACATAAACAGGTCTTTTATGCGAATTATTTGAAAATCAAATTGAGTGATATAAAGAAAAATTGGTGTCCTGATGTTCGCAAAGACCTATGTTTGATTATGAGGAGACGTTTTCTCCAGTGGTGGATGCATTGACTTTCCAATATTTTATTAGTCTGGTAATATAATGAGAGAATTGATATTCGTCTTATGAATGTCATGTATCACTTGATACTGAAGGTTTACATGAAAGTCCCGAAGGATTAAATTATGTAGGTCATATAAAGTAAGTTCTCGAGAACAATGTGATCATTTATGCATACTCGGATTTGAATAGGCTATAATTATTTTACATGTTGGATATAATTGGAACTCCTGATGAGTTCGTAAAGCAATTGAGTGCTTAAAAGGTTAATTGAAACATCTTAACGATATAATACTTGTGCACTAAGAAACATACATAGAAAACTTGTACCCGGTTATTGTGATATCTCAATAAATAGTGTACACGCATGGTACAATATGGGTTTTGAAAATAAAAGCAAGTGTTCATGGCATTTTTGCGTATGATATAGATATCAATGTGTTAAATGGGCAAATTTATGTAGCAAAACTTCTAAAGAGTGAAAGCACATGCATATTTGGATAAGATGGAAATAATTCCCTCATGGATTGATAACGTTAGAAGCATTAATGATGTCAAAACCTCAAGAACGTACTATATCAAGTTCATAGAATATGTATGGACTAAAATAGTTAGATCGAGTGTCATACAACTCGAAATATTTGCATAAAGAGGGGTATAAGTTTGATTAAATTAGCCATGTTTTATCGACGTTCTACTTTTAAAAGTTCACTATAATCGTAGTTTACAGTGATGATGTCTAGGCATCATCGAGAGAAATTATAGAGCTTTTAGAGGGAGATTTTGAATGACCTTGGCACGGTCTAATTATTACTCGAACTGCAGTTCGAGTATATATGTAATTATATTTTACCAATCCCCTAAGTACATCTAGAAGATGATGTTTGTATATTTTAGTATGGGCATAGTTGAACCTTAATGTTTGTTAAAGGTTGTTAAGTCATTTGTTATAAGAAATGCCTATTATCATCTCCTATCAAAGTAGAGATTCTAATTCTAGAAGTACCATCGTTAAATACATAAGTGCATTAATATGTTTTGCTAGCTATGTATGGTTATAATATCTTTCACTTAAGTTATTATCATGATATAACCTTTGTCAAGCGAAGAGACACTGGAATGAGTTCAAAGAAACATTTCAGGTATAAACGATATTTAATTATATTTTACTAACCCATCAAAACAAGTTTGGTTAGTCTTGTAGATGCAGGAATGTAACGAAACACAGTCGTGGACATATGATAATTTTTTGAAAGATGCACCTAAAGTCTCATTAGAAGATTATACAACATTGCTCAACATAAAGGATTGCACATTAAGGGATCAAGCGACAAATCATTTGCTACAAAAGGCTTTATTCGACTTTCAAGGAAGATGGACACACGTCACTTAAAGGATACATGTTAAAATGAGGGGGAGACTTATTCAAGTTGCACTCTTTTTCCCTTGACTAAGTTTTGTCCCATTGGGTTTTCTTAGTAAGGTTTTTAATGAAACAACATATCTGATCCAAAAGTATCAGGGGGAGAAAATGCGCGCTGCATTCTTTTTCCCTTAGCTGAGATTTTGTCCCACTGGGTTTTCCTAGCAAGGTTTTTAACGAGGCAGCATCACCAAGCGTATGATACATTGTTTTCTTTTATCACGTGGATAGTCAAGGGGGAGTGTTATAAATACATCATTAAGAGTGACTCTCCACATCCTTAACTCCTCTTTTGTATTTAATCTTATGTTAATGTACAAGCCTAAAAATAGAGGCTTTGTATTTCACACTTACACATCAATAAGAAATTCATCTTCCATTCTCTCATTTTTCTCTATACATTGCTAGTAGGTCGTTGTTTCACAACAGAAACTATTATTTTTTCGACAACAAATAATTATAGATATTTAACAATGTTCTTTAAAACTTAAGGTTGTCCAAAAATCTCATTTAAAATGGCTTGGTTTGAAACTGAGTTTGAGCCGCCTCGGCTCGATTAGAAAGTGAGCCTAGGTTGACTCGGCTCGTAACAAATCGAATTGGCTTGGTTTAACTCGCTTGGTTGCTCGGCTCGGCTCGGCTTAGCTCAGAATATTTTACTTATAATATATTTTATTTTTATATACATTATAAAATATTACAAAAAAAACTAATTATTAATCACATGTAATTACAAGTATAATTTGATATATATCGCATATTTGAAGGTTTATTATCATAGTAATGAACTGACATTGTATTTCGTTAAAACTTAAAACTTATTTTGTGTTGTTAAACTTGATTTTGGCTTTGTAATGCATTAGGTTGAACTTATTTTGGATATTTTTTTTAAACTATTGAATAATATTTTAGACTATTGAATTTTTAAAGTTATTTATTAACATTTCTTTTTTTAGAGCTGTTTATTCATTTTTCTTTTTAAAATCGAGGCAAACTAAGCCAAATCGAGCCAACTCGGTTTATAATTGAGTCAAGTCCGAGCTTACCCTAGATCGACTCGAATCGGCTCGTGAACAGCTGTATTAAAACTCCTTATCAATATATCTTGTGTGTTCTATTAAAACAGACAATTTATCGCTTGATATATTTGACCAAGCAAAAACACTTCATGAATATGAATCATACTTTTTTAGCCAATTTAATAGACTTAAATACCAATTAATTTACATCTGTGAGGATTTAACCAACGGGCAAACACCATATACTAAATTAGCAGATTTTGATACGTGATACTATGTTTAAGAGTTGTTATTTTTATAATTTTGATGTGATTGTTGTCACCTTTTTGTATATTATTTTATAGAAGGCTTGGGCCATTAAGTTATATTTATATGAGTGAAACATAGTTTGCTTATTTTACAAAAGGCCATAGGGGCAGACTTTCATCAAGCCCAGTAATATATATGTTTCCCTTACAGTATCTCCGACTCTGGGCTATTTGTTTAACTTTTAATGAGTCTCTTAATGGTTCAGACCTCTTACTGGTTCAGCAATTAATGATTCAGAGTGTTTGTTTCACGAGCAAATGTCTGAATGGTTCAGACATTTGCCTCTGAATGGTTAAGATTTATACAGAGTCTGAATGGTTAAGACCTCTATTCTGAATGGGTCAGACATTTGCCTCTGAACGGTTAAGCATTATACAGGCTCTTAATGGTTCAGACATCTTACTGGTTCAGTACTTAATGGTTCAGACCTCTTACTGGTTCAACACTTAACCATTCAGATGTTGTCAAACAGCCCCTCCATCTAACACAAAAAGAAGTTAATAACAACACGATTTTTTCTCCCGTTTTACGGTTTCAATATGAATAAACTGAAAATTAACCCAGCGCAGAACCCAAAAAACAAAGTCTATTTTTACTACAAAATGTTCAAAGTCATAAAACACCACAATTTCAGCCATAGAACACACTCAAAACACACAAATAACAAAGTGAAGATTACTAAAACTTCATACTTGTGGGTTTTGTGTTGTGTTTTGAATGATAAAGCTTTAATTATCGAATGACTAACATCAGTGTGTCTTATGTTGATTATCATGTTGTGTTTTATATTCACTAGCAAGATGCCCGCGCGGTGCGGCGGGGTGATGTCGCAACCCCCGTCCCCTAACTCCCCAGGAACGGGCGGCCGCGGCCAGTTTCGGTGGTATCGGTGTTTATCATTTTGGCAGCGGAAATTACATCAGGACCGTAGTTAGGAAATATTTTATCAGAGTAAAATACCACGCTTTTATAATAGTAAACACATGGAAAATTTTCAAGTTTCAAGTACACATATTTTCATAGGGACAAACCCTATTTTATTTAAATAAAACACCTCTTTATTTTAGTTAACTTTATAGCCACTTTTCCAAGCATTCAGTGCTGTCCAGCTGGCTTCTATTTGACTTTCACATTTTGTTACCTGAAACGCGTTTAAAAACATTTTGTCAGAGAGAAATACTGGTGAGTGAATCCCAGCATAATCAAGAATTGTAAAAACCGTTGTACAGTATTAAGGGCGGTCGCGCAATTACATTTGTTTCCATCTACTTTAATTACCACCCACGGTACTGTCAACCCGACTTGTGGTTATGTTACTACTCACAATGTAGTAACAAATTTTGTATACAAAACCCCAACATAGCGACGATAATTGTAGAATACAAATACTCAATCACTATTTAATATATCATTACTTAAGTGAGGTTTTGTAAAAACAGTTTGTAAAAGGAGGATTACTCATATTGTTGTCTTCGGGTTTTCCTTAAGGATTTCCTGGAGATTATCTATTAATTACACAAATGCACACGCGTTAGTATAATAACCCAATATTTACATTAGTAATACCCACCCCGAGACGGCATTTCAACGACTACGTCGGGCAGAATCACGACAGCCGTTACGGAACCCTGGATCAATCGGGCAACGTATCTAATACGTAACCGGGGTTATGATACTTACAACGAGGAACAACTTCGTTATTTAGGGGGGGTATTATGCCAGAGAATAGCTTATACACTTATGAAATTCAAGAGAGAAAGAAATTGTGGTGCGAGTTGGGACTGAAGGCCGGTGGCCCTTATTTATAGTGTCTGATCGACACCTTGTCATGCCCCGCATAGACCTCAGCCAAGGGCTTCGCGGCCCGCGAGGACTTGTAGACTAGGTCTTAGCTTTGCTGAGTTGACTCGTAGCCTCCACACGCGTCCTGACACGTGGCATCATAGGGTGCGGCCTGATCTCCCAGCTGTCACGGCCCGCGTAAGCCTTCACTGGCTTCTTCGCGGCCCGTGAGCGAGTAATAAATCTGGATTTTATTTTTATTTTAATTATATAAGGTAACTTGGGCGCATTTTTCGCATACGGGGTATGTGTTAAGACATATAGGGACATCTTAAATATATTAGGGGTGTCAGAAATATTTTGGAGGGTTGTTATATCCTCCCCACCTTGTTTTAGAACTCGTCCTCGAGGTCTACTGGAATACGTGTGGGTATTTCCTTTGCATCTCTGATTCAAGCTCCCATGTATATTATGTTCCTCTTTTGGAGTCCCATTTTACTTTGACCAGAACTAGTCTCTTGTGTTTGAGATTCTTGACTTTCCTGTCTTTAATTTGTAGAGGTTGTTCCACAAATTTTAACTGTCCATTTACCTCTATATCCTTAAGAGGTACTACCAGTGATTCATCGGCTAAGCATTTCTTGAGATTACATACATGAAATACATCATGTATTCCTGCCATTTCCTCTGGCAGATGTAGCTGATAGGCTACAGGTCCTATTCTTTTAATAATCTCAAAAGGTCCAACATACCTGGGGCTTAGCTTTCCCCTCTTGATGAATCTAACTACTCATTTCCAATGAGAGACTTTCAATAACACCTTGTCTCCTACCTGAAATTCCAAGGGTTTTCTTCTGTTATCAGCATAACTCTTTTGTCGATCACGTGCTGCTTTCAGTCGTTCTTTGACTTGAATGCTTTTATCCGTTGTTTCTTGCACTATTTCAGGTCCAGATAGTTGCTTTTCTCCAATTTCTGCCCAACAAATTAGGGTTCGGCACTTTCGTCCATAAAGTGATTCGAATGGTGCAGCATTGATGCTTGTGTGATAACTGTTATTAAAAGAAAATTCTATTAATGGTAAGTGATCGTCCCAATTACCTCCAAAATCAATTACACAAGCTCTAAGCATATCTTCCATTGTCTGAATTGTCCTTTCGCTTTGTCCGTCTGTTTAAGGATGATAAGCTGTGCTTTGATTGATCTTGGTTCCCATGGCTTTTTGGAAACTTGTCCAAAAATGAGAGGTAAAACGGCTATCTCTATCAGAAACAATTGATAAAGGAATTCCATGTAATGAAACTATTTCATTTACATACAATTTAGCTAATTGTTCCATACTGAAAGTTTCTTTCATTGGTAGGAAATGAGCTGACTTCGTTAGCCTGTCTACAATCACCCAGATTGTATCTTTACCTTTCTTTGTTTTGGATAGTTTTGTATCAAAATCCATTGTTATCAATTCCCACTTCCATACTGCAATCTCTAATTGTTGTAGTAAACCTGAGGGTTTCTGATGTTCAGCTTTAACTTGTGAACAGGTTAAACATTTAGAAACATAAGCTGCTATATCTTTCTTCATTCCTATCCACCAAAAGTTCTTTCTTAAATCCTGGTACATCTTATGACTTCCAGGATGCAATGTATACTTAGACTTATGGGCTTCTTCTAATATACGGTGGCGTAGGTTTCCTATTTTAGGTATCCACATTCTCTTCTTATGGAATCTCTGAATTCCATTGTTCTAATTCCTTAATCATTCCTTTCAATTTTTCAGTATCATCCTTGATTACTGATTCTTGTGCCTTTCTATTCTGTTCATTTAAATCTACTTGTAGATTTAATTTAAGAGAACGTACCCTTTTTGGCTTTTCATGATACTTTCGACTTAAACCATTAGCCACTACATTAGCTTTTCCTGCATGATACTGGATATTGCAATCATAATCGCTAAAAAATTCCATCCAGCGTCTCTGTCACATATTTAACTCCTTTTGCCCGAAAACATACCTTAAACTCTTATGATCCGTGAAAATGGTAAACTTACTACAATAAAGGTAATGTCTCCAAATCTTAAGGGCAAAAATTATAGCTCCTAATTCTAAATCATGGGTTGAATAATTCTCTTCATGATTCTTAAGTTGTCTAGTTGCATAAGCTATAACCTTTTGATGTTGCATCAACACACATCCATAACCTAACTTAGAAGCGTCATAATAGACTACAAAGTCTTCAGTTCCTTCTGGTAACGCTAGTATGGGTGCGTTGGTTAATCTTTGCTTAAGAATTCTAAATGCTTCTTCCTGTTTTGGTCCCCATTCAAACTTAACAGATTTACAGGTTAGCTTAGTTAAAGGAATGGCTATTCTAGAAAAATCTCGAATAAATCTTCTATAATAACTGGCCAATCCTAAGAAACTTCTAACCTCGGTTGGTGACTCAGGGGTTTTCCATTTGGTAATCGCCTCGATCTTGGTGGGGTCGACATGAATTCCTTCATGATTAACTAAATGTCCGAGAAACTGTACATGTTCTAACCAAAATTCGCATTTTGAAAACTTTGAGTAAAGCTTTTCATTCTTTAATAAACTTAGAAGTGCGTGCAAATGCTTATCATGTTCCTCTTTATTCTTAAAGCAAATGAGAATATCATCTATAAAGACAATTATGAATTTATCCAAATATGGCTTACATATTTGGTTCATCATGTCCATAATTGCAGCTGGGGCATTGGTTAAATCAAATGGCATGACAGTAAATTCATAATGGTCATACCTTGTTCTAAATGCGGTTTTAGGAATGTCCTCTTCATGTACCTTTAATTGATGATATCTCGACCGTAAATCAAACTTAGAGAAAAATCAAGCTCCTTGCAATTGATCAAATAAATCATTGATCCTCGGTAATGGATACCGATTTTTAATCGTCACCTTGTTCATTCACGGTAATCAATGCACATTCGCAATGATCCGTCTTTCTTTTTAACAAATAAGATCGGCGCTCCCCATGGGGATGAACTTGGCTGTATGAATCCTTTCTCCAACAATTCGTCTAATTGTTTCTTCAGTTCCTGCATTTCTGCGGGAGCCACACGATAAGGGGATTTGGCAATTGGTGATGTTACTGGTAGTAGTTGGATTCTGAATTCAACTTCTCTGTCTGGCGGTAGTCCTGGTAATTCTTCCGGAAATACATCTGGAAACTGAGACACTACTGGGATATCTTTTAGTTCTTTTCCTTTAGTGTTAGTGATTATGGAAATCAAATACACTAATGATCCCTTTCTTATATAACTTGATGTTTTCATCACAGAGATGAATTTTGTGGATCTAGACGGCTTATCTCCTTTAATTTTGATCTTTTCACCCCTTGGTGAATTTACTTGAATCGACTTTTGATCACATAAAATACTGGCTTTATTGGCTATTAACCAATCCATCCCTAATACAACATCAAATCCTACCAGTTTCATTGGATAAAGGTTTGCAATAAACTTTTGATTTAAAATTTCTATTCTTGCTCCCTGCAAGATTTCAGAAATCTTAATGGTTTCTCCATTTGCTGTCTTTACTAGACAATCTTGTGGGAGTTTAGTTAATGTTCGATTGAGATGTTTGTAAAATGAAGTATTAATAACACTTTGGTTTGCACCAGAGTCAAATAATACTTTAGCAAAGACATCGTTAACTAAAAACGTATCGGCTATCACATCCGGAATCATCTTGGCTTCATCTGCAGTCAGAACAAATGCTCTAGCATTTTTGTTCAAGGCTGGAGCTAGTTTTGGACAGTTCGGCTTGATGTAACCTTTTTCTCCACAGTTGAAGCACATTCCATTATTAGGTTTCTTCCTGCAATCTTCTTCCTTGTGTCCTGGTATATTGCAGAAGTTGCAGTAAGTAGAGTATCTTCCTGAATGCTTCTTCTTACAAGTTTTACAGTAAGGTGCAGAGGTAGAACCTACGTTTTTCCCACGGTTGGAATTTCCATAACGAAATTCTTGGGTAAGCCTTTGAGCTAGGTTCCTTCTCTGGTCCTCTTCTCGTGTACGTACTAATTCATCAGTCAAGGTGTTTGCTAGTTCTACAGCTTCTTCTATAGTTTGGGGTCTAGCTGCCTTGACTACATGGCTAATCTCACTGATTAATCCCTAAATGTAACGGGCGATTAATACTGGTTCTGGTGATGCAAGGGTTGGCACTATTCTAGCATATTCAAAGAATAATGTAGTGTAACCTTTACTATCCACTCAAGTCATTCTAAGGTTTAGGAATTTATTTGCTATCTATTCTTTTTCATTGGGAGGATAGAATTTCATTTCCACCATGTTCTTAAATTCCTCCCATTCCATATTGTAAATCTTGTCGCTTCCCCTACACTGGGGGATAGTGTTCCACCATTCTAAAGCTGAGTTCTTAAACAGATTGGAGGCAAACATTATCTTATTCTCTTCCGCATACTTGCTTATTTTTAAGACTGCCTCAGTCTTTTCTATCCAGCGTAGAGCTGCAATGGCCCCTTCATTGCCCGAGAATTCCATTGGTTTACAAGACCATAATTCTTTATAAGAAAAACCATAAGACATGGTTCTTCTTCTTTTGGGAATGGGCACTTGAAGTACGGGTCCATTGTTTACGCTGTGTTCAGGTTCAGTAGGTCGTTTACTGCCATGGTTACTTTTATTATCAGCTTCCCTAACTGTTTGGATAATATATGGCATCGCGTCTATAATTCCATGTGCCACTATGTGTTGGATGGCACTGTTATCCACTTGGTTTCCATTATTATTGTTGTTCGGGTTATCGTTATTCGGGTTATTGTTACTCTGGTTTTCCTGGTTCACTTCGTTGTCCATCTGAATTTTAAACATTTACCACGTATTAATATCATAAAATAATATTTAATGTAAACGATCACATAACACGCATATTGATCAAAATCGTCGAACATTGCGACTTACTCTTTCTTATATCTTATGCTTCTAATAAAAACTAAAGCGGGAATTAAAAATTACAATACTATTAGGTATTAGTAGATATTGTCTAGTTTTTTTTTTTCAAACATACACACATACTATATATTATTATTATTTTATTATTATCATTATTATTATTACTATTACTATCACTATCACTGATATGGGTTCATCCAAAACTCCATATTACGCTCATCATACTTCCAGACGAGTCGTTCTCCGATCTGCCTCATCCTTTCACTACCTTCTAAAATTTCCTCACCAAAGGTTCGGAGCTCTTGTACATTCTCTACACTCATTGGGGGTGTAGGGGATGATACTGGGTTTGGGAACTAGGGCATAGGTTCTGATAAGGATAAGGATTCTCTAGAATTTCCCTGATGTATGGGTCATTATCATAGTAGGGATCTATAGGGTCCAAGTCTGGGTAGGCTGCTAGGTTTGGCATGGGTTCGTCTTCTGGTATTGGGTAACGTTGCTGATAATCCCTATTGTCATCTAACCACGGGTCGTAGTCTGGGTTTAAGGGATTGGGTGCTGGTATTCTAGGTATCTCAGCTGGGTTGAAATCAGGCATGGGGATTTGATTTTCTGGTTTATTTTCAATTTCCATTGGCTGAGCGGGAAATAGTGGTAAGGGTCGGGGTGCAATGAGTTGCTCAAGGTTAGGGTCGGCAGCTGTGGTTGCTAGGATATGGAAATTTGCTAAACTCCTATTGAGCATATCCTGAGTGTGAGCATATGTTTCTCTCTTAACGGCTGCTAAAGCACGCTGGTGTTGTAACTTTTTCATTCTTTTCCAACGTTCATGCGCTCCTCTACTGAACCATCCTCTCTTTTTAGGAGGGGATGGCTCTTCAGACTGAGCCTTAAACACGAATATCCCATCTTCATTGTCAGCAGAATACCCTGAGAGGGCAAGCTGTGAAGAGGTGCCTTCGCTCCTAGGTGACCTGGACAACTGACGATAGGCGTCAGAAGGTCCTTTGTCGCTCATACTGTAAACTAACAAATAGTCAAATAACACACAACAATAAAATGCAGATATGCACGTATTTTCATAATTTATTTCCTAACATTTTGAATAATTTCTTGGTGTCAGCGGAACATTTCTGCGGCTGAATCAGTGGATGGGCTCTGATACCACCTTCTGTCGCAACCCCCGTCCCCTAACTCCCCGGGAACGGGCGGCCGCGGCCATTTTCGGTGGTATCAGTGTTTATCATTTTGGCAGGGGAAATTACATCAGGACCGTAGTTAGGAAATATTTTATCAGAGTAAAATACCACGCTTTTATAATAGTAAACACATGGAAAATTTTCAAGTTTCAAGTACACATATTTTCATCGGGATAAACCCTATTTTATTTAAATAAAACATCTCTTTATTTTAGGTAACTTTATAGCCACTTTTCCAAGCCTTCAGTGCTGTCCAGCTGGCTTCTATTTGCCTTTCACATTTTGTTACCTGAAACGCGTTTAAAAACATTTTGTCAGTGGAAAATACTGGTGAGTGAATCCCAGCTTAATCAAGAATTGTAAAAACCGTTGTACAGTATTGAGGCCGGTCGCACAATTACATTTGTTTCCATCTACTTTAATTACCACCCACGGTACTGTCAACCCGACTTGTGGTTATGTTACTACTCACAATGTAGTAACAAATTTTGTATACAAAACCCCAACATACCGATGATAATTGTAGAATACAAATACTCAATCTCCGTTTAATATATCATTACTTAAGTGAGGTTTTGTAAAAACAGTTTGTAAAAGGAGGATTACTCATATTGTTGTCTTCGGGTTTTCCTTAAGGATTTCCTGGAGATTATCTATTAATTACCCAAATGCACACGCGTTAGTATAATAACCCAATATTTACATTAGTAATACCCTCCCTGAGACGGCATTCCAACGACTACGTCGGGCAGAACCACGACAGCCATTACGGAACCCTGGATCAATCGAGCAACGTATCTAATACATAACCGGGGTTATGATACTTACAACGAGTCAAAACTTCGTTATTTAGGGGGGTATTATGCCCGAGAATAGCTTATACACTTATGAAATTCGAGAGAGAAAAAATTGTGGTGCGAGTTGAGACTGTAGGCCGATGGCCCTTATTTATAGTGTCTGATCGACACCTTGTCGCGCCTCGCGTAGACCTCAGCCAAGGGCTTCGCGGCCCACGAGGACTTGTAGACTAGGTCTTAGCTTTGCTGAGTTGACTCGTAGCCTCCACACGCGTCCTGACACGTGGCATCATAGGGTGCGGCCTGATCTCCCAGCTGTCATGGCCCGCGTAAGGCTTCACTGGCTTCTTCGTGGCCCGCGAGCAATAAATCAAGATTTTATTTTTATTTTAATTATATAAGGTAACTTAGGCTTGTTTTTCGCATACGGGGTATGTGTTAAGACATATAGTGACAACTTAAATATATTAGGGGTGTCAGAAATATTTTGGATGGTTGTTATATGTGACAATTTGCATTGCGGTACACATTTTTGTTAGTTTATCAACTCAGTTATGATCTATTGTACAGTACTTAGGTGTATGATGTTCTACAATTTTTTATTATGTTTATTCTTTTCTTAGGTTTTTGAGTTAGTGGCACCCATTGATCTATCTATATCATAAGGCTTACACATCTCAATAACATAAGAAATAGGAGCATAAGTCATTTGTTGCATTGTTACATAAAATTAGAAACATAAGAAAACTTAAAACATAAAAATAAATGTTTAACGATAGAAGCAAAAAACAGCCTCCCTTTGCAATATACGTACCCAACCAAAACTTACACCAAAGTGATATTAACAAGACCAGCCAGCGAAGACCACATATGTTTAGCATTTTAATCAGTCGTCGGATCTCCCTCTGCATCTCTCTTCCTAATCCCAATCACTCTGGTTAAAATAAGATTTCGTATTACTTGGACACTTCGGCTTTGTAAAATTATATTTAGTTTATTATATGAATTTGCAACAATTTCAACATCTAAAAACATCATTTTCCCAAAAGAAAAAAAATATATATATTTCTAAATTATAGTTAAAAGCCCTAACCTAGAAGCAATCCCATAGTACACATCATCTGGCTTTTTCTCCTTGAATCTGATTTAATAGCAGCTGCTCGTAGCTGAATATCTGTAAAAAATTCAATGGGTAAGCACGGAATAATAAATATAACTTAGAAATAAAAATTATATTCAAACATATAATTTATTAATTTCAAATAATCTTCAAAGTATCAAATCACTAAATTACCTTGTCCCTTCCAACTGCTCTTTACACATGTTTATCCATTATTCACAAAACTAAAAGGGTTCAATTTCTATTGCGAAGAAAATGATTCAAGATGATAAATTAGATGGAGAAAATTTAAATTAAAAAAAACAAGGATATGTACCTACATATATCAGTGAGATAACATGTTGAACAACAATATCCAATTCCCCTTCGTTGTAATTAAAACGAACCTGTAACAGCTAGGTTTAATTGTTCCTCACAACCAGGAAATAACCTACCATAATCTTATCTTGAAGATGATGATGATGGTTGTGGTCACCGTTGGTTCAGCCTCTGACCTTCGTTGGAACACTAGTCTCCTACACCAGAGTGCATTAGAGGTGGCTGAACCATTGTCGGGATGCTGTAACAACTGGCATTCGTCACAATCGTCATTACGCGGACCAATCTAACAGCCGATGGAACATACAATCGAAAGAGGACTTACCAGAGCTAGCGGAGTCTTCGCCGAAAACCCTAGCCACCATCGCCGGAGGAAGCGGCTAAGGTTTTCTGTCATTGTCTTCCTCCTCGTTTTAACCTTCGAACCGGTGAAGGTTATGTGGCTCTTGAGGACCACTACCGTCACCACCGTATGGAAGGTTATAACCGAATCATTACCACCGCCACTCGCCTGCTCAATCAGTTTTCACCGCGCCGGAGTATGGCCGGCGCCGCTGTAGCTCCACCACCGCCACCCTCAGATTTCTCTCTCTATATATCGCTCTTGCGTGTTCTCCCTTTTTGTTTCTCTTTCTATCGATTGAAGTGGTGAGAGAAAGCATAGATTTCGGCACTAATTTGGTAACCTTATTTCAAAATTTAAAAGTTACAAAAGATGGAGCTAAATGTAATTTACGTATTTCTTAACATGATAGGTTTAATGCATTGTACATTAGAACAAGGGATTAAAATCTAATTAAGATGAAGGGTTAAAATGTAACTATTGTTTAAAAAGACTAATTTACCCTTATTTTAGGGGGTGTATGTATAAATTAAAAAGGAAAAATTCTTATTTTTCGGGTATCTTAAAAGAAAAAAGATTATTAGTTGTTATTTTCTTCTTTAATCCCTTGTACATTAAATCATTATCTACTTGTACATTTTAATATGTGCGTCGATATTGAACAAGACAACTATCGAAACGTCGAAAAAAATGTGTAGGTCATCATGCTATCTTTAGATTTTTTTAAAACAATATAGTTTATAAGATATGTTAAGAATAAGTAAAAAAATTATAAGTTTGTTGTGGAGGGGTGAATTGTAACCAAATATCTATAATTTTGTTAAAACCTTAGGGATTTAAGTGTAATAAGTTAAGGGGCTAAAAAATAAATAGTGTTTAAAAGACCAAACTACCCTCATTTTAGGGGTCTTTCTATAAATAAAGGGGGGAAAGTTCTTATTTTTTGAGTATCTTAAAATGCCCTTGCCTCATGCATTATAATATAGTATAGATAGTTCTATGATGGTGTATTTGAAGTTTCTATGGACAGTTAGGGTTTAGATATTGTGTTTTAGTGATCTTCACTCTGTTATTTGTGGGTTTTGAATGTGTTTTATGGCTGAAATTGTGGTGTTTTATGACTTTGTACACTTTGTAGGAAAAATAGACTTTGTAGCTGAACCCTACCCTATATAGTTAATAAAAAAAGAGTAAATTACAAGTTTTGTCCTTTATGTTTATACTAAATTGCAGGCGGTGTCCTTTGTCTTTAAATTTAACGAGTTTTGTCCTTAACGTTTCAAAATCCTGCACGTTATGTTCTTTAGCCCTAACTCAGTCAGACTTTTAAGTTAAATATGGTCACGTGACTTGCACATGAGGGCATCTTCGTCATTTTATCTTTCAGGGACTAATTATGTAAATTAATTAAATACTTGTCATTTTATTAAAAAAATACTTTAATAACAAAATATTTTACAAAAATTACCAACAACCTGCAAAATAATTAAATACCTAGAAAAGCTTCTTGCAGAGCATAAACTTAGAGCTCCAAAGCTTCCGAAAGAACCTGTTCCTAAACCAAAAACTGAACTTAAACCAGATAAGGGAGAAATAGGGAGTGATTTACCGGCTTCCTGGTGAAAGGAAGTTGTGAAGCAGACGCTTTCAAAGTGAAAGAAGAAGACGTTGAAAAGAGGCGTGAAGCAGCAGCAATGGAGGAAGAGGTGAGTAGGGGAAGCAATAGCAGCCTCGTTGATTTCATTCTTCTGCAATTCTCTAACGCCAACGGTTAAGTTCCCCGGTGACCAATCGGAGTATGAATATTTACCGACGAGCGATTTGATTAGTTCAATTTTCCTCTGCAGATGGTTATCTCTTGGCTTATGTGTGTGTGAAAGATAGAGTGGGGTTAGGAATTTGAGGAGAAAAGGTGTGAACAAGCAAGTATAGTTGGATTTAGGTTCTCCTCAGATCTATGCGAATCAGAATTATTGTGGTGGTGGTGGTGGTCGTTGCAGGGTTTTTAGAGAGAGAGTGGAGAGGGTGTGATAGAGAGAGAAAAGGGTTTTTTAATTAGGTTTTTTTTATTTATATTTTATTCTTTGATCTTCTTACACATTTAGTCCCTTGATATAAGCTATTTACTCAATAGTCCCTAGAGAGGTAAAATGACAAAGATGCCCTCATGTGCAAGTCACATGACCATATTTAACTTAAAAGTCTGACTGAGTTAGGGCTAAAGGACATAATGTGCAGGATTTTGAAACGTTAAGGACAAAACTCGTCAAATTTAAAGACAAAGGACACCGCCTACAATTTGGTACAAACCTAAAGGACAAAACTTGTAATTTACTCATAAAAAAATGTCAAGAAAATTAACTTGTATTTTATATATTACCAGTGGGTTATAACAGAAATTAGATAAGTAAGTTAATTTAAATAATGATTTTACTGCCAAAATTATCGGTTTCTCTAACATGTTCTTGACTCGCTAGATAGTTTTGCCTTTTATTGAATTCATAAAGTTCTATGACCCATGATCTCATCTTGGATCTAGTTATAGTACCTTGTCTTTAAAATGACATGGGACTCACTTCATAGTTAGACACGATTTCATCATGCCTTTGGTACGTCATAAATGACATATTACTAGATTTTGAATCTAACAAGTTGGAATTCGAGTCGAATTAACTCGACTGACTCCATATAACCCTTGTGTACTCCACTTGATCATGTGTTTGCAAAATTTATTTGGATTAATAATATCGTTATTGCCAAACCTTCCACACTCAAATGCAAATTACCCACACATTTAAGTGTTATTGGATAACATCCAAATAGGGTGATGAAAGGTTATCCTTTTTGTAACACCCTTACTATTAAAAAAAGGTTTTTGTACTAATAACGACAATTAAATATGTACTTACGAATACACATACATATAAAATACGGGTTTACAAAAATCTTTTACAGTTTAAAATAGTACAACATAATGTAATTGAGTTCGTCATTGAAAGTTACGACGTAACGCCGTGCGGAAGCTTTAATCTCATATGTTCGGTTCTTCATTGAGCTTGATCTTCATCCGGGAATCCCTTGATATTTACCTATAATCAAAACCAACTAAAAAGTTGGTTTTGATAGTTAAATAACGAATTTAAACAAGTCCGAAGTTCAAAACAAACAAAATATAAATTTTTGCCAGTTCTATAGTCTGTCGGGGACCGCGACAGACTTGGCATAGATTTTCGCGGGGCGCGAACGATTTCAACTTCTCCGTCGCGGGGCGAGACGGACTCATTTCGACAGAATTGTTGTTTCTTTGAACTGCAGATTCCCAGCTCAAAATTTCCAACTTATATTCCCCAAAAACATGCATATCTTTTGATCTAGATGTCCGTTTTGCATGATTCTTTTTCCTACGCGTTCGTAATTAAATTCTCCATCTCATGGAGTAAAAACCCAACATCTGAATTCACAAAATTTTAGATTTCAAGCTCTCGACTTGAAATTCAATTATGACTCTTTTTGACCCGTTCGTGATTTTATCAAACAAACTTGTTTATTACCTTTAAAATATCATGCATATCACGTTATGTCAATTTACTAATATGCAAGGTTCAAATTATGGGTTTCTTATGAATTCTTAACCCGTTTTACATATCTACTTATTCTGACCCGTTAAGGGTATTTAAACACTTTTAAGCTTAAATCACGTTTCTTCTTGGTTTACATCCTATTCCCATTTTTAATTCTCAACTTGTCTTCCACCACATTATAATCGTGGTGGATTTAGTGTAGTAAATCGTTTATTCCAAGTTTTACCCCTCGGTTGTCGTTTTATGGAAATTACTCATTTCAATTCATTTGACACTAAGGTTGCATATCATCCCTTTTATACTTGTCCTAAGGATTTAATTCATCAAAATTCTTATATCTAAACAACCTTCAAAGGTCGTTTGCCCGATTTACCCATCAAGGGCATTTTGGTCAATTTTAGTCCCTCATTTTACGATGAAGAACTTCCACTAACTATTTGACCAAAATACAATTTTTAACTACAAATCTAATTATGCGTACCTAGCTCGGGTCATAGCATTGACCCGTTTACATAACTTTTGCTTTAAATCTTTCTAGTTAAAGAAACGCAAACATACGTTTTTTTCCTGTGATCACAAAATCTCAACAAGCTATCATCAATTAATATTGTCAAATGATTTTACCAATGTCATTAGTCCCATTTAGTCCGAATGAACATTTCCATTATGAGATGATCTCTAGTTACCATCTTGCCCTTTTTACCCATTCCGGTTTACCATAGTGTAATGTTTCAAAATTTCTTATTAGTTCATCGTTACATGACTAATTTACCAATTTACCCCTTTTTTCCATTGTTTATGGTTTCTCACCGTTTTCTCTTGCTCCGACTCATATTATTCACGTCGGAACATTATAATTCTATTACTTATTTTTCTTTATTCATTTTCAATACGCACAACTGATGTATACTATAAAAAGGGTGTAAGCTCTTACTTACCTTGCATCCGAATTTCTCTTTTCTTCTCCTTCTTGATTCGTTTGACCCGCTTCCTCTTCCAGGTTCTCCCTAGCTTGTTAAGCGTCAAACTATCATCATGGTTTAGAAGGTGGTTAGTTTAATCATACTTTAATAAGATTATTCCACCTTACGCGTTTTATATCCAAAAATTATCATTCATCGTATTCTAAGTCAGTTTGACTTTTTAAAGTCAACTGCCTATTAGCGTAAGTAATTACACGAGGTAGCTCGACTACTCGTTTAATTACTTGGTCAATTACCCGGTAAGCTTCATTCTTAGGCTACCGTTTTATCCACTTTATTAACCAAGTTTTTATAACCGTAATTTATCGAATTAACACAACATTAATCATTCTTAACACGTGATGATATCAAACAATCATTTTAACATGAATTTATCATCATTTTCATCTTATTAGACAAAACCCATTTCATGGTAAGTATGATTTATGTACTTAAACACCTAAATTGTTCAAGTACCTTGCCTTTACTACCTAATATGATGATTCAAACCACGAGTTAGAAACTAACATCATCATATCATAAAAACCCACTTAGTTTGGTGTGGTAAACCACTCAAACACCTAATCATGGCAATTTTACTTCAAGTTTCTACTTTGGGTTTGTTCCCAAGCAATCATACCTTACTAATTCAACCATAGCCTCTACGATTCATACATAGATCGCATCATGCAAAGTTAATCAATTTTCACAACTTCATAAATGTCAAAATTTCAACATACCTTATGATCCCCTTGGCTTGGTGATCGTTTATATATATTCAAATCCGAATTTGGCCTCGATTGATCCTTCAAATTGAAGTTTTTGTTGAATTAGGGTTAGAGCTCCATGGGAGCTTTCTCCTGACCATCTTCATGCACACACACACACACACTTAAGTGTGTGTTGTGTTATGTTTTTATGTTTATAATACCATTTCTTTTAAGTTATCCAACTTTGGCCCCTCGTGTTCGGTTAGTTATTAAGTAGGCCACAACCTAATTATTTCTAACAATATTCCCACTTATTAACTAGGTTAAATATTCCTATTTATCTTAGTGGGTTCAAAGAATTTATGACTCGGTTTATTTTAAGTCTCGTTAACTCGGGCCTTTCATCCACTTTATTTTCCTCAAACGGATTTGTTCAACTTTTGTTTAATGCTAAATTTATTTATTTTAAATCCTAATATTTACCGGGTTACTTTTACCACTAACGGTACTTTACCCGTCTTTTAGTATTAACATGGTTTAATTACCAAACCCGTTTTCGGGGTGTTACAAGTCTACCCCCCTTAAAGAGGTTTCGTCCCCGAAACCTTATTTGCGTAGTTCATTGGTTTAAACCAAATGAACTTGGTTTCATCTTTAAAGCATTCATTCTTTTTGGTCAATATATTATCATTCGTATTGACATGTGTGACTTTCATGTGTAAGCCTTTACGAACTGTAACTTTCATCTTATATTTCTTATCTTTGTCACCTATTTGACTGAGTTGTCACTTGACCACTCATTCGCGTTAGTCTGTTAACATGTTTATTCCTTGCTTGCCATATATAACAAGCGCTTTGTATTTGTCATGACACTATCTTGACTTCGAATAGTTTTACCAGCTAGACTAATTAGTCGCCGTCACTTCATACCCCGTCACCCGGGTATACTATTTTGCTATCTCCGGCCTTATGTGTGTTTAAGATTTTCTAAATCACCTCATACCACTTATGTTTTGTTAAAACGTTGCTTTTGACTAAAAACTAAATTTTTAGTTACGTTTCCTCTTTATCTTACCTCTTTCTCTCATTTCTAAGAATGTTACTTCCGAGGATCTATTCATTTCCGTTATTATTTAATGCAGGGAATTATAACTAATTCCCACGCTTAACCCATATGACCCGTAGGTTCTTTCACTTAGCTTCGTAGGCTATTTATTTATATTTTCACCTTTTTACCCTTTTAAGCTGAGACCCCTACAATTCGTTTCTTTCTATTTGTGACCCGAAGGTCTTTTTGGTCCCGTTAGACTTTAACACTACTTATAATCCCGTAGGTTATGATGATCCCGTAGATCATCTTTTATTCGAGTCTTTGTTCAACTGTATATATATATATATATATATATATATATATATATATATATATATATATATATATATTTATGGTGTCAAGGTATCTTTTTTTGTTTAGAATTATTTATTTTCGCTTTTGTATTTCATTTGACCTTGACCGTAGTCTAAGGCTACATTTGTTTTCTTTCAAATTATTCTTCTGACTCTATGACTTCTTCCGTCATTTACACGTCAGTTTGTTCTTCGCTTACCGTTATCCAGTTCATACTTATATTTCTTTACAGCCCGTTACCCGGGTTCTTTTATCTTAATGTTTTTAGTTTTCCGGTTTAACCGGTTTGGGTTTTCCTTACTATATCAAGCGTTATTCCTAAATTAACTCGTTTGACTCATTTTGGGTGAAATTTAATCACTTATGAGTGTCAAACTTCGTTCTTTATTCGACCCGTCCAACTTTGAAATAGTTGAACGTAATTATCAAAATTTATGTTTGCAAAAATCTTGTCATCTTTTAGTCATAACTCTCATTCCGAGTCTTTTGACTTTCAATCCGCGTTCCCGTCTCTTGGTTTACGCGTTCTCTCAAAATCCTACACATCCATCGGGTATCTTTACCGAAGTCATCATCAAGTAACCATTCTTATATGGTTTTAGACATCATTTTAATTTATTTGGTCGTCTTAGCGAAATCCATCGCTTTTATTCAGTCAAGTCCTTTATACATTATTTAATTCATTTGACTTGTTTGTGTGAATTTCATCACTTGTGACAGTCAAACTTTTATCTCTATGCCTTAGCATTCCTATTAGTCGGTCTGTATTTTCATTTACTTTGATCCTTGTCCCTTCTCTCGGGCTCGTTACTCTAACGTAATACGCTTCCGTCATCCGACTTGCGTTTACGTTTATTATCAAACATCTTGCCTATTTGATTCATTTGGGTACCTTTTTAGTTCGTCCCATTCACCCCGTCCTTACTACATTGGATGTAAATGCGTCCACTACAAGAAGTTCATGGTATCATATGCCACTACTTACTTGGCCAGAGTAAGCGATTAACACATAACACACATGACTTTTTTTATAGTTTTCACATCACGCCCTGTGTAAGTAACGCCTCTATTTATTTCATATCCCTGATTTCATTTAGTAAAACTTTATTTAATTGCTAAACAACAATCATTAGTTTTACTAGTTTTACATTCGAACATATAAAATGTTTTTCCTTTCTATCGAACTATTATATAATCACATTCGTTAATGTAATCGCTACTTATCTCAATAACATTAATTTGAGAGTTTTCCACTTGGATAATTACCCCCCGTCCAAGTTTCCATATGAACTAATCCTATTATTTCTTTGTTATTCATCATCGTGAATAACACATGTTTCTATTAAACTTTTCTTGGAAACATCATCCTGAATAGATATCCTATTCAGTTTTTTCAGGTTTTATCAGATATATGCAACCGTCATTCTCTACGTGTTTGTTGCATATTACTACTTGTGCGATTAAATTTAAAAGCGTGCACCTGGTAATGCTTGCCCTAACGAGCTTTCCATGTCATTAACTTTGTTCATGATCATCACGCGATTTAGGTCCTTGATGAGCATACTCTACTTGTCGTACTTCGGACCGTTCCTCTGTCATGTCCATTGATGTGTGCAAAATGCAACATATAAATTACATCAAATGAGGCATAAAACTAACCCTTTTTAGTACTAATGTTGGAAAAAGTGTGTTTTTGTCTTCCTTTTGTATTTTCAGGATTAAATGAGCTTAAATGAACAAAAGAAGCAAAAAGGCAGCTAAATCTAATCAAAATACAAGAAAAGGGATAAATGTGGCATGCCCGACCCCCCAACAGCATCTTCCCAAGTAAAACAAGAGAACTGAAGGCTGAACACGCCCCGTGCTCAGTGAGCACGGGGGCGTGCCCAAGTGTCTGCAGAAAAGACAAAGCTGTAGAAGCTTCTATCACCCACCACGGGGGCATGCCCAGCGGACACGGGGCCGTGGTCAACTCTAAGATTCACAGAATCTGAGGAAATCTTGATAGTACAGATACACTTCTGCACAAGGGGTCGTGCCCAGCGGACACGGGGGCGTGGCCAACTAATGCAGACAAACTGCAATTAATGAAGAAAGAGAAGGAGGATGGACACGGGGCCATGCCCAATGGACACGGGGCCGTGCCTGAGCTGTTGTTCAGGCTATAAATAGGGGTGCTTGGATCATTTGCAAACCATCCTTTGACACACCACCTCTCTCACACTTCACCATCATCGACCACCACCACCACAGCACCATCATCGACCACCATCATCAATCATAGAGTGTGTGAGTCATCTCGGGATCCAAGATTGATCGTAAGAGTTCTTGATAATCAAAGGCCATGTTTGCCTAAGTCTCTTACATCACTTGGTGAAGACAAGTGTCTAGTGTAATACTTTTTATTTTTAATTTTTTCGCACTTTTTATTTGGTTATGTATTAATGACTTTAATAACTAGTTTCTTATGTTGAAGGTGATTCTTCCTTATCGTTTGTCCGTGGTGTCTTGGCATTATTTTACTGTCTATATAAAATAAAAGATTTTCACCATTCATATCTCCACGGTCTATATGGAGATATGTTGGCTACCTGGTCGGGGGTTAAGGGAACGGTTTGGTAAGAGTCTTGCCTTGTTCAGTGTATAGATCCTGTAAGGACCGGGTCAAATTTAGTTGGACCTCCTTCAATACCCACTGGTATTAGATGGCGGGGGTCCAAACTCTTTGATCCCCTCATATGTAAGCTACTATTAGTACTTTAACCCGGCTACTTAGGACTGTATCCCTGCTGACTCAGACTACTTAGCCGATGGTAAGTCACCTTCAAAAGAGGGGCCTACCACATTATGCATTAATAACTTAATTAATTATCTTTCAATAATCCGACCCTTTAGGATTGTATCGTTGCTGACTCAAACTACTGGGTTGAGGGTAACGTCACCTTCAAAAGAGGGGCCTACTACAATAACTAAGATAATCTCTTAAAAGGTGCAAAAGTGCGGAAATAATCAAAGGTTACACTACACACGAGTCGGATCCAAGTGATTCATCTTGTCTATCTGTTTTTATTTTATTTTATTTTTCAGCATTCTAGTTAGTTTTATTTTTCTTGTTTAAAAACCTTTTTTTCTAACTTTTGATTTGATTAGATGTTGAGGATAAACCGGTACTAAAAGCTCTTGTGTCCTTGGACGACCTCGGTATCTTACCAACACTATACTACGCTCACGATGGGTGCACTTGCCCATATGTTTGTTTAGTGTTAGCAAATATCGTGTTTTATAAATTTAAAACTTGGCTAACGTGTAAAAAAGGGCTTAAAATATACATTAAAAACCTACCACGCACTACGCACATCAAGTTTTTTGGCACCGTTGCTGGGGACACAAGGATTTTAAGAGAGTTAGGAATCAACGGCCTAATCGCTTTTTCTTGTTTTTCTATTTTTTAGGATTTTTTTTTTAGATTTTCAGCTTCTGCAGAACTCAGCACGGGGTGTGCCCGCTGAACACGCCCCCGTGCCCAATCTTTGGTACTGGCAATCCTGTTTTAAGTCAGACAGTAAGCTGAACACGGGGCCGTGCCCACTCAACACGCCCCCGTGCCCAAGTTTCAGTTACTGAAAACAGAACCGTAAGATCCCGACGGTTGGTAATTTCTGACACAAACATGAGTGATACTGATAATTTTTACTTTCGGCACTCTTATGGTACGTGGTGTCAAATATGTGGAGGCCCTCATAAAGATTTAGAATGTTATTTTCTAAATTATAAGCCCTATTATATAGACCCATTGTTTTCCTGTAGCCTTAAGAGGGGCGAAAGTAAAAATTATCCCTATTTCTCTCTCTCGAAAGCTCCCAATCGGATCTTCTAGGAGAAATGCTTCTTGACGAACTATTTCAATTGGAGGATTTAATTCGTAATTGGGTAAAGGAACTTGAATTGGATTCCATTAATCCACCTCAAGAAGATACCCAAGAAGAATTATTGGGATCGCATTCGAATAAAAACAACTTTGTTGTTCCCGAAATCACCTCTAACTCTAGCGAGGACTTGAGCGATAGTCGTCCCTGTGTCGACTATGCGGTGAAGGACTCTCCATCGACTTCGTTCGGTGCATACATAGACCTGAGCGATTCAGCATACACCTTCTTTAACGAGAGCCAGGGAAAGGGTTGGACTTCTCCACCAACATTTAGCATAGGAATCACCCTCACCGACAACCTCTTGCATTCTCGTCTTAGTCTAGAGCAATTAAGGTATCTCAGGCACTTTGGGGTTGTTCCATCCAGTAAGGAACCGCCCGATCTAGATGAATTCCTTAGAAATAGATGAAATTTCATAAACAACCTCTAGACACGGGGCCGTGTCCAGGTCAGCACGCCCCCGTGTCCACCCAAAGATTCTCGTCTGATTTCGTGTCAGGATACGGACAAAATGTGTCAGGACCTTACCTGCACACGGGGCCGTGTGCAGCGTGTTGTTGTTTTCTATAAATACAGCCAAGAATCCTGCACATTGGACCATTCCAGGGACAGAGATTTGGGGGAATCTTCTCGCATACCATCCTAGGTATTTTCTAAAAGAAGGTTCTAAACAACCATCTTGTCCTTTCCTCTTTTGTCCATTACCTTCTTCTTCAATGTTTCACTCAATACCTCCATTAGAGCTTGAAGTCACCATGATTCCAAGCTTTTAAGATGATGTTTGATAGATTTTTGTTCAAGGAATCTTGTTAGAAATAAGTTCTACAACAATGTTTTAAGTTGTTTCTGCTTAAAAATGCTTTGAAAACCTCGAAAATAATTTAAAACTCCATGATTCCTTGTTTCAAAAATCTGCAGACATCTGAACACGGGGCCGTGTTCATTGAACACGGGGCCGTGTCCGAGGTACTGTCTCCATAAAATTGAACTCTTTTCGGTATGTTTTCTCAGCCTGGCGAGCAGAGCTAGCGGAACATCTTCATCGCACTCCAGGAACAACCGGCAAGGAAGAAGGTCATCAACGGTTGAAGATTCTCTTGTAAACTATGTTTACACTTTAAGAGAAACCATTGATGAGATGACGGGAGTGGAAGAAGCATTGGTCGACCGTATCAATCATTTGACGGTGGGACTAGAGGGATGTCTTCGAGAAGTCAACCTTCTGCACCAAAGGTTTAACGTTCTCGCTTCTCCTCCTTTGGTTCCAATCATTACCCAAAGGGCATGGAATGTGGTTCCCGGAGTCATCATACCGGCCGAATGGTACGCCATACATCCGGAGCCCCCTCGAGACATACTACAAGGGGTTCCTGTTGGTGTCACTCCCCCTTCGCAAGATGTTGAAGAAAACGATCCTGCCTTCTTTCTCCCAAGGGATATAGAAGAATGGCTTTAATAACATCTAGGGAATACCCCTCGGCCCAAAGTTCTACAAATCTTTTAAATACCGGGAAGTTACTTCCGGAAATTTTGATAAAAGTAAAACTCCTTAGGATGATTTTATGTACCACTTGACCCATCTATCTTAGGACCTTTAGCTTTTATTTTTCTGCCTCATCTTTAAATTCACTAGGACTATTATGTAATTCTCTCTATTTAATGGAATGACGGTTTTAGTTAAATTGGTGTTTGGATGATGTTGTAATGGATAAAACACACTCAGGATGGTGAAGGATACTAAGGGAAACTTGCACCAGCACCCCATGCACAAAAACAAGGCCTCCTGACAAATTTTTCTTCATTACAGCAAGTTCAGCACGGGGCCGTGCTCACCCAACACGGTCCGTGCTCAACCATCTGCAGAAAATTACCCAGTTCAGGTAATTGGACACAGAGCGTGCTCACTGAACACGCCCCCATGTCCAGGCTTCTGTTTCTGTTTACTCAATTTCTGTTACTGATATACGTTAAATTATACATGTTTTTATACCCCAAAACACTTCTGTTTTAAGCGTTTTTGACCGAAACTGCGACGTTTAGGTACCAAAATCGGTACTTTTATATTTTCAGGTCTTAAACGAAGAACAAAAGAAAATTCTGATGAAAACGGACAAATTCTGATGCATTTATGATGAAAAGGGTAAAATTCTGATGACTGCCAGGTGTGGCACGGCCGTGCCATCCATCGGCACTACCATGCCGATCGTTCGATCTCGGAAGCTCTACCAGTGCGGCTGCCAGTGCCAACATCTTCTCGGGCCGCACGGTAGTGCGACCCGCCGCATGACCGTGCCAGTGCCAAATCAAGCTTTCTGATCCTATTTCTGATGACATCGCACTACCGTGCCACCAACGGCATGACCGTGCCGATCTGATGACTCGGGTAACTTGTCCACTTGGCTGACTCGGGATCGCTGAAATTGACGTCACCCGACAGAACCTGACCGCACGACCGTGCCAAATCCGCACGACCGTGCCGATCAGAATTTCTTCTATAAATAGCAGCATTCGCTACTGGTTCAAGTGTTGGGTTTTTCTCCCTGTTTCTGGGCGATTTCTGGGTTACGAAGCAGTCCTGATCAGACCCATTTGAAGCTTAAAGATCGAGTGGAAGCATAGCCGATCCAACCCATCAATTTCTTGCTTGTTTATGGTTCGATTCCTTGTTCATGAACATGTATTCTGATCATTATTCAAGTTATGAGCTGATGTTAGTTTATGTTTAATGTAGTTTATATAATAGTAGTAATGAACTTGTTTCTTGAATAAATCTTTATGTTGTAATCTTGTTTATATGAAACTTAGTACTTTTTCTTGTTGAATCTTCATGATTATATAGTGAACGTTTCATTGATGTTGAGTTCCTGATTATGTTTGATTGTCTTGGATAATGAATCTGTGGTTAGTGGGATGGTAACTATTTCTTGATTAATCACTTATTTGTAGACTTTGTTTACACCATGAAACCAGACCAGGGTATTGGTTTTATACAAGATATATCTCATTTTGATTAGGAATACTTTCTTGCACGTAAGGATTCTAGCGAATTATATGGTGTTGATTACATGTTCTTGAATGCGGTTTATGATCCTTGTTTAGTAGTTTTGGTCTGAAATTGCTGACATGGTAGATTTGTGTTCAAGACTTGTAAAGGTGAAATTGTTTGTTATATGATCTACATAATTGCTTATCCTCGTGGCTGTATTGTGACCATCGGTATTGCTTTCTTTGATAAGTGAGGTTAGGAATCTAGACCCGGTAAATAACCTATCTTTAAAGATTCGCTTGAATAAATATCAATAGCTCGCTAATGAATGATTTTAGGTGGTTAACGTGTGACCATCGTGTTAACTTTCCGAAGAATCATAATGATAGAAATCCAGACCCGGTAACTAGCTGTCTCGAAATTGGAAAATTGATTAAGTGCTTTTGTGACATATCTGATAGATAACATGTTTAGGTTGTTTGTGAAACAAGATAATAGTATATTTACGTTTTAGTTGTGATTTAGATAATTTAGTTAAACAACCATTCACCTTTCCTTATATCTGGTAATCTAATGACAAAGATTTAGTACATTATAACGCCCGTGTTCCATGGATCGATATCTGGCTCTTACCAATACTTTGCTGCATATATGTCGGGATACACTTGTCCTTTGTTGTGTGTGTTTTAATGTTAAGGTATAAACCATTTTTATAAATATAAAACGCACTTCGTTACATGTGAAGATACTGTAAAAAATATGTGTGTTCGCATGTACGTCAAGTTTTTGGCGCCGTTGCCGGGGAACACGGCGAAATTTATGAAACAATCTGAGTCATTATTTTACCGGTGTACAAACTGTGAATACCTGTGAATACTTGTACATTTTTGTATCTATTTTTTTTTTCTTTTATTTACTAACTTGTGAATACCTAGCCTGGCACGCCCACTAGGACTAACTTTTGACTAACTTTTCTTTTCTGTTTTACTAACCAACTAACCAGCTAACTACTAACATACTAACTTTTTATTCATTGTTCGACTAACATTTTCTTTATTTCATTTATTTGTTTAATTCGGTTAATGTGTTCGGAATCGAACCATTTTCATTTATTTATTTATTTAATTCATTTATTTATTTCATTCCAGTACAATTATTTCAGTATTTCATTTCTTTTAATTCAGTCATTTCATTTCTGTCATTCATTCATTTATTTCATTTATTTATTTCATTTCAGTATTTTTTTTTTATTCAGTTAATTCATTATTTCATTTATTTCAATTCAGTTATTTTATTTCTGTTTATATTTACATTTGTTTATTCATTTATTTCAATTCAGTTATTTCATTTATTTCAATTCAGTCATTTCATTCCTGTATATATTTATATTTATGCCCGTGTTCGGAATCGAACCGCTTATATATTTATTTATTTATTTCATTTATATTCATTTATTTCAGTTACATTTATTCATTCTTGTTTATTTGTTTATTTGTTTATTTAGTTAACTACTTTTTCATTCATTTATTTGTACTCAATTGTTTATTTATATACTCAACGAAAATAAAACTTTCTGATAAAATCATCAGATTTTCTGGTAAATTCCAATGAATTCAGCAGATTTTCTGATGGATTTTGATAAACCCATTAGATGTTCTAAAAACAAGAGTTTACAGTTCTGATGAATTTACCAGATTTTCTGGTAATTCTGATGGATTTATCAGAAATTCTGATGGAATGAAAAATTTCAACAAATTTTCATCAGATTTTTATCAGATCTTATCAGATTTTCTGATATATAAAAAAAATTATTATATAAAAAAAACAAAAACAGTTTTCGGATGTAAATAAGTGAATAAGCAAGTAAATAGTTAAATAGATTTGTTTCGTAACTTATATATATGTATATTATAGTATTATTATTACTTACTTCTTATATTATTATTATATTCTTTTTCTGTATAATGCCTTCCTTTTTGTTACAGGCTAATGTCCACGCCCCCTGCACCCGCTAACACTGAGCTAGCCAACGAACCAGAAAATAACTTAAGAAGAAGTAGGCGGCTTCGCGAAAGATCACTTGTTGTTGCACAAAGGATTGCGGCCGCAATCGATGAACCAGTGATACTTTCTGACAGCGAGAATTCAGAGGACGACACAGGAAGCATTATGGCAGAAGGTGACCAGCCTCTAAATGAGACCGGCCGTCCAGGAGGAGAGGGCTTGCTACCGAGCATCGCCCGACCTACGATAGCAGCACCGAGTTTTGAAATTAAATCTAGTATAATTAACATGTTACAAAACTCTGTGCAGTTTGATGGGAAGGATCACGAAGATCCAGGTCGGCACATCGCTTCATTTCTCGAAGTGTGCTCGACTTTCAAAATTCGAGACGTTTCTGAAGACGCAATCCGTTTGCGGCTATTTCCATTCTCTTTGCGAGATGAAGCCCGATCTTGGCTTTTGTCACTTCCAGCAGGGTCCATCACGACTTGGAACGAGATGGCAGATCTTTTTATGCAAAAATACTTCCCTCCGGAAAAGACAGCTAAGCTAAAGAACCGTATCATGACATTCAAACAGGACGAAGGAGAATCTCTACACGCAGCTTGGGAGAGGTTCAAAGATCTTCTGATCGATGTCCCACATCATGGGTTGTCCAAAAGACAACTCGTGTTGAACTTCTACCAAGGACTCAACTACGACTCACAAGAACGCATAGATGTTTATGCAGGAGGCGATCTTGGAACAAAAACACCCAATGAAGCCTACGCAATTATAGAGAAAGGTACCTTGAAGTCAAGTTCTCGTCACGGTGGAGTGCGAAATAAAGCATCATCTATTCCTGGAGTTCATCAGGTGGATATGTATACGGCTCTTGCAGCGCAGATCGGAGCTTTGGCAGCAAGGTTTGATCAAGCTCAGAACGTTTCGAAGGTACAATTATCATGTGAGCAGTGTGGAGTGTCACACGAGCCAGGTACTTGTGAGCAGGGTGTTATGTTTACTGGCCACGAAGAAGTGGACTATCTGGGCAATCAAATAAGGCCCCAAAATAACCCCTACAGCAACACGTACAATCCGGGGTGGAAGAATCATCCAAACTTTGGGTGGAAATCTGGTTCTGGGAACCAAAACCCACTCGGATACGCTCAGCGTGCTCCCGCGCCACAGCAGCCCCAGGCACAGCCTTACCAGTCTCAAGGTCAATCCTTCCAGCCTCATTACCATTATCAAGGCTCCGGGAGCAGTTCCCAGCCTCATGCCTCTCAGAGTAACTCTAAGCTAGAGGAAATGATGGCACAGCTGTCAGGAAACTTCAATTGTGCTAATCAGATAGCTGAGAACCGCTACCAACAACACGAGGAACGATTCATGGCCCAAGAAGGGGAGATACGGAGTCAGAAAGCTTCTATACAGACCATTGAGAATCAGGTTGGACAGTTGGCTAAAATGTTGTCTGAGAGACCCCCGGGTGGTCTTCCAGGAAACACGGAGCCAAATCCGAAAGGGCGTGTCAATGCCCTGCATGTTTAACAAGTGTGGAGGAAAATAAGTCTAGCTATCGACTCGCTGACAAATTTAGCGAGCGTGTTTTCACACGCTAAGGGTATTTTGTAAATATTTAATTTCTCGCATTTATTCCCTTGTTCGTTAACTTATTCTGTTTTTAGTAGGTTTAAACAAGATTGATTCATGTCTTAGGAAGTTTTGAAGTTGGTTTAAAATTAAAACATGTAAAAACCTTGCAAAAATGGTGAAATTTATTGAGAAAAAGGAGTTGAAGAGCATTCTGTTACTTCTGTCTGCAGAATGTACAGATGAATCACGGTCGTGCACCTGATCCGCACGACCGTATACTTCATAATCACATCTGACCAAGAACAATGTGCATAAGGTGGTCGTCGGACACGCAATACCGTGTCGATCGAGTGCACTACCGTGCACAGCGGCACAACGTTGCGAACTACAGTACACAGGGTGATGCGCACGTCCGTGTACGACTTTTTAGCAACAATAATTTTTCAGGGTATAAAAACGACTTTTCTACAAAAACCCTTCAAAATTACTAACACTGGCCGCACACCCGTTCTTGGCTCTCCCACTCCTAAAACTAACCAATTTTTGCAAGGATTTAACTCAAATCTTCAATCAAGGTATGATTCCTTATTTGTTTTTAGTGTGTGTTTAATTTTTGTTTAATAATGGATTTGGTTTTACTCATCTAATGGTTTGATCAATAGTAGTGTTTGTTGTTTTAGTTAAGTGACGTACTTGGCAGGTTTGTAGGGAATGCACACAGAGTTGAGAAGACTTATATTCAAAATCTATTTCATACAAGTCTACTCCAACTCTAAGGGAGTACCTCTATCCTTTTTCACATTATTAGTTTAGCTCTTCATAATCGCTTAACTAATACGTGTTTCACATTTGGGACAATGTGAAGTTCAAGTGTGGGGAGGGGTTAAGGTTAACTTTGTTTGTCCTCGTTTTTGTATATATTAAAAAAACAAAAACAAAAACAAAAAAAAAAACTTTAAAAAGATACAAAAACGGTCAGTTGTGTTCTTTAGAAAGCATCAGATTTGATAGAAACCGACAAGCCAATTTGATTTTTGAAAAAGATAACTAAAAGCGTGACGAAACAAAAGAAAGACTAGCATGTTTACCTTTATATTTATACCCATTCCTTCCGTTTACGTGAGCATATTTTTTGAGCCTTTACTGCTTTCTTCAATGCTTCTTTGTTTTTGCGGAAAATGAGTGAGCCGGATGTTTCATGTAATTTAGAACTTGTCATTTGTATACTTTTCAAGATCATGAATATGTGAAATTGCATGAAAATGATGGAGGCACTTAGGATACCCTTTTGTGTTAGCCTTTTTCTTTGTTTATATCCCACACCCAACATTATCCATTAGTTCGCCATGTTGAGCCTATTTTCCGTGTTTTTTTCAAATTTTACCCAACTACTTAGCCTACTTAACCAAATTTAACCTTTTTATTTTTAAACCTTTGTGTTAAAACTCGGCCAAAGTTATTATCCAACTAGCTTGTTTGTAATTATTTCCTTGTAAAAAAAACAGAAAATAGAGATCGAAAAACATAATAAAGACGATCAAATTAGAGCAATTTTAAGTGCTAAATAGTACAAATATGTTGTATAGCTCAAAAAGTGTAAAATCGTCTTTAAGCGTTATTTATGTATAGTTGTTGATTCATTTACGCTAGTTACAAATAACCGCCGAGTTTTAACCATTTAGCCACTTTTAAATATCCATTCCACACCCTTAACCATAGCCTAACGTTACAACCCATCAAAGACCTCTTGATTTATGTTTTTCGCATATTAATTGGTGGAGATTAGATATTTTGACAAGCTTATGACATAGCATGATTCATTGACTAGGCATCGAATGTTTTACATACACATTATATGTATGATTCAGAAATTTAACCGAGTGTGTGTGAACATTGTGAGAAATGTAAAGATTTGCATGCTAAGTCAATCAAACGTAGAATCATTGCTTTATGGTTATCCTTTCATACATCCAACAAAGCTTGTTTGTTTTAAAATCTTTGATGATGACTTTTTGAAAACCAATTCGACCACCAAACAAATTAAGTAACTTTGTAAATAATTAGATTTGATTCCGTATTTTATTTTAAGTTTGCTTGAGGACAAGCAAAGTTCAAGTGTGGGGATGTTTGATATACGTTAAATTATTCATGTTTTTATACCCCAAAACACTTCCGTTTTAAGCGTTTTTGACCGAAACTGCGATGTTTAGGTACCAAAATCGGTACTTTTATATTTTCAGGTCTTAAACGAAGAACAAAAGAAAATTCTGATGAAAACGGACAAATTCTGATGCATTTCTGATGAAAAGGGTAAAATTCTGATGACTGCAAGGTGTGGCACGGCCGTGCCATCCATCGGCACTACCATGCCGATCGTTCGATCTCGGAAGCACTACCAGTGCGGCTGCCAGTGCCAACATCTTCTCGGGCCGCACGGTAGTGCGACCCGCCGCATGACCGTGCCAGTGCCAAATCAAGCTTTCTGATGACATCGCACTACCGTGCCACCAACGGCATGACCGTGCCGATCTGATGACTCAGGCAACTTGTCCACTTGTCCACTTGGCTGACTCGGGATCGCTGAAATTGACGTCACCCGACAACACCTGACCGCACGATCGTGCCAAATCCACACGACCGTGCCGATCAGAATTTCTTCTATAAATAGCAGCATTCGCTACTGGTTCAAGTGTTGGGTTTTTCTCCCTATTTCTGGGCGATTTCTGGGTTACGAAGCAGTCCTGATCAGACCCATTTGAAGCTTAAAGATCGAGTGGAAGCATAGCCGATCCAACCCATCAATTCCTTGCTTGTTTATGGTTCGATTCCTTGTTCATGAACATGTATTCTGATCATTATTCAAGTTATGAGCTGATGTTAGTTTATGTTTAATGTAGTTTATATAATAGTAGTAATGAACTTGTTTCTTGAATAAATCTTTATGTTGTAATCTTGTTTATATGAAACTTAGTACTTTTTCTTGTTGAATCTTCATGATTATATAGTGAACGTTTCATTGATGTTGAGTTCCTGATTATGTTTGATTGTCTTGGATAATGAATCTGTGGTTAGTGGGATGGTAACTATTTCTTGATTAATCACTTATTTGTAGACTTTGTTTACACCATGAAACCAGACCAGGGTATTGGTTTTATACAATATATATCTCATTTTGATTAGGAATACTTTCTTGCACGTAAGGGTTCTAACGAATTATATGGTGTTGATTACATGTTCTTACATGCGGTTTATGATCCTTGTTTAGTAGTTTTGGTCTGAAATTGCTGACATGGTAGATTTGTGTTCAAGACTTGTAAAGGTGAAATTGTTTGTTATATGATCTACATAATTGCTTATCCTCGTGGCTGTATTGTGACCATCGGTATTGCTTTCTTTGATAAGTGAGGTTAGGAATCCAGACCCGGTAAATAACCTATCTTTAAAGATTCGCTTGAATAAATATCAATAGCTCGCTAATGAATGATTTTAGGTGGTTAACGTGTGACCATCGTGTTAACTTTCCGAAGAATCATAATGCTAAAAATCCAGACCCGGTAACTAGCTGTCTCGAAATTGGAAAATTGATTAAGTGCTTTTGTGACATATCTGATAGATAACATGTTTAGGTTGTTTGTGAAACAAGATAATAGTATATTTACGTTTTAGTTGTAATTTAGATAATTTAGTTAAACAACCATTCACCTTTCCTTATATCTGGTAATCTAATGACAAAGATTTAGTACATTATAACGCCCGTGTTCCATGGATCGATATCTGGCTCTTACCAATACTTTGCTGCATATATGACGGGATACACTTGTCCTTTGTTGTGTGTGTTTTAATGTTAAGGTATAAACCATTTTTATAAATATAAAACGCACTTCGTTACATGTGAAGACACTGTAAAAAATATGTGTCTTCGCATGTACGTCAGTTACTGGCGATCTGAACATAGGGCCGTGCCCAGACACCACGGGGCCATGTCCAGACGCCCAGTAACAAAAAATTTTGCTTTTTCACGCCTTTTTACACGTCCAATCAACCTAAAAACTTATTTTTGAGACACATTGAGGACAATGTGTAACTTAAGTGTGGGGGGATGCTAAAACCTTGAATCTTGCAAGTCCTAATTACAAGCCTTACACAAAACTCTATTGGATCCGCTAAACACCCCAAATTTTTTCAATAATCTTTCATTTTTCTTACTTGTCTAAGGTTAAGTTGGGAATTTCAAAGTTCTAAAAATGTGATATTTTTACAAATTTACAACCGATAGCGTCGTGATAAAAAGAACCAACATAAGAAAATTATGAAACGGCATGACAAACTTAGTTAAAATTTGATTATATATACTTGATCACATAAAAACCCATTCCCACAAAAAGTGAGTTTTGAGCCTTTATTGAGCATACAAATACACATCTTTAAACTAAATGCTCATTTTTCGTTTCTTGTGTGAATAGCCGCTTGGTTCTTACAAATCTAGAACTTGCCACGACGATGCATTCCCATTCCTTACCAACTTAAACCCGAGTAAGTAAATGATGGAGGCATTAGGACTAACCCTTTTTATTTCAACACCATTATTTTCTTTTTTTTACCACCTACCCAAAATCCCCCTAGTTAACCCCTTTGAGCCTAAACCTTTTCATTTCTTAACCCAAAACAAACACCCCTTTACCCACCAAAACCCTTTTTCATTTTAAACCCTTTATTTTAGTAACAAAGCTCGGTTTTTGTGTGACTTTCTTATATAGAAAAATATATATGAAGTTAGCCATAAACAAACAAAGCTCATCAAAAGAAGGCTTGTTTGAATAAAGCTTCATTGGAATAAAAAGTTACAAAAATGTTTTGCAAAAAACCGACGCTTTTTACGCCTTTCGCCCTTTTCTACTAACCACTAACCCAACCACCTACCTTTAACCCAAGCCTAACCCTTCACCCCAAAAGTCCTCTTGATATTTACAAAGGTATATAGTTAAAAAGGAGGAGGATTGATTGCTTGGCAAGCTTATGGTAAAAGTAAATTTCATGCCGCTCTCGAGTGTTTCACAAAAATACATCTTCGGCCGAGTGTTGAGTGATCCCCCGTGAGGTATGTGAACTTGTATATAAATGGAATTTTAAAAAGGCATGTTATGCCCTAATAAGTAATTTATCTTATGTAATATTTTAAATAAATCATGACGAATAGGATTGAAAATAAATAAAAATAAAACTTAATAAAGAATCTTGGAAATCCCGACACTCTATGACAAGCCCAAAACCTTCTCTTTTACCCATTCCATTTGGGAGTGTAAAGCCACATTATAAAGAGTTTTGCTTGAGGACAAGCAAAGATTCAAGTGTGGGGGTATTTGATGTGTGCAAAATGCAACATATAAATTACATCAAATGAGGCATAAAACTAACCCTTTTTTAGTACTAATGTTGGAAAAAGTGTGTTTTTGTCTTCCTTTTGTATTTTCAGGATTAAATGTGAGCTTAAATTAACAAAAGAAGCAAAAAGACAGCTAAATCTAACCAAAATACAAGAAAAAGGATAAACGTGGCATGTCCGACCCCCCGACAACATCTTCCCAAGCAAAACAAGAGAACAGGAGGCTGAACACGCCCCGTGCTCAGTGAGCACGGGGGCGTGCCCAAGTGTCTGCAGAAAAGACAAAGCTGTAGAAGCTTCTATCACCCACCACGGGGGCGTGCCCAGCGGACACGGGGCCGTGATCAACTCTAAGATTCGCAGAATCTGAGGAAATCTTGATAGTACAGATACGCTTCTGCACACGGGGTCGTGCCCAGCGGACACGGGGGCGTGGTCAACTAATGCAGTCAAACTGCAATTAATGAAGAAAGAGAAGGAGGATGGACACGGGGCCGTGCCCGAGCTGCTGTTCAGGCTATAAATAGGGGTGCTTGGCTCATCTGCAAACCATCGCTTGACACACCACCTCTCTCACACTTCACCCACACTCCACCACCACCACAACACCATCATCCACCACCATCATCCATCATCCATCATAGAGTGTGTGAGTCGTCTCGTGATCCAAGATTGATCGTAAGAGTTCTTGACAATCAAAGGCCATGTTTGCCTAAGTCTCTTACATCACTTGGTGAAGACAAGTGTCTAGTGTAATACTTTTTATTTTTAATCTTTTCGCACTTTTTATTTGGTTATGTATTAATGACTTTAATAACTAGTTTCTTATGTTGAAGGTGATTATTCCTTATCGTTTGCCCGTGGTGTCTTGGCATTATTTTACTATCTATATAAAATAAAAGATTTTCACCATTCATATCTCCACGGTC
Source organism: Helianthus tuberosus (assembly GCA_030545235.1). NCBI lineage: Eukaryota > Viridiplantae > Streptophyta > Magnoliopsida > Asterales > Asteraceae > Helianthus > Helianthus tuberosus. The sequence goes on from CM060401.1 coordinate 178,665,087, forward strand.
TATATGGAGATATGTTGGCTACCTGGTCGGGGGTTAGGGAACGGTTTGGTAAGAGTCTTGCCTTGTTCAGTGTATAGATCCTGCAAGGACCTGGGTCAAATTTAGTAGGACCTCCTTCAATACCCACTGGTATTGGATGGCGGGGTTCCAAACTCTTTGATCCCCTCATATGTAAGCTACTATTAATACTTTAACCCGGCTACTTAGGACTGTATCCCTGCGGACTCAGACTACTTAGCCGAGGGTAACGTCACCTTCAAAAGAGGGGCCTACCACATTATGCATTAATAACTTAATTAATTATCTTTCAATAATCCGACCCTTTAGGATCGTATCCTTGCTGACTCAAACTACTGGGTTGAGGGTAACGTCACCTTCAAAAGAGGGGCCTACTACAATAACTCAGATAATCTCTTAAAAAGTGCAAAAGTGCGGAAATAATCAAAGGTTACACTACACACGAGTTGGATCCAAGTGATTCATCTTGTCTATCTGTTTTTATTTTATTTTATTTTTCAGCATTTTAGTTAGTTTTATTTTTCTTGTTTAAAAACCTTTTTTCTAACTTTTGATTTGATTAGACGTTGAGGATAAACCGGTACTAAAAGCTCTTGTGTCCTTGGACGACCTCGGTATTTTACCAACACTATACTACGCTCACGATGGGTGCACTTGCCCATATGTGTGTTTAGTGTTACTAAATATCGTGTTTTATAAATTTAAAACTTGGCTAACGTGTAAAAAATGGCTTAAAATATACATTAAAAACCTACCACGCACTACGCACATCATCCATCACTTGTTACACTCTCGCCATCTTCAGATGGGAGTATCCTTCAACTAAACATTTACAAAAGTTAGTAATTTCGACATTAATAAATGCCCGTATTGTAGTACAAGGCTTTTTACTATACGTGTCAACGCACGTGATTTCGTTAACTATACCAATCATTGTCATTGGAGTAACGTGTATTACATGATAACTCTATGTGTTGTTCATAACACTATAATCATACTAAACCATTAACATATATGTACTTACCGGATTTGCAATCAAGCCTCGAACCGAACACACTTTACTCTTTAACCATGAGCTCTGATACCAACTTGTAACACCCTTACTATTAAAAAAGGGTTTTTGTACTAATAACGACAATTAAATGTGTACTTAGGAATACACATACATATAAAATACGGGTTTACAAAAATCTTTTATAGTTTAAAAATAGTACAACATAATGTAATTGAGTTCGTCATTTAAAGTTACGATGTAACGCCGTGCGGAAGCTTTAATCTCATATGTTCGGTTCTTCATTGAGCTTGATCTTCGTCCGGGAATCCCTTGATATTTACCTATAATCAAAACCAACTAAAAAGTTAGTTTTGATAGTTAAATAACGAATTTAAACAAGCCCGGAGTTCAAAACAAACAAAATATAAATTCTTGCCTGTTCTATAGTCTGTCGCGGGTCGCGACAGACTTGGCTTAGATTTTCGCAGCCGCCACAACCCGTGGCGGGGCGCGACCGATTTCGACTTCTCCGTCGCGGGGCGTGACGGACTCATTTCGACAGAATTGTTGTTTCTTTGAGCTGCAGATTCCCAGCTCAAAATTTCCAACTTATACTCCACAAAAACATGCATATCTTTTGATCTAGATGTCGGTTTTGCATGATTCTTTTTCCTACGCGTTCGTAATTAAATTCTCCATCTCATGGAGTAAAAACCCGACATCTGAATTCATAAAATTTTAGATTTCAAGCTCTCGATTTGAAATTCAATTATGACTCTTTTTGACCCGTTCGTGATTTTATCAAACAAACTTATTTATTACCTTTAAAATATCATGCATATCACGTTATGTCAATTTACTAATATGCAAGGTTCAAATTACGGGTTTCTTATGAATTCTTAACCCGTTTTACATATCTACTCATTCTGACCCTTTAAGGGTATTTAAACACTTATAAGCTTAAATCGCGCTTCTTCTTGGTTTACATCCTATTCCCATTTTTAATTATCAACTTGTCTTCCACCACGTTATAATTGTGGTGGATTTAGTGTAGTAAACCGTTTATTCCAAGTTTTACCCCTCGGTTGTCGTTTTACGGAAATTACTCATTTCAATTCATTTGACACTAAGGTTGCATATCATCCCTTTTATACTTGTCCTAAGGATTTAATGTTAGACTTCTATATAATTGTGGCCTTTATTGATCATCTAAATACAATTAACCATATTATCCTAAATATTAATTATAAGTCATTATTTGATGGAAATAATGACATTAGAAAGAATATGTAGGATTACCCTTTGAGTGTCCATAACATGAGAATAAAAGGAGAATAAACTACACCAAATAAGAACTCTCCATTCTTTTACTTTTCTCTAAATCTTGATCCATCCCAAGAGGACACTCTAAAGTGGAACCAAGAACATCTTGACGGGAATTATGGATTCGTCATCATCCGCAAAGATAACCATACCATCAAGTACGTATATAAATTGGTATCTATGTTTATATGTATGATATGATTGAATAACATGATTATATTCTTTAGTTTTTTATACATGTTTAAAGATATAATCAACATGTGGTATCAGAGCACTATGTTGATTATATCAATTCAATCATAATGGAAATTCATTCGATGGTATGTGATTTTCGTGATAAATTTACAATTTTTCGGAATTGTATAAAGTGTTCTTCTGTAAATTTCACAAATCCGAATTCATAATTTAAAAATAGATAATTGGATTATGTGTGATATGAATTAGAAGATCACAAACTGTTTTATTTTTCAATTTATGATATTATTGAATTATTTTAATAGACCACTGAAATTTTTTTTCTAATTGGTGATATCATTGATTTAATTTAATTTAATTTAATATTATATTCTTTGAATTGGTTTTGACGGCAATGTTTTTCCGTGAACAAATTCATAATATCATGTATATGAATTTATTCAAAGTCATAGCTATAGATACTGTTCGAGTAGGTGATGTAGATAATTTATCCCTTTTGAAATATCTATTGTAGAAAAATGTCCTTTTGGATATATTTGCCTAAAGTGATGGTGGCATCTTAGTACATATTAAAAATTGCATAAATAGAATTTGTAGACATATTCTGTTTGTTTTGCCTAAGCAAATTAGTTTAAATTAATGGTCATATTTGATGCATGCCAATACCCTACTGTATGGTTTTTGTTTTACTAATTTTCAAGCCTAGTTGCATAAATATGAATCTTATGGTTTCTTCATATTCATATGTATTGGTTATTTTAGGTTAAGAATGAAATAATTTTATTAATGTGACTAGAATTAATGCACTTGAATTGTTTAATGTAATTAAATGAGGTACTTGATAAGACCCTTGGTATTTGTTGTTTAATGTAATTAAATGAGGTACTTGATAAGACCCTTGGTATTCGCAATTTAAGTTCAATCTTATCGTTTACTCCACAAATAAATAGAACTTAATTCATGTATTATGAAATATGCTCATTATGAAATTTATGTGACATTTGATGGACTAGGAAACAAATTGTATTTTAGTATTATTTCTAGTTTTCTTGAACAAATAATTATTGTTTCCTTTTAGTTTCTTACAAAGTAAATGATGCTATTCCATTTTATGTAATTACATTTATTGTTTTACAATGAACCTAAAGCCAAATGGTTTGATGATACATATAATAAATTATAAGCCTAATTACATGGATATATCATTTCTTGCCCAAAGGTGTTATGATATATTTGTGTGCTTAATTTTATCATATATACGCATGTTCATAATTCGTGAATTTTGGTCAAAGCCAAAGCGAAGCCAAAATTCAAGTAGAACATTAAGTCGGTTTATTGTGTTCATAATGCATGAACTTTGGTCAAAGACAAAGCGAAGCCAACGTTCATTCAGAACAATAAGTTAGTCTATAATGATATGTTTATAATGCATAAATTTTGGTCAAAGTCAAAGCTAAGCCAAAGTTTATGTAAAACATCAAGACACTATTTTATTTTATGTATGTTCATAATGTCTGTCTGAATTTTGGTCAAAGCCAAAGCGAAGCCAAAATTCAGATAGAATCTTAATTAATCTATTATTTTGGTGTTATAATAGATTTTATCTTCAATATACTTATCTTTGTCTACCTTGCTTGATTACCCCTGAATAGATTACTCCAACTTTTCTGTTTGTATTGATCTAGCATCCACTTTTAGCCCTAGCCTTGGAATTGAATTATTGACTGGGGCAAATTTTGCCACATGGAGGGATATGGTTAAATTTACTCTTGGTATGGTGGATCTTGATTATGCTCTAAGGCATGACCCTCCTGCTGCTCTGACTGCTGAAAGTACTACAGATCAGAAAATAGAGCATGAAAAGTGGGAAAGGTCTAACAGAATGTCTCTTATGGTTATCAAGAATTCCATCTCAAGTGCCATTAGGGGAGCTATACCTGATTCAAAGAATGCCAAAGAATATATGAATTCAGTTGAGGAGCAATTCAAGGGATCTTCTAAAGCACACGCGAGTTCTCTAATTTTGAAGATGCTTACCACAAAATATGAAGGGACTAGTGGTGTGCGTGAGCACATAATGATGATGAGCGACATGGCCCATAAATTAAAGGGATTAGACATGGAAATAAGCGAAGGTTTTCTAGTGCACTTCATCATGACTTCTCTTCCTGCACGTTTTAATGCTTTTAAGATCAACTATAACACTCAGAAAGACAAATGGTCAATGAGTGAGTTGATAGCAATGTGTGTGCAGGGTGAGGAACGTTTGAAACTAGAACAACCAGAAGTTGCTTATATCGCTACCACTAAGTCAATGAAAAGGAAGGGAAATTTTAAAGGGGAAAGTTCCAAAGTCCAGAAAACGAATTCAAATACTGTTTCCAGCCCTAATGTCTCCAAGGGACAGTCTCGTTGCATGTTCTGCCATAACAAAGGGCACTTGCAATGAGATTTTTCAAAATTCAAGGAATGGCTGGCTAAGAAAGGTACTGATGCATTTATGATAATTGAATCCTTTAATATTAATGTACCAATTAATACATGGTGGGTTGACTCTGGTTCAATGGTTCATGTTACCAATTCCACATAGGGATTCCTTACAATCCAGAGGCTAGAAAGAAACCAAAGAACAATTAGAACGGGAGGAGGGGAAAAACTTGAAGTTGAGGCCATAGGAACCATGCAACTTATTATGAAAACTGGTCGTTGTATTAAACTTTATGATACATTATATGTACCGAAAATTACTCGGAATTTAGTATCAGTATCAAAGTTGGATAATGATGGTTTTGAAGTTTTACATGGACACGGAAAGGTCACTATTAGTTTAAAATCCCAAGTTCTTGGTTGTGGTAATCTGGATGGAAATCTCTATAAGTTAGAACTAGATTATAGCTTTTCAAAATCTTTGTTTTCATATAACGTAAATGAGAAAATCAACATACGAAAATGAAAACGAAAACGAAAACATGATTTGGAAACGTCATCTAAATTGTGGCATCTACGTTTAGGCCACATCTCACGAGACATAATGATAAGACTCGTGAAGGATGGTGAATTACCAGATCTTGATTTTAGCGATTTTGGAACATGTTTTGAATGCATTAAATAGGAAAAGACGAATAAAAATAAAAAGGGTGCCACAAGGAGTTCTAGATTATTAGAACTCATACACACTGATATTTGTGGACCTTTTCCACCTGGCATTACTGGCCATACGTCTTTTATTACTTTCATAGATGATTATTCTCGGTACATGTACCTGTATTTGATTAAAGAAAAATCTGAATCACTTGAAATGTTTAAAACTTTTAAGGCTGAAGTTGAAAACCAACTTAGCCGTAAGATAAAGGTAGTAAGATCAAATAGAGGGGGTGAGTATTATGGTCGACATACAGACATTGGTCAAGCTCCCGGTCCTTTCTTTAATTTTTGTAAAGAACACGGGATAGTGAACCAATTTACCATGCCGGGTACACCTCAGCAGAATGGTGTTGCTGAGAGAAGAAATAGAACCCTTATGGAGATGATAAGAAGTATGTTAGCAAACTCGAATTTGCCTAAATTTTTATGGACTGAGGCATTGAAGATGGCCGTTCTTATACTAAATAGGGTTCCTTCTAAATCTGTCCCAAAAACTCCTTATGATATTTGGACCGGAAAGAAACCAAGCTTAGAGTATATGAAAGTATGGAGTTGTCCTGCCGAAGCTACACTTTATGATCCTTTGAAAAAGAAAATTGACATGAGGACAGTCAGTTACTACTTCATAGGATATCCCGAACGATCAAAGGGATATAGATTTTACTGCCCTTCACACGTTACTCGTATTGTGGAAAGTCGAATTGCTGATTTTATAGAGGACTTTAAGGTCAGTGGGAGCAGTGAAAGTGGAGTCTTTGATTTCCAAGAAGTGCAAGAGGAGGGGGGATAGGCTTTTCGAATTTATTTCCTATTACACCTCTTGTTCATAACACTGCACCACCCCATGTTTCCGCTGAAATTAATGCTCCTAACGTCCCTAATAATGAAGGCACATCAAACTCACAAGAGCATAACCAAATCCCTGAACCAGTTAATGAACTTGTTGAACCTGAAAATCAGCTTAGGAGGCATCAAGGCCAAGAAGGCCCACTAACTTTGATGATTATGTAACCTACCTTAATGAAGTTGATTTGGATTTAGGAAAGTATAACGATCCAACCTCTTATAATGAAGCCATTAGTAGTGATAAATCTTCTGAGTGGAATAAAGCTATGATTGATGAGCTTGATTCCATGGAAAAGAATGGCGTTTGGGAATTGGTTAAATTACCCAAAGGGGTAAAACCCGTAGGATGTAAATGGGTATTCAAAACCAAATTAGACCCGAATGGAAACGTCGAACGCTACAAAGAACGATTGGTTGCTAAAGGCTATACTCAAAAAGAGGGAATTGATTATCAAGAAACATTCTCACCTGTCTCACGGAATGATTATTGGAGAATCGTTATGGCATTGGTAGCTCATTTTGATCTGGAGTTACATCAGATGGATGTCAAAACTGCTTTCCTTAAGGGTGACTTACATGAAGATGTGTTTATGACTCAACCTGAAGGCTTTAAACCTAAAGGTCAGGAACACTTAGTCTGTAAGTTACAGAAATCTATATATGGGTTAAAACAGGCATCACGTAAGTGGTACTTAAAATTTGATGAAATTATGAAAAGACAAGGTTTTATCAAGAATCAAGTGGATCAATGCACCTACCTCAAAATGAGTGGGAGCAACTTTGCTATACTTGTCCTTTATGTGGATGATATCCTTTTGGCGAGTAATAGTTTAGATTTGTTGCATGAGTCAAAGTGATTACTTTCGCAAAATTTTGACATGAAGGATCTCGGAGAAGCCTCTTACGTAATAGGCATCGAAATACACCGAGATCGTACTAATGGGATATTAGGTCTATCCCAGAAGGCTTATATTGATCGTGTTCTTACACGTTATAACATGCAACAATGCTCTCCATCAGTGGCTCCAGTAGTTAAGGGAGATGTTTTCGGCTCTTTTCAGTGTCCAAAAACAGAGGTTGAAAAGGAGCAAATGAGATTGATACCTTATGCTTCAGTAGTAGGAAGTTTGATGTATGCTCAAGTCTATACTCGTCCCGATATTGCATATATTGCTGGAATGCTAGGCCGATATCAATCTAATCCCGGCCTAGATCATTGGAAAGCAGCAAAGAAAGTGTTGCGATATTTACAAGGAACGAAAGACTATAAACTGACATATAGAAGAACTAACAGCTTGGAAGTAGTAGGCTATTCCGATTCTGACTTTGCTAAATGCAAAGATGATAAGAAATCGACTTCGGGGTACATCTTTATGCTTGCAGGTGGACCAATTTCATGGAGGAGTCATAAGCAACAGTTAACAACAACCTCAACGATTATGGCAGAATATGCTGCAGTGTACAATGCAATGCAACGTGCCATGGGATGTTGTTAAGAAATCTCATCACTGGACTCAAAGTTGTTAACTCCATATCACGACCATTGAAGATTTACTGTGACAACTCAGCTGCTGTTAGTTTCTCGAATAGTAACAGTTCGAGTGGAGCTGGTTTATACCTCGATATAAAGTTTTTGTTCGTTCGAGAACGCGTAGAGGAAAATAATCTTTGTATCGAGCACATAAGTACTAAAGATATGCTAGCGGATCCGATGACTAAAGGTCTACCACCCAGAACTTTCCAAGATCTTGTAATGAGAATGGGTTTTAGTAAAGACCTTGTATAAAAGCATACACTGTGTATGAACGATTATTATTTCCTTGAATCTTTTATTTTGTCTATACTAATGTTTGTGCGCACCTTATGATTTATAGATAAAACTTATGTAAGGTAATTACTTACCCTAAGGATTTTATTTCAGTCATTTTGGTTTTATGATTAACTGTTTTATATTGAGACTTTAGTATGACTATTGGGGGTCTCGAATTGACTTCAATTCGAATGACTGTAACTCTCTGCTATGGTTTCAACATGAGACTTGATGAGTATTTTAAACTTGGCCAAAATTACTTAATACTCATCGTTAATGATCACTCGGCCAAGTGGGAGAATGTTATACTTCTATATAATTGTGGCCTTTATTTAAATACAATTAACCATATGACATTATTATCCTAAATAAGTCATTATTTGATGGAAATAATGACATTAGGAAGAATGTGTAGGGTTACCCTTTGAGTGTCCATAACATGAGAATAAAAAGAGAATAAACTACACCAAATAAGAACTCTCCATTCTTTTACTTTTCTCTAAATCTTGATCCATCCCAAGAGGACACTCTAAAGTGGAACCAAGAACATCTTGACGGGAATTATGGCTTCGTCATCATCCGCAAAGATAGCCATACCATCAAGTACGTATCTTAATTGGTGTCTATGTTTATATGTATGATATGATTATACATGTTTAAAGATATAATCAACATTTAATTCATCAAAATGCTTATATCTAAACAACCTTCAAAGGTCGTTTGCCCGATTTACCCATCAAGGGCGTTTTGGTCAATTTTAGTCCCTCATTTTACGATGAAGAACTTCCACTAAGTATTTGACCAAAATACCATTTTTAACTACAAATCTAATTATGCGTACCTGGCTCGGGTCATAGCATTGACCCGTTTACATAACTTTTGCTTTAAATCTTTCTAGTTAAAGAAATGTAAACATATGTTATTTCCTGTGATCACAAAATCTCAACAAGCGATCATCAATTAATATTGTCAAATGATTTTACCAATGGCATTTGACTCATTTAGTCCGAATGACCATTTCCATTATGAGATGATATCTAGTTACCATCTCGCCCTTTTTACCCATTCCGGTTTACCATAGCGTAATGTTTCAAATTTTCTTATTAGTTCATCGTTACATGACTAATTTACCAATTTACCCCTTTTTGCCATTGTTTATGGTTTCTCACCATTGTCTCTTGTTCCGACTCATATTATTCACGTCGGAACATTATAATTCTGTTACTGATTTTTCTTTATTCATTTTCAATACACACAACTGATGTATACTATAAAAAGGGTGTAAGCTCTTACTTACCTTGCATCCGAATTTCACTTTTCTTCTCCTTCTTGATTCGTTTGACCCGTTTCCTCTTCCAAGCTTCTCCTTAGCTTGTTAAGCGTCAAACTATCATCATCGTTTACAAGGTGGTTAGAATAATCATACTTTAATACGATTATTCCACCTTACGCGTTTTATATCCAAAAATTATCATTCATCGTATTCTAAGTCAGTTTGACTTTTTAAAGTCAACTGCCTATTAGCGTAAGTAATTACACGAGGTAGCTCGACTACTCGTTTAATTACTTGGTCAATTACTATGTAAGCTTCATTCTTAGGCTACCGTTTTATCCATTTTATTAACCAAGTTTTTATAACCGTAATTTATCGAATTAACACAACATTAATCATTCTTAACACGTGATGATATCAAACAATCATTTTAACATGAATTTATCATCATTTTCATCTTTTATACAAAACCCATTTCATGGTAAGTATGATTTATGTACTTAAACACCTAAATTGTTCAAGTACCTTGCCTTTACTACCTAATATGATGATTCAAACCACGAGTTAGAAACTAACATCATCATATCATAAAAAACCCACTTAGTTTGGTGTGGTAATCCACTCAAACACCTAATCGTGGCAATTTTACTTCAAGTTTCTACTTAGGGTTTGTTCCCAAGCAATCATACTTCACTAATTCGGCCATAGCCTCTACGATTCATACATAGATCACATCATGCAAAGTTAATCAATTTTCACAACTTCATAAATGTCAAAATTTCAACATTCCTTACGATACCCTTGGCTTGGTGATCGTTTATATATATTCAAATCCGAATTTGGCCTTCGATTGATCCTTCAATTTGAAGTTTTTGTTGAATTAGGGTTAGAGCTCCATGGGAGCTTTCTCCTGACCATCTTCACTCACACACACACTTAAGTGTGTGTTGTGTTATGTTTTTATGTTTATAATACCATTTCTTTTAAGTTATCCAACTTTGGTCCCTCGTGTTCGGTTAGTTATTAAGTAGGCCACAACCTAATTATTTCTAACAATATTCCCACTTATTAACTAGGTTAAATATTCCTAGTTATCTTAGTGGGTTTTTAGAATTTATGACTCGGTTTATTTTAAGTCCCGTTAACACGGGCCTTTCATCCACTTTATTTTCCTCAAAAGGATTTGTTCAACTTTTGTTTAATGCTAAGTTTATTTATTTTAAATCCTAATATTTACCGGGTTACTTTTACGACTAACGGTACTTTACCCGTCTTTTACTATTAATGTGGTTTGATTACCAAACCCGTTTTCGGGGTGTTACACCTTTATTTTTGAGTTTGAGAAAACTTCTCAACTACATTTCTACATACCCTATAAATGGTTGTTTCTTAAAGCCCCACCCAACCCCACCCACACATTATTTGCATTTTGATTAAGTTTGAGTAATATAACTAATGATGACTTTAATACACTCATGATAAGATACCACATATCTAAATCTTTGTACTATTTTGGTCACCCGAATTTACTCTATTCTGATTACACTTCCTCACATGAGCTTTTGAGGTACATGAATTCTCCTTATATGAAACTGGATAGAATTATCAACCAAGATCTATTAAGTAGGTCCACTCAAGTTATTCCTTTGGACTGAAATGAAGTTATATTTATAGTTTTGTTTAAGCACAAAATTCATTCTTATGTCATCACATATATTGAATGTTTAAAGTTAATTTAATCTTCGCCGAGCATCTAAGTTAACAAGTATCCATCTAGAATGCTTTAGACAACAATACCCTAGCATGTGAACATAAGATGCATCATTCAGATTCTTCACAGCCTTTGTAAATAACGCAATCTCTTACCAATATTCATGTCTTAGTTTTGGCACAATAATAATGAGATTTTATTTTTCCATTCCAAACCTCGATTTTTAAGAAAGTCTCAAAACCATAGTTAACTTCATCCATTAGGTTCATAACTCGTTTGTCTTTAATCTTCAAGGCTTACCATTGACTTGTGAGAACTTAAACACAAGTCTTAATCTAAGTCCCTTTGATGAATTGTATCAGTATAAAATCAATAAAATATTGAGCTATAGTCAATTAGATTGACTCTCAACAACAAGACATTCACATATACCTAAAATGATATATACATTTCCATTGATTTTTCCTTGAAACCATGTATTGGATACTCTCCTAAATTGAAGACAAGTCCTCCACATATTTCAAAGTATATTGATGGTTGTAGAAGCATTGTAAGTTTCCCATAATTAATATCGCTAAATTTATTAAAGTCATTTACAATAATAACATATATTTCTTTCATATGTTATAGTCTTCGAAAACATATATGTGCATCTCCATGTTGATACTCTCACCTTTAAATGACATCTCGTTTTCGTATATTTCGTCTCGATACAATCACCACATTTTTCATGATTCTCTCATGATGTGGTCAGACGTTTGATGTCTCATTTATGAGTTATTATATTAGTCGTGATTACAACTAGCTCATTGTATTTGTGCAAATCACTTCTCGCACTTTTCGTTAAAAATATATATTTAATCAACTTGTAGAATATGTGTCTTCAAATATGTGTCTTTGATTTTCCTTTTATATTTATTGTTTATTATATTTTTATCCAACTTGTTTACCTAACATATAAACCTAAAGGATAGTCGAGCATTTAAAATAAAATGCGAATATATTTTGAACAAATACATTAGTGGTATCTAGATCAAATCTCAAAGTATAATTATCTTCAATACTTTCATCGTTCGACTGAAATAACCGCAATTATATCGTTTCGTGTCATGTTTTGAGGTACTCCCTCAATATAACACATGCACTCATAAGGACACATAACTTGTTTAATTTTGAAACTCTAAACTGGAATAATAACAAGTCGTCTAAAAAATAAAATTGTCTATAATTAACTATTCGCAAGTAGTTTGAACAACGTATTATGTCCATAGCAACATCTAGATGTTTTTCACTGAATAGTCTTTTTGAGATTATTATATGATTCAATACATGATCATTCTCGTATGACAATCGAACCATTTATAGATTGCATAACCCATGTTTTATTCCTTCAAAACATTTTATCGGCTATGCAGCTGTGTTTAAATTTATAATATATATATATATATATATATAGGGTAAGGTTGATTTGAGAACCACCCTTATTGTGAGAACCGCGAGAACCAATGTGAACACAAAATAAAATCTAAAACAAAATCAAAAAAGCAGTCAAAAATTTTTTTTTAATATTTTAAAAAAAATCGCTATATTCCGTTTCCAAAAAAAAACTTTTTTTTTTTCGAGTAAAAGTTATCCATGCACACGTGCATATGTATCATTACTTTGACAAATTCCGTAATACGTTATCAGTAATAGACAATTACACTTTAATTTACAATACCATCCATAATACACTACATTTTACATCACCAATATTCAAAATGCATATGTGCATCATTATGTATAACCATGATATAACGTGTTTTGATAAAAAAAGGTTTGTAATTTTGAATGGAGAATTAGGCCCATATACATGTTTTTTGGTTAGTTATATCTAGTGGTTGATGGTTTGGTTATAGTTGTCAATTTGTGATGTAATATGGTGATTGGATGGTATAAATGGTGTTGATATACATGTAATAAAGTGAAAATATTGGTAATGGTATTGTATGATGGATGGTAGGAGGTAATGGTATTGTATTATGGATGGTAGAAGGTAATGGTAGTGTATTATGGATGGTATGATAGATGAAAGGGAAAGTGTATTCAAATTAGTGTACCAAAACATTATTTCATGTTGATACATATAGATGCACATGTGCATTTCTAATATTGTTAATGTAAAAAGTAGTGTATTACATATGGTAGTTTAAATGAAAGTGCAATTGTCTAATATTTGTGATGAATTACGAAATTTGTCAAAGAAATGACAAAAATGCACATGTGCATGTTTGTGTATTATGGATGGAATGATAGATGAAATAGACAGTGTATTCAAAGTAGTGTACCAAAACACCTGATTTCATGTTGATACATATAGATGCACATTTGCATTTCTAATATTGTTAACGTAAAAAGTAGTGTATTACACATGGTAGTGTAATGAAAGTGTAATTGTCTAATATTTGTAATGAATTATGGAATTTTTTCAAAGAAATGATACATATGCACATGTGTATGGATAACTGTTACTCGATTTTTTTTTTTTGAATTTTTTTTATTATCAACGAAATATAGCAATTTTTTCAAAAAAAAATAGTAAAAAAAAATTGGGTGTTTTTTTTGTTTTTTTTAGGTATTACTGTTTGTGTTCACACTGGTTCTCACAATAAAGGGTGGTTCCTAACGGATCCTTCTCCCATATATATATATATATATATATATATAGGGTATAATTCATTTGAGAAGCACTCTTATTGCGAGAACCATGAGAACCAATGTGAACACAAAAAAATACCTAAAAAGACACAAATTTTTTATAAAAATCGCTATATTTCATCCCTAAAAAAATTTCGAGTAACAATTATCGATGCACATGTCCGTATGTGCCATTTCTTTGACAAATACCGTAATACATTACAAGTATTATACAATTTCACTTTCATTTACATTACCATCTGTAATATACTACTTTTTACATTAGCAATATTAAAAATGCACATGTGGATCTATATGTATGAACACGATATAACATGTTTTGGTACAAAAAGTTTATGATTTTGAATAATAAAGTATGCCTATATACATGTTTTTGGTTCGTTATATCTAGTGCTTGATGGTTTGGTTATATTTGTCACTTTATGATGTAATATGTTGTTTGATACAGTATGAAATGTGTTGATGTACATGTGCATAAAGTGAAAATATTATACATATAGGTAATGGTAGTGTATTATGGATCGTAGGAGGTAATGGTAGTGTATTATAGATAGTAGGAGGTAATGGTAGTGTATTATGGATGGTATGATAGATGAAAAGGAAAGTGTATTGAAAGTAGTGTACCAAAACACGTTATATCATGTTCGTACATATAGATGCACATGTGCTTTCTAATATTGGTAATGTAAAAAGTATTGTATTGCGGATAGTAGTGTAAATGAAAGTGCGATTGTCTAATACTGGTAATGTGTTACAGAATTTGTCAAAGAAATGATATATGTGCACATGTGCATCGATAATTGTTACTCGAAACTTTTTTTGGACGAAATATAGCGATTTAAAAAAATATATTAAAAAAAATTGTTTGTTTTTTTAGATTTCTTTAGGCATTTTTAAGTGTGTTCACATTGGTTCTCGCAATAAAGGGTGGTTCCTGACGGATCCTTATCATATATATATATATATATATATATATATATGCTTTGATCACAAATCAAAATCATAAACTCTAAAATAGTTTATTAAATAAAAATGTATCAAACTCGCCTGTTCGAAAATTAAAATGATTACAAATTGTTTTAACAAAATTGGTTTATCATAGTCAAACCAATTCTAACCCGCTCATTAAAAAATAGATGATTACAAACTGTTAAAATGTGTGGTTTGTAAGATATCTGATTCTAATACGCTCAATAGAAGTAAGCGTTTTACAAACTTTCAAAATATTCGGTTTTTATAAAGTAAACAGTTTCTAACACGCTCATCAGAAATTAAACGAAGATACTTATTGTCATAAGCCCTTGTTTTTGTTTATATAAATAAACTTATTTTTTCTAACATGCTTGTTAGAAGACAATGATAACAATCATTGTCATAAGGCCTTTTGGTATACATAAAATTTAACCATTTCTAACAAGCTCGTTAGAAATAAATAATTTCCAAAATCGTTTTCAAGTTTATTAAAAATAAACTTGTTTTAACAAGCTCGTTAAAATACCAAACAATTACAAGTTCATCTTAAAGTTTATGAAAAAATTAACTATTTCTAAATAGTCATTTAGCCAAAACAGTATAAACTTCGGTTTTTCTAAAACAAACTGTTTAGACCGAATGTTATGGGTGAAAA
This sequence comes from Helianthus tuberosus, assembly GCA_030545235.1. Classification (NCBI taxonomy): domain Eukaryota; kingdom Viridiplantae; phylum Streptophyta; class Magnoliopsida; order Asterales; family Asteraceae; genus Helianthus; species Helianthus tuberosus. Next base: position 178,680,725 of record CM060401.1, read on the forward strand.
TTCTGACTAGTATTCTAGATTTAAGGTAGGAATCCCGAATCTCGAATAAGTTCGGTACCCTGAACCTATTAATGATATTTTACTAATTTATTTCTTGCATGTGTTATTTGATGATTGCAGGGAATAAATATAAGACTTGGTCAATGTCGCAACCCCCGATCCCAAATCCCCGGGAACGGGCGGCCGCGAGCCAGTTTCGGTGGTATCGCGTGTTTGTCTAATTTGGCAGCGGAAATTACATCAGGACCGTAGTTAGGAAATATTTTATCAGAGTAAAACCACCATATTTTATATAAATAAACACATTGGGATGAAACCCACGTTTTCATTACAAACTGATTTATAGGGATAAATCCCATTTTATTGAAATAAAATGCCTTCTTTATTTAGGTAACTTTTATAGCCACTTTTCCAAGCCTTCAGTGTTGTCCAGCTGCCTTCTAATTGGCTTTCACATTGTGTTACCTGAAACGCGTTTTAAAAACATTTGTCAGTGGGAAATACTGGTGAGTGAATCCCAGTTTAATCAAGAAACATTAATTTAATTTAAACAGTATTGAGAGCGATTATAATGTTTATATCTACCCAATTACTCATTCAGTACTGTCAATCCTGACTTGTGGGTCATATTACACATTGGCTAACTATTCGTCCAATGGTAACGTGTTCCACATTTTGTATACAAAACCCCAACATACCGGCAGTAATCGTTGAATTACAAAGACTCAATCACTGCTAAATTGCATTGTAAAATAGTTAAGGTTTTGTAAAAACTGTTTACAAAAAGGAGATTACTCACATTGCTGTCTTAGATTATCCTTTAGGGATTCCTGAGAATTATCTATAATTTACACAAATGCACACGTGTTAGTGTAATAACCCATTTTAACATTAGTAATACCCTACCCGAGACAGCATTCCAACGACTACGTCGGGCAGAACCACGAAAGCTATTACGGAACCCTAGATCAATCGGGCAGAGTATCTAATACGTATCCAGGGGTTATGATACTTACAACGGAGCAGAACTTCGTTATTTATGGGGGTATTAGACCCGAGTATAATGCCTACTGTGAGAGATTTACGTTTAGAAAGAAAGATTTGAACGAGTTTTGATGAAACCCGATGCCTGCTATTTATAGTGCCACATCTCGACTTTTACGCGACCCGCGTAAATGTTAACAAAGGGCTACGTGGCCCGCGTCAAACCTGGTCAAAGGCGTAGGTGATCCGGGTCAGCTTATAGATTCAACACGAGTCGGACACGTGTCATCACCGGGCTGCGCCACATTTTGGGCCTCTAGCGGCCCGCGTAAGGGTTAAGGGGTCCTTTACGCGGCCCGTCTAAACCTCAAAAATTGATTTTTAATTATTTATAATAATATTCAAGGTATTCGGGGTCCGTTTTCGCGTATGGGGTGTATTTTAGGACATATTGGGATATTTTAAAATATATTATGGTGTCGGAAAATTTGTGAGGGTTGTTATATCCTCCCCACCTTGTTTTAGAGCTCGTCCTCGATATCTACTGGAACAAGTGTGGATATTTCTTCTGCATTTCTGATTCAAGCTCCCATGTGTACTCTGGTCCTCTTTTGGAGTCCCACTTCACTTTGACCAGAACTAATCTCTTATGCTTGAGGTTCTTAACTTTCATGTTTTCAATCTGTAGAGGCCTTTCTACAAACTTGAGTTGTTCATTAACCTCTATATCCTTAAGAGGTACCATTAGCGATTCATCAGCTAAGCATTTCTTGAGATTAGATACATGAAATACATCATGTATTCCTGCCATTTCCTCTGGCAATTGTAGCTGATAGGCTACAGGTCTTATTTTTCTAATAATCCCAAAAGGTCCAATATACCTGGGACTTAGCTTTCCTCGTTTGATGAATATTACCACTCCCTTCCAAGGAGAGACTTTTAACAATACTTTATCTCTTGCTTGAAATTCCAATGGTTTGTGTCGGTTATCAGCATAGCTCTTTTGTCGATCATGTGCTGCTTTCAGTTGTTCCTTGACTTGAATAATCTTGTCAGTTGTTTCTTGCACTATCTCAGGTCCAGATAGTTGCTTCTCCCCAATTTCTGCCCAACAGACTGGGGTTTGGCACTTTCGTCCATAAAGTGCTTCGAATGGTGCAACATTGATACTTGTGTGATAACTATTATTATAAGAAAATTCTATTAAAGGTAAGTGATCGTCCCAATTACCTCCGAAATCAATTACACAAGCTCTAAGCATGTCTTCCATCTGAATTGTCCTTTCGCTTTGTCCGTCCGTTTGAAGATGATAAGCGGTGCTTAGATTTAACTTGGTTCCCATTGCTTTTTGGAAACTTGACAAAAAATGAGAGGTAAAACGGCTATCCCTATCAGAAACAATTGATAAAGGTATTCCATGTAAAGAAACTATTTCATTTACATATAATTTAGCTAGCTGTTCCATACTGAAAGTTTTCCTTCATTGGTAGGAAATGAGATGACTTGGTTAGCCTATCTACAATCACCCAGATTGTATCATTACCTTTCCTTGTTTTAGGTAATTTGGTAACAAAATCCATTGTTATCAATTCCCATTTCCACACTGGCATTTCTAACTGTTGTAACAAACCCGAGGGTTTCTGATGTTCAGCTTTAACTTGTGAACAGGTTAAACATTTAGAAACATAGGTTGCTATGTCCTTTTTCATTCCTATCCACCAGAAATTCTTTCTTAAATCCTGGTACATCTTATCATTTCCTGCATGCATCGTATATTTGGACTTATGTGCTTCTTCTAATATACGATGACGTAGGTTTCCTAATTTAGGTATCCACGTTCTCTTTTCTGGAATCTCCAAATTCCATATGTTCCTTATTCTAATTCTTTAATCATACCTTTTAGTTTTTCAGTATCATCCTTGATTACTGATTCTTATGCTTTTCTAATTTGATCATTTAAATCTACTTGTAGATTTAATTTAAGAGAACGTACCTTTTTTGGCTTTTCATGATATTTTCGACTTAAAGCATCAGCAACTACATTTGCCTTTCCTGCATGATACTGGATATCACAATCATAATCACTAAGCAATTCCATCCAACGTCTTTGTCTCATATTCAATTCTTTTTTCCCGAAAACATACCTTAAACTCTTATGATCAGAGAATATGGTAAACTTACTACCATAAAGGTAATGTCTCCAAATCTTAAGGGCAAAAATTATAGCTCCTAGTTCTAGATCATGGGTTGAATAATTCTCTTCATGATTTTTAAGTTGTCTAGAGGCGTAAGCTATAACCTTTTGACGTTGCATTAGTACACATCCATAACCTAATTTAGAAGCGTCACAATAAATTACAAAATCTTCAGTTCCTTCTGCTAATGCTAGTATGGGTGCATGGGTTAATCTTTGCTTAAGAATTCTAAAAGCTTATTCATGTTTTGGTCCCCATTCAAACTTAATGGATTTACAGGTTAACTTAGTTAAAGGAATGGCTATTCTAGAGAAATCTTGAATAAATCTTCTATAATAATCGGCCAATCCTAAGAAACTTCTAACCTCGGTTGGTGACTCAGGTGTCTTCCATTTGGTTATTGCCTCGATTTTGGTTGGATCTACGTGAATTCCTTCATGGTTCACTAAGTGTCCAAGAAACTGTACCTGTTCTAACCAAAATTCACACTTTGAAAACTTAGCATAAAGTTTTTATTTTCTTAATATACTTAAAAGTGAGTGCAAATGCTTTCCATGTTCCTCTTTACTTTTGGAGTAAATTAGAATATCATCTATAAAGACAATTATGAATTTATCCAAATATGGCTTACATATCCGGTTTATCATGTCCATAAATGCAGCTGGGGCATTGGTTAAACCAAATGGCATGGCGGTAAATTCATAATGGCCATACCTCGTTCTGAACGTGGTCTTAGGAATATCCTCTTCCTGTACCTTTAATTGATGATATCCTGATCTTAAATCGATTTTAGAGAAAAATCGAGCTCCTTGCAATTGATCAAACAGATCATCGATTCTTGGTAATGGGTACCGATTCTTAATCGTGACCTTGTTTAATTCACGGTAGTCAATGCACATACGCATTGATCCATCCTTCTTTTTAACAAAAAAATTGGCGCTCCCCATGGGGATGAACTTGGCTGTATGAATCCTTTTTCCAGCAATTCATTTAATTGTTTCTTCAGTTCCTGCATTTCTGCGGGTGCCAAACGATAAGGTGCTTTGGCAATTGGTGCTGTTCCTGGTAGCAGATGGATTCTGAATTCAACTTTTTTGTCTGGCGGTAGTCCTGGTAATTCTTCTGGAAATACATCTGAAAACTGAGACACTACTGGAATGTCTTTTAGTTCTTTTCCTTTAGTGTTAGTGATTATGGAAATCAAATATACTATAGACCCTTTTCTTATATAACTTGCAGTTTTCATCACAGAGATGAATTTTGTGGATCTAGATGGCTTATCTCCTTTAATTGTGATCGTTTTACCTTTTGGTGAATTTACTTGGATTGACTTTTGATCACATAGAATACTGGTTTTATTGGCTATTAACCAATCCATTCCTAAAACGACATCAAATCCTGCCAGATTCATGGGATAAAGGTTTGCAATAAACTTTTGATTTAAAAACTCTATTCTTGCTCCCTGCAAGATTTCAGAAATCCTAACTGTTTCTCCATTTGATGTCTCTACTAGACATTCTTGTGGTAGTTTAGTTAATGACTGATTTAGAAGTTTGCAAAACGAAATATTAATAAAAATTTGGTTTGCACCAGAGTCAAATAATACTTTAGCAAAAACATCATTAACTAAAAACGTACCATCTATCACGTCTGGAATCATCTTGGCTTCATCTGCAGTCAGAACGAATACTCTAGCATTTTTAGTGTTCCTGTTGTTTGTAGCTGGAGCCAATTTCAGACAGTTTAGCTTGATATGACCTTGTTCACCGCAGTTGTAGCATATCCTGTTGTTGGCTTTCCTCCTGCAGTCTTCTTCCTTGTGACCTGATATTTTGCAGAAATTGCAATATATGGAGCATCTTCCAGAATGCTTCCTTTTGCAATACTTGCAATAAGGTGCAGATGTGGAACCTACATTTTTCCCACGGTTGGAATTTCCAGATCAGAATTCCTGGGTAAGCCTGTGTGCTAGGTTTTTCCTCTGGTCTTCTTCTCGTGTACGGACTAATTCATCAGTCAAGGTGTTGGCTAGTTCTACAGCTTCTTCTATAGTTTGGGGTCTAGCTGCCTTGACTACATGTCTAATCTCTCCAATTAATCCCCATATGTAGCGGGAGATTAATACTGGTTCAGGTGATGCAAGGGTTGGTACTATTCTGGCATATTCAAAGAATGTGGTAGTATAACCCTTACTATCTACCCCGGTCATAATAAGGTTCAGAAACTTATTTGCTATCTGTTTTTTTTTTCATTGGGAGGAAAGAATTTCCTTTCTGCCATATTTTTAAATTCTTTCCATTCCATGTTGTATACCCTATCACTTCCTCTTGACTGGAGGACAGTGTTCCACCATTCTAAGGCTGAGTTCTTAAACAGATTAGAAGCAAACATTTTTTGTCTTCTTCAGCACACTTGCTTATTTTTAAAACAGCCTCAGTCTTTTCTAACCAGCGTAGAGATGCAATGGGTCCTTCATTGCCCGAGAATTCTATTGGTTTGCAGGACCAGAATTCTTTGTAAGAACAACCATAAGGCATGGTTCTTCTTCTTTTGGGAATGGGCGCTTGAAGTACGGATCCATTGTTTACGCTGTGTTCTGGTTCAATTGGTCGTTTACTGCTATGTTTACTTTTATTATTCGCTTCCTGAACCGTTTGAATAATAAATGGCATTGCATCTATGATTCCTTGTGCCACTATGTGTTGGACGGCACTATTGTCCACTTGGTTTCCATTGTTGTTGATGCTTGGATTCTCATTAACCAAGTTAATGTCACTCTGGTAATCGTTATTCAGATTTTCTTGATTTCCTTCGTCGGCCATCTGAAATTTAAACAGTTACCCCGTATTAATATCACAAAATAATATTTAATATAGTCAATCACATGACGCACACTTTGGTCAAAAGCGTCGATCATTGCGACTTTACTCTATTCATATAATATGCATCTATTACACACCAGTACTGAAATTAAAATTATAATAACAACTGAAATAAAATTACACTAATAATAGTAGGCATCCGTACACACATATTTTATTTTATTTTTTTATTATTATTACTATTACCGTTTCCACCATCACATTCATGGATATGGATTCATCCAGAAATCCATATTGCGCTCGTCATACTTCCAGACGAGTCGTTCTCCCACCTATCTCATTCGTTCACTATTCTCTAAAATTTCCTCACCAAATGTCCTAAGTTCTTGTACATTGTCTGCACTCATTGGGGGTGCAGGTTCTAGGACTGGGTTTGGAATCTGGGGTGCGGGTTCCTGATATGGGGGTGTAGGTGCCTGGAATCGGTAAGGATCTTCTAAAATCTCCCTAATGTATTCATCATGGTAATAGGGATCTAAAGGATCCAAACCTGGGTAGGCTACTATGTTTGGCATGGGCATGTCTTCATGTATCAGGTAGCGTTGCACATAGTCCCTATTGTCGTCCCACCAGGGGTCGTAATTTGGGTCTAAGGGGTTTGGTGCAGGTACCCTAGGTATTTCCTCCGGATTAAAATCATGCATTTCTACTTGATTTTCAGGGTTTTCTATTTCCATTGTTTGGTCAGGGATTGGTAGTTGTGGTTGGGGTGCTATCATTTGTTCCAGGTTAGGGTCAGCTGCAGTGGTTGCTAGGATGTGGATGTTGGCTATACCCCTATTAATCATTTCTTGGGCATAGGCATCGGTTTCTCTTTTGGCTGCTGCTAGTACTTTCTGGTCTTGTAACTTTTTCATACGCTTTCTACGCTCGTGTGCCCCTCGACTGAATCATCCCCTCTTTTTCTGAGGAAATGGCTCCTCGGACTGAGCCTTAAACACGAACATTCCTTCTTCCCTATCAGCAGAGTACCCTGAGAGGGCAGGCTGAGAAGAGGCACCTTCGCTACTAGGCGAACCAGACAATTGACTGTACGCGTCAGATGGTCCTTGGTCGCTCATAATGTAAACTAACAAATAGTCAAATAACACATAACAAGAAATACAATTATGCACGTATTTCCGTAATTTATTTCCTAACAATTTGAATTTTGATGTCAGCAGAACACTTCTGTGGCTGAATCAGTGGCTTAGCTCTGATACCACCTTCTGTCGCAACCCCCGATCCCAAATCCCCGGGAACGGGCGGCCGCGAGCCAGTTTCGGTGGTATCGCGTGTTTGTCTAATTTGGCAGCGGAAATTACATCAGGACCATAGTTAGGAAATATTTTATCAGAGTAAAACCACCATATTTTATATAAATAAACACATTGGGATGAAACCCACGTTTTCATTACAAACTGATTTATAGGGATAAATCCCATTTTATTGAAATAAAATGCCTTCTTTATTTAGGAAACTTTTATAGCCACTTTTCCAAGCCTTCAGTGCTGTCCAGCTGCCTTCTAATTGGCTTTCACATTGTGTTACCTGAAATGCGTATTAAAAACATTTGTCAGTGGGAAATACTGGTGAGTGAATCCCAGTTTAATCAAGAAACATCAATTTAATTTAAACATTATTGAGAGCGATTACAATGTTTATATCTACCCAATTACTCATTCAGTACTGTCAATCCTGACTTGTGGGTCATATTACACATTGGCTAACTCTTCGTCCAATGGTAACGTGTTCCACATTTTGTATACAAAACCCCAACATACCGGCAGTAATCGTAGAATTACAAAGACTCAATCACTGCTAAATTGCATTGTAAAATAGTTAAAGTTTTGTAAAAACTGTTTACAAAAAGGAGATTACTCACATTGCTGTCTTAGATTATCCTTTAGGGTTTCCTGAGAATTATCTATAATTTACACAAATGCACACGTGTTAGTATAATAACCCATTTTAACATTAGTAATACCCTCCCCAAGACGGCATTCCAACGACTACGTCGGGCAGAACCACGACAGCCGTTACGGAACCCTAGATCAATCGGGCAGAGTATCTAATACGTATCCAGGGGTTATGATACTTACAACGGAGCAGAACTTCGTTATTTAGGGGGGTATTAGACCCGAGTATAATGCCTACTGTGAGAGATTTACGTTTAGAAAGAAAGATTTGAACGAGTTTTGGTGAAACCCGATGCCTGCTATTTATAGTGCCACATCTCGACTTTTACGCGGCCCGCGTAAATGTTAACAAAGGGCTACGCGGCCTGCGTCAAACCCGGTCAAAGGTGTAGGTGATCCGGGTCAGCTTATAGGTTCAACACGAGTCGGACACGTGTCATCACCGGGCTGCGCCACATTTTGGGCCTTTAGCGGCCCGCGTAAGGGTTAAGGGGTCCTTTACGCGGCCCGCCTAAACCTCAAAAATTGATTTTTAATTATTTTTAATAATATTCAAGGTATTCGGGGTCCGTTTTCGCGTATGGGGTGTATTTTAGGACATATTGGGATATTTTAAAATATATTATGGTGTCGGAAAATTTGTGAGGGTTGTTATAGTCAAGGAAAAGATTCGGACTTCTTTTTGAAAGATAAACGTTGGAGCATGGTTGAATAAGTCTGCAAACGGTCACAAAAGGATATTCGTTGTATCTCGGATATTTTGGGATATATTGTTATACTTTTTGTAGTATAAATAAAAGGGATATCAAATCATTTAGGGACACAACACTTTCACTTCTATTACAACTTATACTTTCTATTTGCTTATCACTTACAAAAACACACAATCCCTAGCATTCGCAATCATCGTTGTAACCCTTAGCAATGATCAGAATAGTTCTTGAGTTGTATTATTTCACGCTTAATATAACAAATAGAGGCAGAGTAACATTCTTTTAATGTCGGTGATCCCAAAGATTAAGGGTTTTCCTCGTAATATATCATGTTGTTTACTTCTTTTTGAACGGCACCACTACTAAAAGAGGAATGGTAAAGGATGGAAATTGCATTCTCTTTTGGATAGATTGTTGGTGTGGAGATGTACCGATGGCGACCCGGTTCCCAAATCTTTTTGCCCTTGAAATAATTAAATTTTACAAGGTGGCAGACCGGGGTCTGGTCGATGGGAATGAGACGACTGAACTACAGCAAATGGAGGCACTATTGGGCCAGCCGGTTCTGAGCAATGGGAATGATCATTGGGCCTGGACACCCAACGGACTTGGGTCATTCAGTGTTAGTAGCATAAAACGGGCTTTAGTAGAGACGCATTATGTTATACCGGACCACATTAGTAGGTGGAATTCTTGGGTTCCAAAGAAAGTCGGTATAGTGGTGTGGCAGGCCGAACTTGATAGATTTCCGACAAGGTGTGCCCTAACCCGAAGACAAATTAACGTTCCAACTATCCTTTTTCCTACTTGTGGTGAGGTCCTAGAAATGGTGGAACACGTTTTTGTGTTGTGTGGTTTCGCTCAGTCTATTTGGTCGATAATATCTCAATGGTGTAAATTACAGCCGATATACGCGTTCGGAATTCGGGACCTTTTGGATATTGATGTGCATACGGCTGGCTCCTCCAAGTTTAAAAAGGCTTTACACGTGGTGGTCTTAACTACATTTTGGAGCATTTGGAAGCATCGAAACGATATATTTTTTTAGCAGTCCCCATGAGACACCCAGGAAAACCAGAAACAACACAACACAACTAGCTTCCTCAGTAACCTCGCGCTAAATTTCGGGACAAAATTTCTTTCAAGTTGGGGATATTGTGACAACTCGAGTTTTCAAGGTCTCTATTTGATTTAACCTTGTGCTTACTTGCAATGTGTGTTTCATATATTTGGGGTGCATTATAATTATTATATTTGTGTGTATATAATAATGTGATTAGTGTTAAATTGTGTTTTATAATTAATATAGAACTTTTTCCAAACACCTATCCCCACCCGAAAATACCCCTTGGTGAAAACCCCTACCCCACGAAAACACAAGTGATGAAAACACTTTAAGTGTTTTCGTCCACTGCTATTGTCGAAAGCAACACATGGGCTTCGGCCCAGTAACGATTAATTAAGGGATTGGTTTTATCTCATGCACGCAATCGATAACTAAGAAAACCCTAACCACCTCTCAACTTCTCTCTAGCTACCCTTTGAACCCGACGGCATCCTCTTTTCATTCGAAGCCAGATTTCTCTTGTTTAATCGTTCTTAGCCGGTTAGTGGTTTACTTGTTTAAAGTTTGTTTTCATTTCTGAATGTATGACTATATTATGAACATGATCTTGACTAAGATACAAACAATGAGTGATGATTATAATGCATGTGTGATGTCTTGAAAATACAATCAATAGGATAAGGATCCTTCATAATTGTCGGCTAGTGTTCTCATACTTGCATGTGAGTTGATCAGTAACATGTGATGTGCCATATGTGTTTGCAACTTTAATATATGATACTTAGGTTGTGATTCATAAGGGGTTGTGATGTAACAGTAGCTCTCGGTCCAATAGAATTGTAGTGGGTTGGTGTTGGTCAAATAGCAACATGAAATCAATTTACACTTGTCGGCCATGGTGGATTATTTTAATGATGATTTTATGAGTAGATCTAATGAGTCTAGACCACTGATCATATTAGTTGATGATTGATGAGCATGTTAATCGAGTGTTGTGTGGATTGGTGATTACGGCTTTACATATTAATGATTTGATTAAACGGTTTCGATGATGATTGAACATGTAACTATTAGATGGGATTAGGGTTGTTTTGTGTAACTGCTTTTGTTGATGATGGTGTAGCCGACGAAAACCCCACCCCACTTGAAAGACACCTCGACGAAATCCCATGATTTCGGCCCAAAGTGATTTCGGCCCAAAGGGTTTTCGCCATTATGTGTTTTCATCCCATGCATGCATGATTTCGTTGAATGCTCTGACACATTAACTACGTTAAGTTATTCACTCTGTTAAGTATATAACTCTACTAATTGTTAACCTTGTTAGTTAATTAACACTGTTGGTTTGTTAATTCTGTTTAGCCTATTAATACTGATAAGTATGTTGTTTCTGTCAAGCATGTTAACTCTGTTAAGTTATGCATGTAACTTTGTTAAATGTAACTTTGTCATGTATGATAATCCAGTTAAGCTTATTAACTCAGTTAAGTGTGATATTGGATAAATATATTAGAATAAACTATGAAAGACACTGATGTTAAGCATGAATGGCATGAAATTGATTAACTGCTTATGCGATACATGAGATTAACTGCCAAGCACTTTGTGACATAGATCGTATGTGAAACTTGACCAACATGAACTGACTATGTGTAAATGCATTACCTTAGGCCTTGATTGATTGATTGATTGTTTGCGAGCACATAGTTTAGCATACCGAGCAAACCAAGGTGAGTTCACACTCTTACCAAGGCATGGGATTCCCCGGTGGGTTGGGAATGGGATTGAATGATTACTTGTACTTACATCACTACTAGACTACTTACAACGGTCCTTGGATTGGGAAGGATGCATGTGCCAAACTCTACGTAAAGCCTACGTACTGTCCTCGGTTTGGGAAGGACACTAGTGTTAAAACCTACGTAAATCCTACGTACCGCTGTCCTCGGATGGGGAAGGACACTAGCGCTAAACCTACGTACTCGCTACGTACTGTCCTCGGTTGGGAAGGGCACTTACGTAAAACCTACGTAAACTTATACTTACTACTATCCTCGGATTGGGAAGGATACTTACGGATATAACTAGTCTAGTAACTTACAGTATGGGAAGCCCCCACTAATTGAACTTACAACATGGGAAGCCCCCACTAGATGAACATACAAATGGCCTAGTAATACACGGCATGGTTATAAACGAACTTACGATTTATTAAACGAACTTATTATTGAACAACCAACTGTGAACTCGCTCAACTTTGTTGTTGACTCGTTGTTACATGCCTTGCAGGTCGTTAGGTACTCATGGAGCTTGCACGGGGAGGCACAGTCGTTGTGGGACATGGATCGAGGATGCCATGTTAAACTTTTATGACATATCAAACCTATTACTTATGTTGGGTTTTACATTTATGCTTCCGCTAAACACTTAACTATGCTTTGGTTTTGAACACCTTTCATATTGTTTGGTTGAATTATTTTTACTACATACATTGTTCAATATGATTGGTGGCTTGATCCTGGTCAGTCACGCCTCCAAGCGGTGATACTCCGCGTGTGGATTTTGGGGGTGTGACAGATTGGTATCAGAGCCATTGGTTATAGTGAACTTGGTTTTAATAAGGGGAAAAAGTTTTTATTAAAACCAGACTATAACGTGTACAGTGCTCAACGATCCACAACGACGCTTCGCTCCACATGTTAGACTTGACACTATAGGTGATACTATTCGTGTTAACATTACCTACTTGCTAGATACATATTACATTGCTCATGGTATGCTTAGATAACGTAACAACTACTATTAGAAATCTTGTATGCTCACACTCTTCTGTCATTCCACACTTGCGTATTGGTACGACGCACTTCTCACTTGTGAAGATCATGAGTGGATGGGTTAACATGACACAAGCCCAGCTGACGGCTTTGATCAACCAACAAGTTGATGTGGCACTTGCAGCCGCTCAAGCAGGAGGTCAACACGCTCAGCCACCTGTTTGCACCTTCAAGACTTTCATGGACTGTCGTCCTAGCACATTCAGTAGCACGGAAGGAGCAGTTGGACTCCTCCATTGGTTTGAAAAACTCGAGTCCGTATTTGAGATGTGTGAATGCCCTGAGGCTCGCAGGGTGAAGTACGCCACTGGTACTCTAGAAGGCATTGCGCTGACTTGGTGGAATGCGCAAGTTCAGATGTTAGGGTTGGCAGTTGCTAACGCCACCCCTTGGAACGATTTCAAGGAACTAATCAAGCGAGAATACTGTACACGTGATGACATCCACAAGTTAGAAGTGGAGTTCTTTAATCTGAAAATGACGGGGTCAGAGATTGAGGCGTATACGAAAAGGTCAAACGAGCTGGCCATCTTGTGTCCAACCATGGTGGACCCCCCTATCAAGCGTATTGAGTTGTATCTCAAAGGGCTAGTACCGGAAATTCAAAGTCATGTGACATCGGCCAACCTTGCTAATATCCAGGATGTTACTCGTCTTGCTCATCGCCTCACAGATCAGGCAGTGGAACAGAACAAGCTGCCCAAACATATCAGTGCTACTAATGCTACTACTTCCGCTACTCCTAGCGACAATAAGCGGAAATGGGATGGGGATTCCAGCAAGGGTTCAGCTACAGCTCAGTCTCAGGCACAGCAGCGGAAGACTGATAACTACCAGAGCCCTGGTCAGCAATTTTCTGGTAGTCAAAGACAGGGTGGATATCGAGGAAATCACCCAAAGTGCAATAGATTCAACAGACACCACAGTGGTCAGTGCAACAAGGTTCGTTGTCAGAGATGTCTCAAGATGGGTCATGAAGCCAAAGATTGCAGGAGCTCACAACCTGCACATCAGAATCATCAGCAGCAACAGCAAACACCGCATAACCAGCAACAGCAACAGGGTAACAAGGGATGCTTTCTGTGCGGAGCTGAAGGTCACTACAAGAGACACTGCCCTCAGTTAAATCAGAATCAGAACAATAACAACAATAATCAGGGCAATGGGAACAACAATGGGGGAAACAATAACGACAATGGTGCTAGGGGCCGTGCATTTGTGCTGGGTCAGGGTGATGCAAGGAACGATCCTAATGTGGTTATGGGTAAGTTTCTTCTCGACGACTTTTATGTTACTGTATTATTTGATTCGGGTGCGGATACCAGTTATATGTCTCTAAAAGTTAGCCAAATGCTTAAACGCGCACCAACACTTTTGAACACCAAACATGTCGTAGAATTAGCTAACGGTAAAAGTCTAGAGGTCACACACGTAGTTCAGGGTTGTAATCTTATCCTCGCTGGTCAGACTTTCTCTATCGAACTCATTCCCATAGCTCTGGGTAGTTTTGACATCGTCATTGGTATGGATTGGTTATCTCAACAACAAGCAGAGATCCTATGCAAGGAGAAGATCGTTCGTATTCCCCGTTCCGGTAAAGAACCTCTCGAAGTTCAAGGCGACAAGAGTGGTGCCGTGGTTGGCATCATCTCCTCCCTGAAGGCTCAGAAGTGTTTGCAAAAGGGCCACACTGCTATCTTAGCACTTGTTACTGACGCATCAGCGAAAGAGAAGAGATTAGAGGATATTCCAATAGTACGCGATTTTCCTCAAGTGTTTCCTGAAGATTTACCTGGGCTACCGCCTCATCGCCAGGTAGAATTTCAGATCGAGCTAGCTCCTGGAGCAGCACCCATAGCTCGAGCACCTTATCGCTTAGCTCCAACCGAACTGGAAGAAATGTCCAAACAATTGCAAGAACTCTTGAATAAGGGTTTCATTCGTCCTAGCTCTTCGCCCTGGGGAGCTCTAGTATTATTTGTGAAGAAGAAAGACGGTACCTTCCGTATGTGCATAGATTACCGCGAACTCAACAAGGTGACCGTGAAAAACCGCTATCCTCTTCCACGCATTGATGATTTGTTCGACCAGCTGCAAGGGTCGAGCTACTATTCAAAGATTGATCTGAGGTCAGGCTACCATCAACTGAGAGTCCGGGATGAGGACGTCTCCAAAACAGCATTCAGAACTCGCTACGGCCACTACGAGTTTCTAGTCATGCCATTTGGACTAAAAAACGCGCCTGCGGTCTTCGTGGATCTTATGAACAGTGTGTGCAAGCCCTATCTGGATAAGTTTGTTATTGTATTTATCGACGACATCCTGATCTATTCGAAGAGTCAGGAAGAACACGAGCAGCATTTACGACTCATTTTGGAACTCCTTCGAGCAGAACAGCTGTACGCCAAGTTTTCGGAATGTGACTTCTGGCTTCGTGAAGTCCACTTTCTAGGCCACGTGGTAAACAAGGATGGGATTCATGTTGATCCATCCAAGGTAGATTCGATCAAGAACTGGCCTGCACCTCGCACACCAACAGAAATTCGTCAATTCTTGGGTTTGGCAGGTTACTACAGAAGGTTCATCAAAGACTTCTCAAAGATTGCACAGCCACTTACACTACTGACACAGAAAGGTTTTACTTATCGTTGGGGTAATACACAGGAAACAGCTTTTCAGCACTTAAAGGATAGACTCTGCAGCGCACCTATTCTCTCATTGCCAGAGGGCACAGACGATTTTGTGGTCTACTGCGACGCATCAATTCAGGGTCTTGGTTGTGTATTGATGCAACGGGATAAAGTCATTGCTTATACTTCGCGCCAACTTAAGATTCACGAACGGAATTACACTACACACGATTTAGAGCTGGGAGCTATTGTTTTCGCGCTCAAGATATGGAGACATTACCTGTACGGTACCAAGTGCACCATCTACACCGATCACAGGAGTCTCGAACATATCTTCAAGCAGAAGGAATTGAACATGCGTCAACGCCGATGGGTCGAACTACTGAACGATTACGAATATGCCATCAAGTACCATCCAGGCAAAGCCAATGTTGTGGCTGACGCCCTTAGTCGAAAGGACACTATACCTAGACGCGTACGAACATTACAGCTTACTATCCAGTCTAGTCTTCCGGCACAGATACGAGATGCTCAGGTAGAAGCATTGAAACCAGAAAACGTCAGGGCTGAAGCCCTACGCGGCTCAAGGCAACGGTTAGAACAAAAGGAAGACGGCGCCTACTACGTAACCGGACGCATTTGGGTCCCACTGTATGGCAACCTACGCGAGCTCGTAATGGATGAAGCACATAAGTCTCGCTACTCAGTACATCCTGGTTCGGATAAGATGTACCACGACTTGAAAACTACATATTGGTGGCCTAGCATGAAAGCTCATATAGCAACTTACGTTAGCAAGTGTTTGACTTATGCAAGAGTCAAAACAGAATATCAGAAACCATCGGGCCTACTTCAACAACCAGAGATACCACAATGGAAATGGGAGCAAATTTCCATGGATTTTGTTACTGGTCTGCCTAGATCTCAACGTGGGAATGATACTATTTGGGTGATCGTGGATCGACTCACTAAGTCTGCACACTTCTTGGCTATCAAGGAAACAGACAAGTTCTCTACTCTAGCAGACGTATATCTCAAGGAAGTTGTCTTGAGGCACGGGGTGCCAACCTCTATTATCTCAGATCGTGATGCCCGTTTCACTTCAGAACTTTGGCAAGCGATGCACAAATATTTTGGCTCTCGTTTAGACATGAGCACAGCTTATCACCCTCAGACGGATGGGCAGTCTGAGCGCATTATTCAAACTCTAGAAGACATGCTTCGGGTGTGTGTAATTGACTTTGGCAACGGCTGGGAAAAACATCTGCCACTTGTGGAATTTTCGTACAATAACAGCTACCACACCAGCATTAAAGCTGTTCCGTTTGAGGCATTGTACGGGCGTAAATGCCGATCACCACTTTGTTGGGCAGAGGTGGGGGATAGTAAGATCACTGGCCCAGAACTTGTGGTAGACACAACAGAAAGGATTGCTCAAATACGACAACGAATGGCGGCAGCTCGTGACCGTCAGAAAAGCTACACCGATAAGGGTAGGAAACCTCTAGAATTCTAGGTCGGGGATCGGGTTCTACTCAAAGTCTCACCCTGGAAGGGTGTGGTTCGTTTTGTAAAAAGGGGCAAACTTAATCCGCGATACGTCGCACCATTTGAAATCATCGAGAAAATAGGCAAAGTGGCCTACAAACTAAACCTACCAACAGAACTCAGTGCAGTTCACAACGTTTTTCACGTGTCGAATCTGAAGAAGTGTCTGTCAGATGAGACCCTCATAGTTCCTCTGAAGGAGCTCACTATCCACGATCAGTTGCGATTCGTCGAGGAACCAGTTGAAATCACGGACCGGGATGTTAAGGTCCTCAAACGCACCAGAATACCTCTTGTTCGAGTTCGTTAGAACTCCCGTCGTGGCCCAGAGTTCACCTGGGAATGAGAAGATCAAATGAAACTCAAGTATCCCCAGTTATTCGGAAACAGTACAACCACTACTGAGGCTGAAGCTACTACAGAATTTCGGGACGAAATTCCAAATCAACGGGGGGATGATGTGACACCCCAGGAAAACGAGAAACAACACAACACAGCTAGCTTCCTCAGTAACCTCGCGCTAAATTTCGGGACGAAATTTCTTTCAAGTTGGGGATAATGTGACAACTCGAGTTTTCAAGGTCTCTATTTGATTTAACCTTGTGCTTACTTGCAATGTGTGTTTCATATATTTGGGGTGCATTATAATTATTATATTTGTGTGTATATAATAATGTGATTAGTGTTAAATTGTGTTTTATAATTAATATAGAACTTTTGCCAAACACCTATCCCCACCCGAAAATACCCCTTGGTGAAAACCCCTACCCCACGAAAACACAAGTGATGAAAACACTTTAAGTGTTTTCGTCCACTGCTATTGTCGAAAGCAACACATGGGCTTCGGCCCAGTAACGATTAATTAAGGGATTGGTTTTATCTCGTGCACGCAATCGATAACTAAGAAAACCCTAACCACCTCTCAACTTCTCTCTCGCTACCCTTTGAACCCGACGGCAGCCTCTTTTCATTCGAAGCCAGATTTCTCTTGTTTAATCGTTCTTAGCCGGTTAGTGGTTTACTTGTTTAAAGTTTGTTTTCATTTCTGAATGTATGGCTATATTATGAACATGATCTTGACTAAGATACAAACAATGAGTGATGATTATAATGCATGTGTGATGTCTTGAAAATACAATCAATAGGATAAGGATCCTTCATAATTGTCGGCTAGTGTTCTCATACTTGCGTGTGAGTTGGTCAGTAACATGTGATGTGCCATATGTGTTTGCAACTTTAATATATGATACTTAGGTTGTGATTCATAAGGGGTTGTGATGTAACAGTAGCTCTCGGTCCAATAGAATTGTAGTGGGTTAGTGTTGGTCAAATAGCAACATGAAATCAATTTACACTTGTCGGCCATGGTGGATTATTTTAATGATGATTTTATGAGTAGATCTAATGAGTCTAGACCACTGATCATATTAGTTGATGATTGATGAGCATGTTAATCGAGTGTTGTGTGGATTGGTGATTACGGCTTTACATATTAATGATTTGATTAAACGGTTTCGATGATGATTGAACACGTAACTATTAGATGGGATTAGGGTTGTTTTGTGTAACTGCTTTTGTTGATGATGGTGTAGCCGACGAAAACCCCACCCCACTTGAAAGACACCTCGACGAAATCCCATGATTTCGGCCCAAAGGGTTTTCGCCATTATGTGTTTTCGTCCCATGCATGCATGATTTCGTTGAATGCTCTGACACATTAATTACGTTAAGTTATTCATTCTGTTAAGTATATAACTCTACTAATTGTTAACCCTGTTAGTTAATTAACACTGTTAGTTTGTTAATTCTGTTTAGCCTATTAATACTGGTAAGTATGTTGTTTCTGTCAAGCATGTTAACTCTGTTAAGTTATGCATGTAACTTTGTTAAATGTAACTTTGTCATGTATGATAATCCAGTTAAGCTTATTAACTCAGTTAAGTGTGATATTGGATAAATATATTAGAATAAACTGTGAAAGACACTGATGTGAAGCATGAATGGCATGAAATTGATTAACTGCTTATGCGATACATGAGATTAACTGCCAAGCACTTTGTGACATAGATCGTATGTGAAACTTGACCAACATGAACTGACTATGTGTAAATGCATTACCTTAGGCCTTGATTGATTGATTGTTTGCGAGCACATAGTTTAGCATACCGAGCAAACCAAGGTGAGTTCACACTCTTACCAAGGCATGGGATTCCCCGGTGGGTTGGGAATGGGATTGAATGATTACTTGTACTTACATCACTACTAGACTACTTACCACGGTCCTCGGATTGGGAAGGATGCATGTGCCAAACTCTACGTAAAGCCTACGTACTGTCCTCGGTTTGGGAAGGACACTAGTGTTAAAACCTACGTAAATCCTACGTACCGCTGTCCTCGGATGGGAAGGACACCAGCGCTAAACCTACGTACTCGCTACGTACTGTCCTCGGTTGGGAAGGGCACTTACGTAAAACCTACGTAAACTTATACTTACTACTATCCTCGGATTGGGAAGGATACTTACGGATACAACTAGTCTAGTAACTTACAGTATGGGAAGCCCCCACTAATTGAACTTACAACATGGGAAGCCCCCACTAGATGAACATACAAATGGCCTAGTAATACACGGCATGGTTATAAACAAACTTACGATTTATTAAACGAACTTATTATTGAACAACCAACTGTGAACTCGCTCAACTTTGTTGTTGACTCGTTGTTACATGCCTTGCAGGTCGTTAGGTACTCATGGAGCTTGCACGGGGAGGCACAGAAGTTGTGGGACATGGATCGAGGATGCCATGTTAAACTTTTATGACATATCAAACCTATTACTTATGTTGGGTTTTACATTTATGCTTCCGCTAAACACTTAACTATGCTTTGGTTTTGAACACCTTTCATATTGTTTGGTTGAATTATTTTTACTACATACATTGTTCAATATGATTGGTGGCTTGATCCTGGTCAGTCACGCCTCTAAGCGGTGATACTCCGCGTGTGGATTTTGTGGGTGTGACACCCCATTCTCGGTACAGTCGGTTATTGGGGAAGTGAAGACGCTCAACCATCTAAGGGTTAAACATCGCTCAAAACAATATGGATTAGATTGGGAGATATGGAGTGGGTTTAATTGAAGTTATAATCCCTTCACATCCTTAAGTTCAAGGGTTGTTCGGTAAATAGTTAATAAATAGTTTATATTGTAAATAGAATAGGATACAAGTGCGAGGACTAGATGCGGCAAAAGCAAAGATTATAACCTACAAAATTGATGGAGCGACACATCCCATGGGACACGCTTGTTCTAATCGTCGCCACCATCACAAGATCAAGAAGACGCGATGTTTCACGAAGAGATACATCCATTCACATCGCACCTGTTGGATTAGTATAAATAGGGTTTCAATTCATTCATTGTAATCATTTAGAATCACATGTATTCAAAGATTCAAGTTATATTCAAGTTCAATTTGTTATATTTGATTCATGTTCTAGTTGTTATATTTGATTCATGTTCTAGAGATCTAAGATCGATTGGGGCCAACAATTGGTATCAGAGCACCAGGCTCTAAGCATTGGGAATCGCAAGGCAAGGAATTGTAGGAAGTCATTCGCGATCAGGTTTTATCATTCTAATTTTCAATTCGCAAGTTTTAGTTTTTTCGGTTCAAGGTTATCGAACCAGGGTCAGAAATCTAGGTTTTGAGTTCGGCGTTATAGTGCGAATTATATAGTCACAATTTCGGTTATTACGCGCTGTGGTTATACGCGGGTTAAAGATTTGAAAGTCTATTGAATTCAAGGGAATTGAATTTTACCAGTACAGTGGTTCGTAGTCGGTAGTCAAAATTTAGAAACAAGATATTTATGGGAGAAAGAATGAGATCAAGGGCTGTTGTGGTTTTGCTTGGAGTGTTATCTAAATCGAAATTAAAGAACAACAAATTGCAAGGGAATTGTGATTGTGATTGTAGTCTGTGAAGAAAAGCATTCGAGTGATTCAAAGAAAAGTGGTGATTGCTATTTAGAAAGAAACATGTGATTTTGTTCGTGATGAACCGAAAGAAAGTCAAGTGATGCGCTAGAAGGGTCGTGAGGGTTGTTTATGCGTGAGGCAAAGTGAAAGCAAATATGGAGAAAAGTGTGAAGAATATTCATACAGAGAAAAGAAAGAAAGTAAGGGTTGTGAGAATTTGAAGTTAGCAATCAGATTAGGGTTTGTGAGTGTATCAAACCAAGTACAAGAGTGCAGAACCGCGTTGTTTTGTTTCGTTTGGAGTACTAGGAAGAATCAAAATTTAATTCGGTGGTTATACACGATCAATTCTATTCACAGGTGAAGGTGTGAAGGCCAAACGGTGTTACCGAATACGAACAACCAAGATTTTATCAATACAAGAATCAAGAAACAAAATATTCAGAATCCAGTTACCAAGTGAAGGGTGTTACAAGGGTTTTTTCAATCAAAAAAAAAGTGTTATGCAGAATAGACGATTGTAGATGTAATGAATGCAAAGAAACACGGTAATGTAGCAAATGCAGAAAAGGGAAAAGTGATGCAGTGAATACAGGAAACAAGAAGAGAAATTGTTACAATGAGTGCATGTGAATGCAAAATTGGAAACATTGAATGCAGAAAAAGTTGAAGTTATTGAAACAATGAATACGATTGGTGGGACATCAAAAAAAGGTTCGTGTGATTCGGACTCGTGTGAAAGAGGGTAGTCGATTTATGAGTAGTCGAAAGAACGAAGAATCATGTGATGCGAAGATAAATTGTGAAAGGTGCAATAAAACAATCCTGTGAGTGGATCAGGTAAAAGTGAAGAGTCCTTGAATGGAGCAATCAATGATGAAGAACCCGTTGTGAGAAACAACTGTGAAAAAGATAAATCAAGCAAAAGACATATGTATCCTGTGACTGGGTCAGATGAAAGAACTTTTGTGTGATACAACCCCAAAAAGAATATGAGTGGGTCAGATTGTCTAAAAAATCTATGCGAGATGGATTCAAATCAAGTGATATGACAATGGCAAGTAATCAACACCGGGTGAAGTTCGTGTTGAGACAACTACACAAGAAGAGGTTCGTGTGATACAAATCAATTGCGGTCAAGACTAGCGTCAAACAAAATGTTCGTGAGGAGCAAGGTTCGTGAATAAAAAGATCCATGTGAAGTGTTGGATACCGAGGAGATTCGAGAAGATAAAACTACTCGGAGTTCAAGATCTACAACAACGCAAGGATGTTCGTGATTAGGGGGTGAATGAAGTTATAATCCCTTCTAATCCTTAAGTTCGAGGGTTGTTCGGTAAATAGTTAATAAATAGTTTATATTGTAAATAGAATAGTATACAAGTGCGAGGACTAGATGTGGCAAAAGCAAAGATTATAACCTACGAAATTGATGGAGCGACACATCCTATGGGACGCACCTGTTCCAATCATCGCCACCATCACAAGATCAAGAAGACGCGATGTTTTGCGAAGAGACACGTTCATTCACATCGCACCTGTTGGATTAGTATAAACAGGGTTTCAAATTATTCATTGTAATCATTTAGAATCACATGTATTCAGAGATTCAAGTTATATTCAAGTTCAGTTTGTTATATTCAATTCATGTTCTAGAGATCTAAGATCGATTATGGCCAATATTAATTTGTATGAGGTGGGATGATGTGGTGTACTGTATGTTGTTTCTGTGTATTGGGCTAGTATTCTGCTAGTCTCTTTTTAATTTAATAAAATTCTTCGTTCGGCTTTAAAAAAAGAATAATAGGTAGAGGTGCTATTTTCAGCCAACTTATGTGGAAACATGTGAATATATGTAATTTGCCCTGATGATTGGAATGAAATAAAATCTGAAACATGTCAAATGGGTCAACCAAATTAAACTGATTAAAAGTTTTTTTTTAATTATGTGTATTCAAATTCTTACAAGGTTTTAAATCATTTTGTTCAGTCGATATTTGGTGTTTGATTAATAAAAGTAAACAGTTGTAGAGTTTTGTTTCTGTCATTTAAGGGCATGTTGGATTGGTTTATACTGATACTCATCTATATATTTACCCATGTTTGCAGTTTCACTTGCTAGGAAAATATGCTTGTAAGAGGAAGAGTATTGCACCATCACGTTTTTGCAAAAGCAGTGGTGGAATCATTAGCCACATTCTTCAACATATAGAAACAGTGAAAATTATTGATAAGGGGTACCCAGCGGCCTTACTATTCTTGAAGGAAACATTGGTGAAGATGCTTTTGATTCCTTGCTAGATATGTGCATCACATTTGACAAATTGGAAGATTTTCATTGGTCTCTTGCACAAGGGTTACATACTTACATGAAACTGTTGCAAACCTTAGCGATTATTCGACGAATTCAAACAGCGTCAAGAATCCTCAAATAAACATGAGTTCCAAACACTTTTTCAAAAAAAAAAAAAAACCAAGAATTTTTAAAAAAATTACTAAAAGTCCTAAAAGAACTTTTGAAAAAAAAAAAAGGTTTTTCTTGATTTACACCACCGTAAAAAACCTTTCGGTGGATGTAAATGCTAATGTCAACAGCTTTTTACAATGTTGTAAAAGCTGAAAACATCACTCGAATTTTTTTTTACAGCTGTGTTTGTAACATTTTCATCTATGTGTGTGCAAAAAATGGTGGCAAAACTACCATGTGAAGTCGGAGTTTTCTAAGTTCTCACAACTCGAAAGGGTTTTCTCTTGATTCGAAGCCTATATATATTAAACATTTATAAGTAGTGACAATGATTTTAAGACAAAACAAATTGACCTTTTCAGCTAAATAGTTACATCACTACAAGAAAATAGGATCGGTGGAATATGAGGCCTTGTATCAATTTGTACATTCAATTCAACGGTTCCTACTTAAAGGAATAAATTTATTAGTCACTTTGGATTAATATATAGTTATATATATTAAAGGAACTTCAATAAAAATAATATAGCATTTACAACAGTGCCATCAACTTTTATAGTTTGACGAACCATTGTCGAATATTTGAAATATAATTTGCAATATGGTGGATTAAAAGTGCAAAGCTTCATGAATTATAATATTACACACGTGAATGAAAAATTATAAGGTGTTTTCTTAATCTTGTAACACTTAAATTTTTTTATGATAATTTGTTTGACCTAACAAGACTAGATATTATATATAAATGGTGGAGTATCATTATCTTTACATAATTTGGTGGTTATTACTAAAATGGTTGATTACTTAATATTATCATCTAATCCACTTATTCTAATCTAATTTTGTCTCACTATTAAGTTGTATATTATGCATAAAAAGGTGTACACTAGTACAAAAATGAACAAAGGATGCTATGGGTGTTTTCAAAAGATGCGGTTGGTAAGTTGCAACCGCATCTTTTGATTCATCTAACAAAGTCATGTTTTCATTTAAAAAAACATCGCCCAAAAGATGTGGTTCTAATGTAACCGCATCTTTTGCATCTTTCAATTTCGCAAAAGATGCGGTTCTAATGTAATCACATTTTTAATTTCGCCCATAAAATGTAACCGCATTTTTTACATTCTAGTGAATGAATCTACATCCACTGACTCATTCAAAATTAATTCAATCTATAAAGTCTGCATGACAACTTGACTTTTATATACATAAACTCTAACTACCATTTTAACCTTAATATAAACTATTTATAATATATAGAAATCGAGTGACATATATCTTAAATATTTATTTTTAAAAAAATAAGATATTGATAATATTTTGGCTACACACATAGTCAAAGGGATAGGAGAAAGAATTCAAAATTTTGAAAATCATCATCTTCTTCCTTTAATATCTGAAACAAACATTTCATATTTTTCATATCTTTTTCCTTTAATACTTGAAAAAACGAAGGCTCGGCAAATTTTTATCATCTTCTTCGTTTTATCTTATGTATACATTAAACTAAAGGTATTATTTCATTTATTGAAATTTTATTTTAGATTTATTGAATATTATTGAATATATTTTGTTATATTTAGGTGAAGGTCGAATTTTACAAGTTTTTTAGACATCTCATTCAATCATCAAGCAAAGGTATGAAATTTTAACTTTATGTGGTTATTTGTTATGTGTATATATATTTGTGTGAATACCTTCGGTGGGTCGTAAGTCGTGTTGCACGTTAGGTCAAACGACTCATCTATAGAGCAACAGGAGCCTACACCGATACCAAATAATGTTGCCAGGAAACCAAACACTAGAGCTACATGTGAAATAAAAGGAAAAATCATCTCATCACTTGCAGTTATCTTAAAACAAAATGCAAAATAATCAGGTTTGGGAAAGATAAACAAAGGCAAGACATGAAAAACTAAAAATCTTTCCATTTAGATACTGCTAGGCGTAAGTCACGTCACACACACATACATATATAGGTACAACACTAACTATATTGGACCATTTACTAAGTAATTAAGTTTTAACATGGCCGATGGCCGATGTTGTTAATAAAGAACCACGCAGCTAATGTGAATACCATGACTGGAAATTTTGAACCATTAGAGATTGGTCGACAACCATCTGGTGTTTTTGCATCACCGGTGTATCCTGGCCAACATGTACAGTTGTAGCTCCCTGCTGTATTAATGCAACGCCCAAAACAACGGAGGTTGCTTTTATCGTCACACTCGTTGATGTCTAGGAAAGAAAAAATGTTCAAAAATTAAAACAAACTTTTTTACAAGTCAACTCAATAGAATAATGCATGTGTGCATTATATATATAGCAAACGAATATACAATGCTTGTTGTAGGTAGACTAGCTAATATATTTGCAAAATAATAAAATAATAGTGTGAATGTCCGCGCGTTGCAGCGTGTGAGTTTGTTTTGTCGCCTCGTAGCCCCTCCACCGCTCTCCTCCATCACAGCCGCACCCCTCCCCACCGTCACCGCCACATCCCTCCCCCTCTCGTCCTCCATCACCGCCGGAAGCCCCCTCCACCACTCTCCTCCATCACAACCGCCACCCCTCACCCCAACGTCCTCCATCACAGCCGCACCCCTACCATGTCGTCCTCCATCACAATAACCCTCGCCTTGTGGGATGAGATAGATGACATGTCAATTTCTTATTGGGTATGATAAGGTCTCTAGTTCTCTTAACTTGGTGTGGTTCTTATAGGAAAGTAACCCTAATAAGATAAACTAAAAGTATTTGTAAAGCGTAACTAAGAATCCAAAATAGTATATAAAATTATCATTGGAATAACAAGAAAAAGTTTTAAACATCTGTGAAGCATGATAAAGAAACCAAAATAGTCAATAAAGTTATCATAAGAGAATAATATCCCCGCAAACTAAAAGCGAGAACAGCTTTAGTATAGCTTGAAACATAAGAGAGAAACTCTCTTAAGTTGGCAACCACTTGTAGAAATATCAGCAATATAATTATTTGTCACCCAAGATAGTACATTTTCTCTAACACAATAAAACAAATACTAACCAGGTCTTATGAAAAATAACCCTACTTTATGACTATATTACAAGAAGTCAGTCAACTAACATGTCTTTGACAAATTATTTTACAAGTAAATTATCACACAATCTACAATTGGTTAAACTTCAAACTTGAGCCATTTATCCAAACTATTCATATGGTTGTAATGATGACTGAATATGATCTGCCAATTAACTGCAAGAAAGACACAAGCCGCGGTGGTTAACTATTAAAGACATCCATTTCAACCTTAACTTGTTTGACCTGTTACCCAACGCGTACATCTTGCGACCCCTAGTGCCTCAAGACAAATATAATTACTTACCGAGTAACCCGATGATGTATAAAACTCTTTTGCATACGGAATTAAGAGTAAAGTACACAGAAGGTCCCTGTGGCTTACCAAAATTTTGGATGTGGTCCCTAATTTTCCAAAAGTACACAGATGGTCCCTGTGGTTTGCACTTTGTAACACATTTGGTCCTCAGCTTTTTCCAAAAGTACATGGATGGTCCCAGTGGTTCTCTTTGTAACGCCTTTAGTCCCTGACTTCGACATGTTAAAAAATGCGTTACAAAGTGCAAACCCCATAGACCATTCGTGTACTTTTAGAAGCTAAGGATCAAATCCAAAATTTTGGTACTTTACTCATAAATTAATATTAAATACAGCTGTTAAGAAAGCTAAGGATCAAATCCAAAATTTTGGTACTTTACTCAGAAATTAATATTAAATACAGCTGTTAAAAATATTAGAATTTGCATTTTATAATATGACAACTTTACCCTTTTATTTCTCCTTAAACTCCAACTCCTCATTACCTATTGCAAGTTTTAAGGAAAGGATATGGGTATATTTGGTATATAAATTAATAATCTTTGTTGGGTATATATTATATTAACACAAGTTACTCTAATCAGAAATATGTCATTCAAGAATGAAGAAGAATTTACTAAAATGCCAGTGTCTTACAGTTCAGATATCAGTCATCTTCACCAGCTTACTGTAGAGAATACGATCATCCCTCCCAGTGTTGCTCTCCAGCAATGCACTTTGTACAAGTTCCTGAATAGATAAGGATAACAAATGAAAGAAAGAGACTGATGAATCTACTCGTAAACACCTAACAGGTTCGGTCAAAACCAGTGGATTTTTCATAGGGTTGACTAATTATTACCTTGACATCTCTGTGAGACATGCAGTTTCCCAATGCATGCAGGATCAGCCGTAAATCTTCAATGTGCACCTTCAAAACTCAAATCACCCAACTTTTAGATAAATGTACCGAAACTGCCACTGGTAGACACAAATATGTCTAGATATAATTTAATATGGTAAAATAACTTTTTAGATATAATTAATTTACTAACTTTATCATTTATATATATGTACATGTATATTAGGTATTTTTTTCTGTCTCCCAATTCCCGGTGTGCATTTTTTGATCCGTACAAAATTAGTGGTGCAAAATGCGAAAGTGCTCCGGAAGATGTGATAAAACACATCAAAGAGGTATACGAGCATCATGAAGACAAAAGATATTTTCTTGCACCTTATCATGACAAGTAATATACACTTTTCCTCAATACATACACATACACATATACTAAATTGTTCTATATATTTTATTTCTTAGCGATCACGTGAAGCTTTTAATATTTGAACCAACCACTTCAAGCGCATTCATTGTTGATTCAATAAAAAAGGGAAAGTCGGAGGGAAGTTACCTCATTTCAAAGCTAATTCCCAGTGGTTTCGAGAGAAATTTTACATGGACAGTTATCAATGTAAGTTTTCTTTTTTTAATGTTTTTTTCTTGTGTTTAAAATAACTAATTATGGATTAACTGTAGTGCTACCAACAACCGGGCTCATGGGAATGCGGTTATATGTTGATAAAACATATGTGGGAGTTTGTTGAGACAATTCAACATGACTTTATTAATCGTGTAAGTGTATTTCATATATTTAAGATATATCAGCCTTTTAATTTATTTGTATACATTTAGATACTATGTTTTGTTTGTTATTCAGAAATGGAATACACAAGAGAAGACTTCGGGTGAGGAAATTGAATCTATGGTCGTAGACTTGATGGAGCGTTGGATTAAGGAGGTGTCTGGGGTTCGGACATGAACTCCGTAAAGATGTCTCAAGGTTAGCTCAAATTCCACCATTTAATGTTCATTTATATCTAACTGATAACAAAAAAAATTGCTTTTAGTATAAAGATATGTATTAATACACAATGATCTTTACAGTTTTTGTATCCATTTAAGTTAACTTTTATCTCTCTTGATAAATTTGCTATGTTAATATTTTCACCATGAATATAATAAATTCTTCGTATAAATTCATTCTTTTTCATCAACATTACGGGTGCTTTTAATTAACTTTATTGGATGTAGCAAATTCGACCAGTTTACTTGAAAATTGCATGGGGTCAAATTTCGGCTAGTTATTTCGAAACAAAATGTACAGGTCACTCAGGGTCAAAAGTATTTCGAAGTGTTTTCAAATGCTTACCTCCTAATCGCTTTATAATAAAAGGATCATTTTTTTAAATCCTATATAATGTGTTGCGTATTTGTAAAATCTAAAGAAAAATGAATGTAAAGTGTTTTGTGCGTTGGTCCAAGCCGATTCGAGCGGGCTCTGTTTGGCACCCTAAAGTATATTGTATTGTGCAGTGTCCAGGTTGCAAATGAATTAGGGAGAGGAAATGCCAAAGCAGCAAAATTCTCAATTAAAGGCTTGTTGGGGACTTCTATTGTGGATTGTTTTTCTTTGTTCTCTGTTTGATTTTTAGAAGAAAACTTGCCTACGCGTTCACCATTGATGAAAGAGTTGCACATACGGTATCAAACCTTTCTTTGCTCCGTTCTTTTTCGGTCGGTTCAGGTAGTTATTGTATGTCAATTTAATCTTTAGAGTTATATGTATTGTTGAAGTTTTAGAAAACTTTTGTAATATTGTGTTACTTTGAAACCTTAGTATTTTATGTTCTTGGGTTGTATTATATTTGTTCTAATTAATTTTGTTTTTTTATATATTTATTTTAATTTTTAGACAATTTGTTAATCATAGGAATTTATTGGAAATTTTTAATAAAATTTCCTGAAAATTATATATATATAATATTATTTTACTCTAAACACCAACAGATTCGGTTCTAGAACCCCATCTTTTGAGTATATTAGGAATAGCCTTTTTGTTAATATATCAAAAGATGCGGTTTTAGAACCGCATCTCTAAAGCATGTTATGGAAAAGTAGTTTTTTGTTAATATACCAAAAGATGCGGTTCTATAAAAAAATGCGGTTCTAGAACCGCATCTCTTGGAACCGCATCTCTTGTCATATAGCCAAAAGATGTCTTGCCATAAGATGCGGGTCTAAAACCGCATCTCGTAGCCAATTTAACCGCGTCTTTTGATCAAATCTGTACTAGTGGTACTAAAATAGACTGACAATATCGTTTAGATGTTTTTTGTATTACACAAAGTGAAGAAACCGATGTTTTGTACAAGTAAAAGATTATCTTCACATTCAGATTTTTTTTTATTTCAATTTGTGGAAATTACATAAAGGATTTTTTTTTTCTTTCTGTTAAGACATGGTTTTCTGTTTTTTTTTTTTTTTTAACAAACAATAACTTAACAACTTTTTACACAAAAAAACAATGTGTGAGTAGTGTGTGTGTGTCGAAATTAGCAAGAGAGGGAGAGGGTTTTCTCTCCTCTCTCCTCTCTCCTAAATTCAGCAAAATCACAAGAAGAATTAAGGTTGAATCATTGCATGTTTGAAATATTGAATCACGAGTATCATCAACGTCTAAGGTATGTTATAGAAACCCCATGGGTGAAAAAGTATGTGGCTAGTTCTTGATTTTAGAAGAATAGTATGAAATCTTAGCTAATGAATGTAAAATGATGTTGAAATATGCTCATAATCATCATATTTACAAGAATATATGAGGTACTTGACTAAGGGGATGTTTGGCAACATCTGAATGGTTAAGTGCCGAACCAGTAAGAGGTCTGAACCATTAAGTACTGAACCAGTAAGTGGTCTGAACCATTAAGAGCCTGTATAATGTTTAACCATTCAGAGGCAAATGTCTGACCAATTCATATTAGAGGTCTTAACCATTCAGCTGTATAAATCTTAACCATTCAGAGGCAAATGTCTGGACCATTCAGACATCTGCTCGTGAAACAAACAGTCTGAACCATTAAGTGATGAACCAGTAAGAGGTCTGAATCATTAAAAGCCTCATTAACAGGTAAACAAACAGCCCCTAAATTGAATGTTTGGATGAATGTCCATATATATGATGAAATGAGTTTTTTACACAGTGACGCAAACTTAAAATTCTTGTATGAT
Source organism: Helianthus tuberosus (assembly GCA_030545235.1). Classification (NCBI taxonomy): domain Eukaryota; kingdom Viridiplantae; phylum Streptophyta; class Magnoliopsida; order Asterales; family Asteraceae; genus Helianthus; species Helianthus tuberosus. The sequence continues at coordinate 178,711,350 of CM060401.1, forward strand.
GATTTTGATATATTGGCCTTAATAGTTAGAAATCATATGCATTGTTGCTTTAGGTTAAAGAGATGAAGTGGGTTTGATAAGATTATGGAACTTGAGCCTTTTAGGTCGGATTGTAGATGTTAGTCATTTGACATGAATTGACGATGATTAAAGGTAGATAAATTACTAGAAATGTGTTATCTAATGGATGCATGGTAATTTTGGTTGGCAACTGGAGTGTTAGACCACCCGTAGTGGCCAACATTTTGGCGTTTTCCCGCCCCAAAATGCCCGGTCCCCACCCTCGTAGGCGTTTTCCGGCGTTATTTCGCAAACCCCAATTGGACCTTGCTGTGTCTATATAATTAGTTTTAATTAAAAAAAACAAAAGAAATAATATTTTTGTGTGTGTGTAAGTAGATTTTGCTAAAGGTTTTTTTGAAGGTTGATGTTGCAGGTTGTTGTGGGTGACAAAGGAAGAAGAAGAAGATTTTGTACATTCAGTCCCTGTACTTTGATTGTATTTAAAAAAAAGGTTTTAAACTTCAAAACCTTTAATATTTCAAGTTTCAAAAATGTTATCAGTCCTTAAAGTTTTGTTCATTAAATGTCTGATTTCGATCTTTTATAAAACCTAAAATTTTGCAATGTAATTTTTTTAACTTTTTTCCGGTTTTTTTTTATTTTAAGTATTGTAATTTTTTTTATTTAATGAAGTATTATTAGGTTTTAATTTAAAAAAGAATTAATAATTGTGTAATGATTGGTTGGGGCATTATTAGGCGTTATTCCACTATGCCCTTTTTTTGTAAAAACGCCCAATAATGCTCTCTTGCTAACTGGACTGCCACATGACGGAAAACGCTCAAGGGTGGGGGCATTATTCACTAAACCATTACACGTGGTCTTAGACAAAATGCCTAATTGAGTTTTATGGAATTGTTAGTGTATCTATATATGTCAATTGGCAGTGACTTTTAAAAGTCAAACTGACCTAACATAGAATTAATGATAAGTGTGGTATAAAAATCCATAAGCGTGATGGTCATGGTATTGGATAACTAATCTAATTATCTTGTAGATATGATGTGATAGTTTGATTCTTAACAAGCTAGGTGAGAGCATGGAAAGGAATAAGTCAAACGAGTCAAGTGTGCAAGGAAAATCGAATGGATGCAAGTAAGTAAAGCTTACACCTCCTAGAATATAATCACTACTTATGTGATGGATAGTATTTTGGTTAATAACAAGGGTTAACAAAGAACTGAATGTGGTTAGCCGGTTAAATTTTTTGACAAGACCCCATGTTGCAAACCATGAAACAGGTCAAAAAGAGTAAAATTATGACAAACTATTTATTGTGATTAATGAGGAATTTTTAAGATGAGACCCCATGGTGTAAACCATGAAACGGGTCAAATGGGTAAAATTATGACGAACTATTTATTGGTGATAAACGAGGAATTGTTAAGATGAGACCCCATGGTGTAAACCATGAAACGGGTCAAATGGGTAAAATTATGACGAACTATTTATTGGTGATAAACGAGGAATTGTTAAGATGAGACCGCATGGTATAAACCATGAAACAGGTCAAAACGGGTAAAGCCATGACGAACTATTTTGGTGATAAAGGATGAATTTTTAAGATGAGACTCCATGGTGTAAACCATGAAACGGGTAAAATGGGTAAAATTATGACGAACTATATTTGGTGACAAACAATGAATTGTTAAGATAAGACCCTATGGTGTAAACCAAGAATGAGTCAAATGGACAAACGGGTCAAATGATAATATTATCACTACTTGGTATTTAATGCTTTGTTCTGTTAAGTTCTATACCTATATGTAAGCATAATGGTAAGGGCATGAATGGCTAAGAACTAACAAAGAGAATCGCAAGCTATTAATAACGGGTCATTGCTTGGCCCCGCTAGGTATTTGTAATGGGACATACTTTTGGTAAGGGCTTATGGCACGACAAAAGATGGTTTAGTAAGATTTGGGAAATAGTCCACCTCATGTCTTAAAATACGTGGACATTGGATGCCAATATGTCCTTAAGGACATAATTAATCTTAATGGGATAACGAACTAAATGTGTCCAATAGGGTTCATTTAAACTTGTAAACTTCATCCAGTTTGGCAAAAGGCTTAAAATTTACTAAAATGCCATCGGATAACGGGTTTGGGAAACCACCTCTTAAGGGTAGAAAATTGATAATTAGTCTTATGATCGAGTTGATCATTTTATCAATTAAATATGGTAGGGCTTGAGCTAGAAAAGCTCAAAACCTCCTAACGGGTCGGTTTGGGTAAAAACACCAAACTGAATAAAAGAAGTGAAATTTAAGAATCCAGGTTCGGATAGTGGATGACAGGTTTAAGATTTGAAGGGAAAAGTCTCAAGTGAAATAATTTGGGTTTAGACCATCTTGGGTGCAAACTTGGCGAAAAGTTGGAAAACTGGTTAAGAGTGGGAACTTGTAAAACACTGGCAACTTTTTGAAAAAAGGCCTCCCCGCGCCACACGCAAGAGAGTCCAGACTCCTCCGCGTGTCACAAGGGTGCCAGTCAACAAAAAAGTTAAATTGACCTCTCCCGCGCAACGCGCAAGGGAAGGATAAGCCCTTCGCGTGTCGCGGGGCACCATGTTTTCAACAAAGTTGTTTTTGTGCTTGGATTTTAACGATTTCATTCATGTGTTCTAACGTGTTAACCGTTTAACTTAAACACTGGTCAGTTGTGGTGTTTATGACAGGCTTATACAATGGTTGGCATGGGGCGTACGATTAAGCACGCAAAAAGCCGAACACTCTTAAACCGACATCTCCTTGGGAATGTCTTTTCAGGAAAGTTAAAGCATATTTATTCATGGCAAAGTTTCGAGTCTAAAACCTTAATGTTTTTAGACTATAATATAAGTGTAATATTTTGTTATGTCAGTTTGTCTGAATTATCAGTTAACCTAAACTTGTAAATTCTATGTTATAAAAAAAATTTAGGACCTAATCATTTGAATATTTAAAATATTTTGTATAAACGGAAACAGTGTTATATTAGATTTGTGTAATTATCTTTTGTGAACACTATTCAATAATAATTCATGTAAAGTTAAATAAACTTTTGTAACTTCATTCATGTGTGTTTTTTCCTCGAGGAAAAGTAGTGTGTTTTAATATATTTTATGACTGTTTTTTTTTTTTCTTTTGTAAATTATACCACATAAAGCTCATTAGTTTATTTATTTATTTATTGAATTGCCAAAGCCTTTTGGATTTGATAATAACGAGAAGTCGAGAAATAAAACAATTCACAACATTACTAATTACGACTAGGCAAATGATTATCTAAATCGCTTTTATAGACGGATAATCATACTAGTTTTTATATCCTGTTAAAACGACTAATTATTTTATACTTATCTAAAATAATATTCTAAAAAAAAACACATATGAACATAACCCTTATTTATCTAAAATAATATTCTAAGAACACACATACGAACATAACCCTTATTATCATATACATCAAATCAACACATTTGTCGTATTAAGAAAAAGGCTAATTAGGTTTTTCCACTGACTTTTTTTAGACAGCTGCTAATTCTATCTTAAATTGATTAACCACTTACATATATATATATATACTTTACACTATTTGAAACATCTATTTTTTGATAACAGGAGTCATCCTACAACCGTGGCGAAACTTGAGATTTCTAATCAGATTGGTCGAAAACATATATACCTAAAAAATTATATACGAAAACTAAATACCAGACACTATTGAGCGAAAAGTTCAGGAGGTCAGACGGCCCCTGACCCCTACAAAGTTGCGCCCCTGCCCTACAATTACACCGTATTCTTTAAGACTATCACACTAATTTGCTCTCATTCCAGTATTGGTTAGGTAATAGAAGCTCCTCCTGTCTTGTATGAATATAAAATTAAAATTACAAATATATTGGTGTAGTTTAAAAGTAAGAATAGTGGTATGCAATGGCGTAGCTTTGTGGGGGCGGAAGGGGGTGGCCGACCCCCCGAACTTTTCGTTCAATAGTGGAGAGCATGTAGTTTTCATATAGAAATTTTTGGGTATATACGTTTTTGACTCCCTGCTTTTATAGAAATTTTTGGTATATACATTTTCGACCTCCCGGTCGGAAATCTCAAGCTTCGCCACTGGTGGTATGGAGTAACATTGTTACTAAAAAAAATGCAAAGATTGCCGTATCAATTATCCACCACTTGTGGCATAGTGGTAAGGAGACTTGGGTTCTTTAATTTAGACCAAGTTCAATCCCCACTTGTTTCATTTTGATGGATTAGTCAATAATAGATAGAGCCTAGCCTCCTTGCAGAGATGTCAGGCTCTATCATGAGTCCACCCGAGTTTTCGTCACACCGTGTGTTACACTAGAGAGTTTTGCTCTTGTAGTGACACGACTCTCAAGTTGCAACCAACGGTATAGTTTTCCGGGGGCTCTCCAATTTGAGGAGTACGGTATTCTAATACAAGAAAGTCGGCGTTAAAAAAAATTGCCGTATCAGTTGATAGATTTAATGCAGTTAGGTGTGTTGTATGAAACGACACATGCAACATTAATGACCATGTTCCGTTTGAGGAGATGTGATCAATCTTTTGCGTGCTGAGTTACGTCTATATACGACTTTCATCAACCAACTTTGACACTTACTTCTGACCTAAAATCCTTCATCCCTCCTCTTTTGTTGTTCAACTAAATGTAAATAATAATTCTCAAGTAATTTAATCTTTAGCTGTTCACCTATCATTGGATTCCAAATTCTTAACAATAGCTATCCAACTTCTTATTGAAGCTTCAATTATTTGTTCCTTCTTTTTGCTGTCTTGTTATAAGAGAGAATCCACAGCTCTGTCTAGTATAAACCATTGCATATCGCAAGTTGAATTAATTTAAATTAAATTTTCACAAGCAATACTTTGGAATCAATCAATTGTATATGTACAAAAATCACATATTTAATTAACTAATAATATCCACCAAATTAACTTTTTAGTTTTTACAGCTCTAAACTAACTACAAACTACAAATCCGAATAAATCAATTTGATCACGGTAAAAACCTGTCGATTGAGCCACTCGTTTCACCAGCTATCATGGTATCAGAGCAGTTCGATCCAACAACGGGTAACTCACCGCATTTTTTACATCTCGGAGCGGGAACTAAGATCTGGCGACAAGACGGACACGAAGAGTGAGATCCAAACCATGTATCGATACATACGACATGAAAACTATGACCACACTGCGGTAAAACTCTTATCTCATCACCGGAATTGAATTCCGACAAGCAGATGGCGCAATCAGAGAGTTTTTCAGCCATTGTTTCCGTGGAGTATGTGAGCTTTGGAAGAGTATTCAACACCTTCTTCTTGAGGCCTTTGTTAGCAGCAGCGGGTAGCGACTGATCCGTACGGTTGATGATGACTATGCCGGAGATCCGACGGAACCATGTGCAGCGAGACACTGCTAGTAGGCCCAGGATGCAGATTAGAGCGCATAATAGGGCGGCGAGGATGACTACAAAGTCGGCATCGGCATTGTTGGTGTCTGGTGCTGGCTCGGTGGCCGATGGGTTCTGGCCACCGAGCATCCTGACATGACGAGACATGTAGGTTGTCGTGTATTTATTCTAGAAAATCTCGGAATTGGTGTTAAAAAAAATATGTGTTTGTTGGAAGGGGTGAAAGTGGAAATGTACATGGTCATAGGGGAATGAGGGGTGGGGTTTTATAAGGAACGGTTAGTGCTATATACGGATAAAGAAAACAAAATACATTTGGATAGGATAATGTAACATACAATTAAAACAAAATTCTATCTGATACCAATGTATGCGGTTGTAGACTCGTATTGGTTGGTTTAACAAAGATACAAGGCAAGCAAAGTCGGTTTTATGATAAGTTTTTGCCGAATTTGTATTAAAACTAGTAGGTTGGTTTATTGTCTTTGATACACCTAGTTTGGTTATAATATTCAAAATCAATATTTGTTGATAACTAATCCAGAATCTATGAGAGACATGACTTATAAATTTAGGAAGTTACAGAAATATAAGGATAGCAATTTGAGAGATGGTTGGGAGTAGAGGTGCACAAAATAACCGGTTAATTAACCGTAACCGGTTATTAACCGAAACCGTAACCGGTTAATAACCGATTTAGGAATAACCGGTCCAGCCGGTTATTTAATCGTAGGTTAGTAACCGGTTACAAGTTTTTAGTATAATAACCGGTTATTAACCGGTTTTTTTAAACCGGTTTTTTAACCGATAGACTGGTTAACCGAAAAAATAACCGAAAAATTCAAAAAAAAGGCAAAAAAACCGGTTTTTAACCGAAAATAACCGGTTAAATAACCGAACCGGTTAAAGCATTAACCGGTTAAAGTCAAAAAGTCAAATTAACCGGTATAACCGGTTAACCGATCCGGTTATTAAAATTAACCGGTTTGTGCACCTCTAGTTGGGAGTAGGGCTGTAAACGAATCGAACGGAGTTTTTTTTTTTTTTTTTTTTTTGTCTGTTCGTTAAGGAATGAGTTTGTTTATAAACTGTTCACGAACGTTTACCGAACGAGATTTCTTGTTCGTGTTCGTTCATTACAGAAATGAACGTTTTCATGAACTGTTCATGAACACTTATTAAATGCAAATGAACTCAAACAAATGTCCATACACATAAATGAACACAAACAACGTTTATGAACACAAATGATTACACGCGGACATATATTCATTTAGAAAACTTGCATTTTACATCACTAAGATTACGAAAAATCCATCGAAAAATAAATAAGGACTTAATATAATTATATGAACAGTTGACATAGTTTATAAAACATGATTAACACAAAATTTAGAAGTTTGTCAAGCTTTAATACAAACTGAAATTGAAATGGTCAAATGAAGGATGTTGGGGGAGACATATAATATAACTATGGTTTCAAATTTTAAAAACTAAGAACGAGCGAACATAAATGAACATATTACCAAACGTTCACGAACGTAGACGAATGAACACAACCTTTGTTTGTGTTCGTTCGTTTACCATAACGAACGGAATTTCTTGTTCGTGTTTGTTCATTTCTTAAACGAACGAACATAAACGAACTTTCTGCCGGACGGTTCACTAATTGTTCGCTAAACGTTCAGTTCATTTGGATCGTAGCTGAGAGGCATTTCCTTCACCCCAGATTGAAGTTAGTAATGTGTATATTTTCTGAATTTAGTATTTGTAATGTTGTAACATCTTTTGAGGTTACTAATGATTTAAGGTTCAATTAAGGGGTAGGGGCGCTCCACTACTAGTAATGGAATTTCATCACTCACCACACACTCATCTCAATCATCGAACATGTGCAGCACCTTTAATTCTTCACGCGTGACCATGGCAACGGGTTAACCCATCCACGCGTTATAAAGGAGGGTGGCGGCGGTGTTTCAATACCTTCAACGCGTGAAGGATTTGTCACCACGGGGCGCCCCGGAGGCCCGGATGGCCTAATATTTTGTAGCCATTAGTATCTTTGATGTTCGCAAAAGTGAAATGCAAGACATCACAATATGAGGTGTTGGATACTCAGCATCAAAACTCTAATATATATCACTAGGTTATTGACCCGTGTGTTACACGGGTTAAATAAAAAAGTTAAATGTAAAATATATATGATACAAATGTCGCACAATGTCAATGTTCTGTATGTTTACAAAATAAACAATCATTATAGAGGGGAAAAAAGGACACATTTATTTATCTACTATAACTACTTCTCACTATTATGATACATGTAACAATAAGAAAAGTTACAGTTATAATTCATGAACTTTCAAATATTTATTTAGTAAATTAGGGCATAAGATAGTAAAAATACATTTATAATAAAAATTGAGATAACCAGATGTATCTTGATAGTATTTATCCATCCTCTGCCTTACATAAACTTTGTCTCCAAGTCACTCATATTATCATAGTATCAAAGATTACATTTGAACACAAAAACTTGATTCGTATTTTTTCACTCTCTTTAAAGCTCCTTTTTGCATAAATATATCAAAATCAATCAAGCAAAACATAAAATACAAAGGGTTTCTAACATAAACATGAATACCCAATAACAATTATATTAAAACCCCCCACTGGGCCCAATCAAGCTACTCATGAAGCCCACCAAACAATTAAAAAAAATACAAGGCCTCCAAGTAGCCCATTAGTACAGCTAGAAGTATAACAGCATGGCACCAATTGCTCCATGCGACTCCCGAACTTGGGTTGAACCCACTCTCTTACTAACTTTCACTGTATTGGTCAAACACTAAATACAAATGCTTTATTGTATATAACATTCAACAGTAATGTTTATACAAAAAAAAAAAAACTGGTCCAGTTTTGCTATCTTTACACAGCATAAATGCCAGTCCTATCTTTAGGACAACCATCGCTAATTCCCGCTTGACTTCCCTTGCGCGAACTCCTCTTTGTAGCAACTACATGACACTCATCAGCTTCTTCATCAATATCCATCAATTCAACTTCTCCCCCTTTAAAACCGGGTGTGTATACGCATCCTTCAAATACTCTTTCAAATTCAATTGCGGTTCCGTTGCTCTTTCCAGTGTATCCTTGATCATTGCATCCTGTAATCAAGCTTAACATTGTTAAAACATAAAGGGCAGTTTTGTCATTTCACGTGGGGTTTAACTTGTAAGGTTAAAGATTTCTAACCTGTAGTGGGAATTTTCTGAATGCAGATTCAATCCGGTTCTTGCAGAACTTATGGAATCCAAAGGTTATTAGAAGTAACAAACTAAGATCATTGTCATTTAAATAAAACTTGGGTTCATATCTATACATCTCGATTCACATAAGAAGGCCGCACACATAAGGTATCAATATCTGCCCAGGACCATGAACCTACCACCCGAAATTAGAGATTACACAACCAATAATTAATGACTGAAGTCCTCACCGATTATTTACTATCATTCTTAATCTTTACAGACTTACCCAAGCTGATATGAACCAAAAGTATATATGACCGACTGCATACGCATCTTCAACCATCTTATTTATGTGCCCTCGTATACGAATAAGTTATTTCACCCAATCAATCACAATCTATAGAAAACATATATACAAATCATAAAGGACATTAAAAGAACTTGCAAAAGCATACTATGTGTCAGCAATATATGTATTTCATTATAAATCAAAACCAACTAATGGTAAAAATAATCCCCTTACTGTAACTGGTATGATAAGTTAAAGATTTAAAATCAAGAACAGAATTGAAACCCACCTGCTTGATTCGACCAAGAATCTCTTCCCAAATCAACCAAGAACTTCAAGAACCTAACAAATTTTCAATCAGCCATATAAAGAACCTGTAATATTGTTCGAAAACATAATTAAACAAAAAAACCCTAATTAACTAACATAAATAACCTAATAGAGATATATAGATTAGTTGTAATCTGTATCACTGACCTTTGATTGACTTAGACCAACAAAATCTGAGAATAACATCTTCCTCCTTCCATGTACCATCGTTACCGACTGAAAATTTCTTCTTCGAATCGTCATTTCCATCAAAACTCTGAGTCAATCGGACATGATTCAAGTTCATTCATGATCGATCGGTTGGTGTGAATTGTTTATCAAGTCGCCAGTATAAGGTTTCGTATTGGGAAGGAAAGGAATGAGTGAATTGTAAACGCAAGAATGACTTGATGGATAACCGGGTCGCTTTAATTTAGCCCATTGATCAGCGTGTTACAAATTCAGGTTATCGAGCAATAAAGCAGGAAAAAACAATATTTGATGCCCTCATTGTTGAACATGTGTAGTCTAATTATGCTTGTAAATGAAGTCTAATAACAATAACAAACAGTCAGTAACAACGATGAAGTATACAATGAGTTAGATAAAGCTTAGTTTACAAATAAAAGTAAAGCATTACTTACGGTGGCAAGGTTGAAATTTATGTGTTAACCCTTAGAGATCTTATGTGGGAAAAGAAAAGTTCCAGATTTAACTTCTGTATGAACTACTCCCTGGACCAAAAAATCAAAATGGTTATTTTCAACTACATTGAAGAAACACAGACCCATTTTTTCAAAAGTATTAAACAATGATCCCTTTTTAAAAAAATCAAGTGCTTTGAACAAAGAGCAGTCATACCACACCACCTGAGCTAAAAAACATCTATTTCTCTCTTAATTGGGGACCAATCTACCACCATGCAAAAGTCATGAATATTGTGTGCTAAATTGAGTGGTAAACATATGACCTAAATCATAAAATTGTTCGGTTTGGATGAGCTTTCGACATGATTATGTCATACTCTGGTTTCACCAACTATTCGGATTACATTGCAGTATACCTACCTCGAGGTTCATAAAGATAATTCCTTTAGTGTTCTGTAGATGATCAGGAAGTCAGCCAGGGTAGCTACTAAGAAGTTTACCACTTTACAATTTGCTAGGCTTCCCCTCTTTGAGCTACACCACCAATAACCAACCCAAGAGTTTGTCAGTGAGACTTGACAAATAAAGTAATTAACAACAGGGAAGCAGATGTTGTAACAACAAACTCGAAAATACTTGTAACACAACCAAAAACATGAATAACAAACTCACTAAATTAACCTCCGAATAGTCACCACGCGATTAATCTCTGAATGAACAGAATATTGATTCAAAATCCAACTGCTCGTCTTCATTTGCGATTACGTCAGAACCGTCATCGTAATCATGAAATCGCTATTATCATCGTCTCATACAAAGCCCAAAATACGATTCAGAGAAAAGTAAACTGAATGAAAAACAAAAACAAACATCATTGAATTTAGAAAGAAAGCCACTGAAGATGAAAAACCTTAATCGGTGAACAAATTAATGGTTACCATTCTTTTGGTTAGGGTTTTTCCTTTAAGTCAAGAATCTCAACAATAAACACACCTTGATAGCGTAGCAGGGAAGAAGATTGGAGATAGAGATGATCAACAGAAGATGCATTGATTTCCCGTGTTCATGTTACGATTCGAGATTAGGGTTTTGATTGGAATAGGGGAAACGCAAGGGAATAAGTTCGTTCAGTTGTACGCATCATCTATTGGAGTATTTGGGTCGGATATTTAGGATTAGATGAGCCCCGCGTGTTGACCCATATTATAACGTGGGCATTGAGCGGGGGAGAAGCTAAGGTGGCCTGATTGAGTGACACCTGTCCAAAAACAGGTTTCTTTTATTATAGTAGTAAGATTATTATATCAAATTAAAAATATTATATTTATATAAATAATAAGTCATATAGGTTTACAGGACTAGTCAAATTCAAACTCGTATATTAAATGTTTTTAAAACCATACCCATTTTTAGAACAACAAATTTCTTTTAACCTCTATTGTCTGTGTGACTTAAAGACAAGACATTCCGCTTCAAAATCAAGGTGTAGGTCTTAACCAATAAATTCCATACGTATAGTCGGTCTGGTGGCGTGCTAATAGACTTAGAAACTCTTGATTAAAGGAAAACAGTATTTTCAAAAACTTATTAAAAGTTGTTTAGGTAAATTTTAAGTTACATAATAAAAAAAAATTAAGTATAAAAAAATTAAACATATAACAGGAAAAAAAGGATAAAAAAAGTAGAGAATTTAACTTTTATATTAAGAAAGGAAATTGAAATTAAATCTAAAAACAAAACATTAAAAAAAGTAGAGAATTTAACTTTTATATTAAGAAAGCAAAATCGAAATTAAATCTAAAAACAAAACAAAAAAAAGGAGGAGAGAGAGCTAGAGTGGACGATGACTTAAGAAAGTTGCACCTAACCAAGTATGTGATGCTTTCGTCTGTTTCAAAATAATACTGTTTCAAAATAATAAGACTACACGGTATGGTAGGGGTGCAGCTTAGGGGAGGAGGGGTGGTCACTAGTGATAGATTTCTATCACTCCCACTATCCAATCAAATCATGTCATGTCATCACCTAATATTTTATCACTAGTGATAGAAATGTAAGGGGGGTGGTATCACTAGTGATGGAATTCTATATAAAGGTTTAAAGGTTTTTCTTTTTTATAAAAATTACCGTTGAATAAATACCAACGTTCAAATTCGTTCCAAAGTTCAACGCGTTAAAAAAATAACGAGTTATAAAGGTGGCGGCGGCGGTGTTACGTGGGACTTTCACGCGTTATAAATGCCATCACGGGAACCGCCCCGTGTGGCCTTAGAAGACTTCCGAGGGGGCGCCCGACCCCTCGAACTTTTCGATGCGTAGTGTTATAAATAGTACTTTCGTATAGAAAATTTTTAGGTATATACGTTTCCACCCCCCCCCCCCCCCGGTTTCGGAAAAATTGGGGGGGGGGGGCGAAGCTTCGCCAATGCGGTATGGTACCGTCTCCCCCTCCGTCTTCATGCGGCGCCGGCGTCACCCCATCCCGCCCCCCTCCCGTCGAGCTCCGTCCCCGTCTTCAACGTCGAGGAATGGACGACGAGGACGATCCTCCAATGGTGGGCCCCTTTGTTTGTTTGTTTGTTTGTTTGTGTTAGTGACTTGTACATTAGGCTTCAATACTTGTACATAGGGCATAGAAATTAAAAAAAAAATAAAAAAAATGGTGGGGTAGGATCATCCTCCCATACCCTATAGTGACCATCCTTGGGAGGACTATAACGTGGCGCTTACGTAGCGGATTATCCTCCCTTGGAGGACCATCACCATACCCTCTAGCCTAATAGATAAAACAAAGGAATAAATAAAATGAGGAAGGGGATATGAAGTAATCGAACCCGGGGGGTTTTGGGGAGTGGAGTTACAACATGAGTGTCTTATTCACCTCATCTACCTTTTGCTTTGTTTATACTCTTGTTGCCTTATGTAAAAAAACTGGCCGGTGGTACTTGATGTGACAATCACCGACTTTTAAAATTAAGGATAGACGGTATGGTTTGGTTGCTTTGTTTATACTCTTGTTGCCTTATGTAAAAAAACTGGCCGGTGGTACTTGATGTGACAATCACCGACTTTTAAAATTAAGGGTAGACGGTATGGTTGGGTAAACACATGCGGGGAGTGGTAGTCACTGCTCAATGAATGATCGCCGGCCTCTTTTCAGTGAGTGAGGAGTGCTTTCTTCGGTGTATACTCACCGATGCGGGAAGAGGAGAGAAGGAGGAGAGAGAGGGGGTTTAATGGTGGGTCTCAATCACTTTCAAACAATCATAATTTTTTTTATTTCTTTAACATTCTTCATGTGTTTGAACCATTGTTAGTGATTGAGTGTAAAATGAGAAGTGAAATGGGGACTTGACATGGCATGATATTATTGGCTCGAGAATAAATCAAACACCCTAAGTGATTGAACGATATCCTCCACCCTAAGAGATGTATAATAGTCCGGCTATGTTTCTTTATATCGTGTATACAAATCACATTTCAAAAGTAGTATCTTGATACTCTAGAGCTTGCTATGCACGGAGTCAACTTTACGATAATAAAGTTAGAGAACAAAAAATCGAAATACACTGCTATGTATGTGATTCACATATCCAAAGGTTCCATTTGATATAATAATTTGGAAATATTGAAAGAGCAAACTACACATTATGTGATATTCATTTTATCATTTATATAATCATCTGACATTGTCCTATTGTCCTATATATTAAAAATCGAATTGTCATATATATTATATTATATTATATTATATTATATTTATATATTAAAAATCGAAAGTTTTGAACAGTACAAAATGAACAGTATAAAAGTGAAAATAATATATATATATATATATGGTTTTTTAGACTATGGGGTACAGGGCGGGGTTGGGGCGTGGGTTGGAGAGAAACGCCTAAGTCGCCACCCCGGTTGGTCTTGGGTTTGGGCGTGGCCCCTTGGGCGGAAGTTTAAGGCCGGGCGTGGGGCATGCTAGCGATCCTATGTGGCCGGCTCTTATTGGCTTGTTGGCTAGGGCATAGCGGGCCATGTTTAACTTTTAAAATAGCCACGCCCCAAACCCCCGCCCCACCATACCGTCTTCAATGTGGGTCAGCCCAGCGAAGCTCACCCAAGCCACGTGTCAACCCATGCCCCAAACCCCCGCCCCACCATACCCCACGGTCTTAATAGTTTTATTATCTTCTTTACTTTTTAAGTTAGATAAGCTTTTGTCAACCGGTACTGGTATCGAAAATAACAGTACGGTTATCGGTACATAAAGATAAAAATCGACACCAGCCTGGTACTGAAAACACCAAAAGTCGGTATCGAATTGACCTATATATTAAAAACAGAAGGGATTGAACAGTAACAATAAATAAATATTAAAAAGAGTCTTTAATGAAAAGTAATAAAAATAGAAATGAATGAATGAATAGTATTGGGTACCGGTATCAAATTTACTAAACTGAGTGTATTTTCGGTATTCGTTCGGCACCGGTATTCATCGGGTTTTACCCTCAAATACCGGTGCAGTACCAGTACCGACCGTATAAAGCCGTACTGTACCAGGTATATTCGGTACCGGTACCGGTACCCATTTTGGGGGATTTCGGTAACGGTATTTTCGGTACCGATTGGTACCGAGCTCATCAAATCCTGTAGCAACGTAGCAATGCAAGTAATTGCACAGTTTAGATTACTTTTCATACACACAGTAAGCTGCATTTCGTTTGAATGACGTTTTATATACACAGTATTTTGCTTTATTTTTTGTCTTTTTACGTAATGAATGAACTGTAGCATGTAAAATTAAGTTGAATATTTAGATTATTGATGAGAAAATCGTATCAAATCCTGTAATCAAACCGATATCGTATCGGTACCAAATTTACTATACCAAATCATTTTCGGTACCAATTTGGTACCCACCTTTTGGCGTTTTCAGAATCGTTACTTTCGGTTCGACACGGGTCTAGCACCATACCTATATTTATTGATTTTTACCTTCAAATACCATACCGTATTGTACCGAGCATTTCGGTGCCGGTACCTAATTTCGATGATTTTCCGAATCGGTACTTTCGGTGCCGTTACAGGTACCGAGCTCATCCATATTTTAACGTGTTAGCACCGTAATAACTGAACTGAAAACAACCGAATTTCCAACGTGTAGGACGTGTGGGTCCTATTATTATATCGTTTTTTTTAGGACGGATTGACTATCCTTTTCACGACATTTTTATTTATGTTTTGATATTTGGTATCTGCTTGCCGTTACTGACACGCGTTTTGCAGTCATTGGGTCCCCGCCGCAACGCGCGGGCGGAAATTTAACTAGTTCGGTGAAAATCAAGGAAATGAAATTGATAGAACTTTTGGACTAAATGAAGGGCCATATATGTATATTTACAAAGTTTAAGTCAAGGGAAGTATTTAAAGAAGACTTTCACTTGGTTAAAGGCACAAGTGCTCTCTGAAACTTCCTTAGTTCCTTTAGTTATTGAAAATTTGATTATTTGTTATTGGAGCAAACTTGGTTGACAAAGGTGAGTACTCGGAGTTTACATAACATAACATGTCACACATCAAAATTGTTTTTTTTTTTTTTAAATTCTTGTAAATCAATAAAAAGCTTGGTGAAATGTTTCTAGCAAATAGGTTATTATTTCATCTATTGTGATAGATAACCCAAAGCATTACTCATTAATGATTAAAGGCGAAAGAAATGAATATTAAAGTTTGATGATAAGTAGCTATAGAGCTAGATAAGCTTAGCTGGTAAATATTTATGATTGTTTGACGTTAAGAAGCTATAAAGTAAAATAAAGTAAAAATAAATAAATAAACTTAATTGGTAAATATTTATGATTGTTTGACGTTAAGAAGCCATAAAGTAAAATAAATAAACTTACTAATTGGGTAAAATGTAACTAAGTAACCTGGTATATTCCTTAATGTCATTGGTGAAATACTGATTAAATAATTATATGTAGTTTTCAAAGTAACTAAAAACACAATCAAATGGAATACGGTAATTGTTCTAAAAAGGTGTCAAAATGCACAAAGCAGTGCAATACAACAACCTATAATCCCGTCTATAGCCAAGCTATTGGTGGGGTTTAAAAGAGTGGAATGTAAGCAAATCTTACCTCCATCCCAGGAGATAGAGAGGGCCCCAGCTTGAAAACTATATCTAGACATAAGGGTGTCCGGGGCACTTAGCGGGGAGCCCAGCGGTGAGCCAAGTCCCCGAGCGGGAACACCGCCGCCATCAATTCGGGGAAGCTAATCGGGGAATGAGATCGGTGGGTATTCACCGATGAGGGGACTTGATTTTAAACGGCTATATAGCCGTTATATGTTTAAAAAAAATTTCTAACCCCTATAAATACGACCACTTCAATCTTTTTATTTTTCAAACCCAAAACAACTCTTTCTCACTCATTCAACTCATCTAATTTTTTTAACCAATCTTTAAAAAAAATGGATTCCAAGTTCCCCTTTTTTCTCTCCTGCCCGACTTTCAAGATTCATCGTCAAACGATGGTAGTTTAATTTTCTTTCAAAATCTCATCCAACAAGCGGAGCTACTAGACACGGCATCGTCTAGTAAAAAAAATTGTCCGTCGAGATCGTGTGGGAGGCCACGAAACACTCTTGGCAGATTATTTTGTCGATAATCCAAAATTTAATGCCGATATTTTTCGTCAGAGGTTTCGTATGTCCAAGTCTTTGTTCCTAAAAATTGTTAGTGACGTGGAAGTGAATAACGAGTGGTTTCAAGAGGGCTTGGACGGGAGAATGAAGAAAAGTTTCACGGCGTTGCAAAAGGTTACTTCTGCGATTAAACAACTTGCAACCGGTAACCCACCAGACGAAAACGACGAGTATTTAAATATGGCTGAAAGGACCTCTCGTGAGTGCCTTGATTATTTCTGCGAGACGGTCTGTAGAATGTATGCCGGTGAATTCTTACGTAGACCAACGAGCCACGACGTTGCGCTATTGTATCAGGCTCATGAGGAGAGACATCACCTACCTGGTATGTTGGGTAGTCTGGATTGTACACACTTCGTCCGGAGAATGTGCCCCACAGAATTGCGTGGACAATATATGAGATGCGATCATCAATACCCGACAGTTATGTTAGAGGCGGTGGCGTCTCAAGATTTGTGGGTTTGGCATGCTTTTTGTGGCCCGGCGGGTTCACAAAACGACATCAACGTGCTCCAACAATCTCCGTTATTTCTTACTCAACGAAACGGAACGGCGCCAAATTGTCCATTTCAAGTGAACGACCACTTATACAAACGCGGGTATTATCTTACTGATGGGATCTACACTAGCTGGTCCGTGTTTGTGAAGTCTTTTCCATATCCTCACATCCCGAATGAAAAAAAAGTTCAAGAGGCAACACGAGGCCGCAAGAAAAGATGTGGAACGGGCGTTTGGTGTGTTAAAGGCGAAGTGGGAATACTAAATCGTCCAATGCGTTCCAAAACGGTGAAAAAGATAAGGTCCATCGTGTATACGTGCATTATTTTACATAACATGATTATAAAAGACGACGGAAGGGCGATAGCACCGGTACACATTCAAGATCCTCCAGTCGAACCTGTCTTCGATGATACAGCTTTTAGCGAGCTCATTGACGAAGAAACGCATTGGAGACTAAAACACGATCTCGTTGAGCATCTCGGACGTTTAGATCTACCTCACCTTGAAGTGAATTCCGGCGACGAGTAATTTGTTTTTTTATTTTTCTAGTTTGAATGTAATTTTTATTTTTAATTTAATGAAATGTCTTTTATTTAATTTTTATTAATATTTGTTTAATTTATAAACATGCATAATTACAACAAAAAAAAAACAAGTCCCCCAAGAGAGGAGTGCCGCCATCAAATTGAGGGTGTGAGGGGAGTTAAGGGGGGAGTTGACGTGGCGCGTGCTGATTGGGGGGAGTTAAGAGAGGTCACTCCCCTAAGAGAGGAGTGCCCCTCTCACCCGAACAGTCAAATAAAACACACATAAGCTGATAACATTTCATAAAGACATACATGCATGCAAGCAATAACACGCATAAAAAAAATAATATTAAGATTCTAAGTTGAGAATCTAATACAAAAATCAAATTCTCCTCTTAAAAGTCCTTAACCTCCATTATATGTCTCCACGAACTCCTTTCCTCAACCATGTCCTCAGAAAGGCGTAGGTCTAACACAAAGGAGTGCAATGGTTAAAATAAATGTGGAAAGTGATTGTAAAATAGCAGGACCCGCCCCAATTGTCCTATCGGGAAATAAACAAAACGAAAGATAGATAAGCTTGGGTCTATAGCAGATTGCTTGACAAGGACTATACATAACAAGTTTAATATACGTCCGGTGGACGGGTTACGTTGATGTATTATAATAACAACATGAATGAACCTATGAACACAAAGCTAATCTATATTAAGTGTACACAAAATTAAATTAAATACATGACAAACAAAAGCACCATTCTTTAATTTATAAAAAGGAAAACGAACGTCAACACTTTACAACCACAAAACGATATTCATCTGAAGACACTAGGAAATTGACAAATGAAGAATATGGCATAAGTATGGCCCCAAGTGATAAATTTGATGACCCGTATTTCAAACCAATTACACCATAATCTTCTGAAGACAATCTGCACGATCATTACCACGACTAAGAAAGTTGAAAAATGTAATATGTTTGATTTTTGTGATAAAGCCGAGTGACATCACTCCCATTGAACAGTGGGAGTTTACACCAAATCGAAATAGCTCGAGTAGAAGCGAAGGCAGTTGATAAAGAGTTGGGTGGAGTTTTCCTCACCGAATTGCAAAAATTGGAAAAAGGTTGTTGGTACGCTGATCCCTCTTTTAGTAGGTTGGGGCGAGTCAGAATTCTATTAAAAGATGCTCGCCATCCAAAGAAATCCACTTTACTGGGAAGTCACCTATTCCAATTATAATAGTATTGAGATTGTGAGAACATACCATTCTCGATTAGCCAACGCAATGAGCAATACGAGAAGGTAGGATTGGATCCTACAGTCCATTCCCATACATCCGAGTTTGCAGAGACATGCACTTGTTGGAGGAGCGAAAGACATGAGTCCCAAACAGAGCTAAATAATAGTATGTTTAAAAATATTTTAGTTTTTTTTTAAATTATAAAAAGGAACTAAATGTTTGGTCTACTATACCAGTGTGTAATCTGACCATTTCAACCCGTCATTCAACCCACCCACTATCGCTCGTTTCCAGATAATAAACATAGTTGTAATTATTATTTAGTTATTTGATATTTTTTAAATAGCCCATTTCGACTGTCCAATCTGATAAACCCGTTCTTATAATAACAACATGAATGAACCTATGAACACAAAGCTAATCTATATTAAGTGTACACAAAATTAAATTAAATACATGACAAAAAAGCATCATTCTTTAATTTATAAAAAGGAAAACGGACGTCAACACTTTACAACCACAAAACGATATTCATCTGAAGACACTAGGAAATTGACAAATGAAGAATATGGCTGGCCCCAAGTGATAAATTTGATGACCCGTATTTCAAACCAATTACACCATAATCTTCTGAAGACAATCTGCACGATCATTACCACGACTAAGAAAGTTGAAAAATGTAATATGTTTGATTTTTGTGATAAAGCCGAGTGACATCACTCCCATTGAACAGTGGGAGTTTACACCAAATCGAAATAGCTCCAGTAGAAGTGAAGGCAGTTGATAAAGAGTTGGGTGGAGTTTTCCTTGCCGAAATGCAAAAACTGGACAAAAGGTTGTTGGTACGCTGATCCCTCTTTTAGTTAGGTTGAAGCGAGCGAGAAGGTAGGATTGGATCCTACAGTCCATTCCCATACATCTGAGTTTGCAGAGACATGCACTTGTTGGAGGAGCGAAAGACATGAGTCCCAAACAGAGCTAAATAATAGTATGTTTAAAAATATTCTAGTTTTTTAAAAATTATATAAAGGAACAAAATGTTTGGTCTACTATACCAGTGTGTGTAACCTGACCATTTCAACCCGCCAATCAACCCACCCACTATGGCTCGTTTCCAGATAATAAACATAGTTGTAATTATTATTTAGTTATTTGATATTTTTTAAACAGCCATTTCGACTGTCCAATCTGACAAACCCGTTCTTACACAAACCAAAATGATTATTTTTTAAATGACCCACCCTGACAAGTACCCATTTTCACCAACCATGACCCGTACCCATACCATTTTTTGACCTAAACCTACAAAGGTACTACTAGTTGTCACACCCCAACCGATTGAAACATCGGAGTGAGACGAAAACGAGATGGCTCGAGACTTCATAACACTAAATGTGACAAGTATTTAATAAACAAATTTCATTTCATTGCTAACATCAAGTAATTGTTCGAAAATGAAATTACAACAAGTTTGAACCAAAATGAAATACAACAAGTATGAAAGTTTAAGGTACGTTTCTAGGCGTCCTACTAGATTCCGTGTATTATCAACATCATCAAAACCTGCAACACGTTTTAAAGTATAGTTTAACACAAAAGTATTGGCGAGCATACAAGTTTGAGTACTAGCATAAGTATAAAAGTTTGAACAATCCATATGACAAAAATAGTTAACTAGATTAATGTATCATGGCTTGCAATTATACAAGTCAATCCTCTGACTACCGCTAGCGTAATCTTATCGTAGCAACGATAACACCGTTTTTGTATGACTTTACTTAACATGGCCTCAAGAATACGGGCGGTATGTTACTCCTATAGCGCTATACATGTTAAGGGGAGGCTTTAAACAAAGTTAATGACAAGTGAATCACATAAGAATGTTCCAAGAATACAAATCAAGTATCACGTATTTAAGCATGTATAATTGGATTGTTTGTGTTTGCATAAAAGTATGAGTGATTGCGTGTGTATAATAGTATAACGTTTTGCACCCAAAAGTGTAAAAGAAAAGAGGTCATGTATACTCACAATTTTGCAATGCTTTCCGATTATCCATGAATTACGTGTGAGATTAAATATATTATTTATGTAATATTTAATCTTGTAGCCTTTATAATCATTTATATTATATTAGATCAAAATATATTAATAACCTATTAATAATTAGTTGGTAATTGTTGATGGACCATATTACCCTTATTAACTAATTGGGTTTCCTCTTGGGTGTATAAATAAGGGGCTTATTAGAGAGTTAAAGGGTTAGACACTTTACACAATTACAAACCCTCATAACATCATAATTCGTATCTCTCTCTCCCAAACCGATTCTACCCTAATTTCGATTTTCAGTTAATTATCACAATAAACAGCATTAACAGTGGTTTCGAAATGATAAATGCCATAATTGCACAAGTCCCTTAACAGTTGCACAAGATCAGATCAGATATGATCTGATTACACAAGGGAAATCGCACAAGACTGCATAATCGCACAAGAACTTATTGATCGCACAAGACTTGGGCCTTACACACATCGCACAAGTTTTGGGCCTTACTGATCGCACAAGTTATTGGGCCTCACTGATCGCACAAATTTTGGGCCTCACTGATCGCACAAGACTTGGGCTTTATTTACATCGCACAATTTTTGGGCCTTATCGATCGCACAAGGCATTACCGATCGCACAAGGCATTACTGATCGCACAAGACTCGAAACCTCATTATTTTTTAAGCTGTTTAATGTGACCTAAAACCTCGATCCGCGCTAACAGGTGGTTTGCTATTAAATACTTGGTTTTGTTTATACTTAATTAATTAATCAGAATCAGATAATTTTTACAAAACCAAAATAGCTTAACTTGAATGAGCTTCTGATGTATTAATTCTGGCCAAAGCTGATTTAATACATCTATTTATTGTTCAAGTATTATAAAAGCTATGTTAAGTATGCATTACAAACGTGAAATGTCTTAATTCTGGCCAAAGCTGATTTAATTCATTTATGTTTAGCATGCTTGACAAGTGCATAACTAAAGTGATTGTCTCATTTCTGGCCAAAGCTGATTTGTCACAATTACTTTGCACACATATTTAAATGATTACACTTCTGGCCAAAGCTGATTTGTCTTCGTTTAAATAGAATTTTACTAAGTCTATTATTTTGATGTTAGTAATAGACATTATCACAGCTTCATAATTAAAATGGTCATTACTTATGCCTGCCTTAGTATAACATGCCCTTAGATCACATTAGGACTTCTTTCTTAGTATCATAACTTGCTCATCTTATTTCCACTATCAGCACCCAATCAGGGGATTCCACCTTTGACTGGTGATAACTTTGCTGCATGGAAGGATGCCCTCATGCTTACACTTGGACTCTTGGACTTTGACTATGCTCTAAGAGAGAATAAGCCAGCGGACCTTACTGCTACAAGTACTGCTGCTGAGCAGTTACTTCATGATAAGTGGACTAGGTGTAACCGCATGTCTCTCTTGTTCATGAAGCAGTCCATTCATAACTCAATCAGAGGGGCCATTCCTGATTCTGAAGATGCTAAAACCTATTTGGCTTCTGTGGAGGATCAATTCAAGGGAACATCAAAAGCACACGCTAGCACTCTTATCCTCAAGCTGGTGACGACTAAGTATGATGGGAGGAGCGGCATTCGCGAACACATCATGATGATGCATGACATGGCCAATAAGTTGAAGGGCCTAGAGATGGAGATCAGTGATGGTTTTCTTGTTCACTTCATCATCACTTCGCTTCCTTCGTCCTATGAAGCATTCAAGATCAATTACAACACTCAGAAGGACAAATGGACGATGAGTGAGCTGATCTCTATGTGCGTGCAGGAGGAAGAGCGTATGAAGATGGATCGCCATACTGATGTTGCTAACTTCACCACCTCCAGCTCTAAGAAGAGGAAGAACAATTATTAAAGAAAGGATGCTTCTAAGGTTCAAAATCCAAATCCAACTCCTAATACAAGTGCACCTTCCAGCTCTAAGAACTCCTTAGGCAAACCCTACTGCAAGTTCTGTAAGAAAACAGGACATAAGCAAAAGGAATGCCCTGACTTCAAGGAGTGGCTGGCTAAGAAAGGTAACGATTTTTTCATGATACTTGAGTCCTTTAATTTAAATGTTCCTGCTAATTCTTGGTGGTTTGATTCTGGTTCTATGGTTCATGTTACCAATTCACTTCAGGGATTCCTTACAATCCGGAAGCTGGGAAGAAACCAAAGAACACTTAAAGTTGGGGATGATCGGGAATTAGAAGTGAAGGCCATAGGAACATTACAATTATTTTTGAAAACTGGTTT
Source organism: Helianthus tuberosus (assembly GCA_030545235.1). NCBI lineage: Eukaryota > Viridiplantae > Streptophyta > Magnoliopsida > Asterales > Asteraceae > Helianthus > Helianthus tuberosus. The sequence continues at coordinate 178,734,641 of CM060401.1, forward strand.
ATGTATTAAACTTTATGATACCTTATATGTTCCTGAGGTAACTCGGAACCTTGTATCAGGACCAAAGTTAGACATGGACGGTTTTGTCGTTTCTCATGGTCATCGCAAACTCTCTATTCTCTATGATTCCATTGTTTATGGTACTGGCATTCTGGATGGTGGTCTCTATAGATTAGAACTAGATGATAATTTTTCCAAATCTTTGTTGTCATATAATATTAATGAATCACTCACAAAGATGAAACAAGTTCGAGACTTAGAGACTTCATCTATGTTGTGGCATCAACGTTTAGGCCACATCTCAAGAGAACGATTAAATCGTCTCGTAAAGGATGAAGTCTTACATCCTCTCGATTTTACTGATTTTGGAACATGTGTCAAATGTCTTAAAGGCAAAATGACATTAGCAAATAAGAAAGGTGCCACTAGGAGCTCTAATTTATTAGAACTCATTCACACTGACATTAGTGGTCCTTATCAAATTGCTGGTATAACAGGACATACTTCATTTATCACTTTCATTGATGATTATTCTCGTTACATGTACTTGTATCTTATAAAGGAAAAATCTGAATCTCTAACAACTTTTAAAGATTATAAAGCTGAAGTTGAAAAGCAATTAGATCGTCAAATTAAAGTTGTGAGATCAGATAGAGGCGGTGAATATTATGGAAGACATACTGATGTGGGTCAAGCTCCTGGTCCATTTTATGAGTTTTGTAAGGGCCAGGGGATTGTGAACCAATACACCATGCCTGGTACACCTCAGCAGAATGGTGTCGCTGAACGAAGAAATCGTACCCTTATGAACATGGTGCGCAGTATGTTAGCCAACACTAATTTACCATTATTCCTCTGGACTGAAGCGTTAAAAGCAGCTGTTCATATACTCAATAGAGTTCCTTCTAAGTCTGTCCCTAAAACTCCTTATGAACTTTGGACAGGAAGGAAACCGAGTCTTAAATATATGAAAGTATGGGGCTGCATTGCTGAAGCAAAACTTTACAATCCTTTCCTAAGGAAACTTGACCCTAAAACAGTTACCTGCTTCTTTATCGGGTATCCTGATCATTCGAAGGGTTATCGTTTCTATTGTCCTTCCCATGTCACCCGTATTGTTGAAACCAAGCGTGCTGCGTTCTTGGAGGATTTCAAGGTCAGTGGGAGCAGTACCAACCCTTACGAAGAATTGCAAGAAGTACAAGACGCGGGGGGGGGGGGGGGGAGACTGGTCGCTTATCATTACTCCGTTTACTCCTCTTGTACCCCATGCAACAACTGTACCTGAAGCCACTGCACAAATTCCATCTCCACAACCAGAACCCATTATACCTCATAACGAAGGCACATCAAACGCTCAAAACCAAGACAACGCTGAACCCGATAATCAACTCAGGAGGCCATCTAGGCAAAGAAGGCCTACTAATTGGGATGATTATGTTACCTACCTGACCGAAATGGATGCTGGAAAGCTCAATGATCCTATCTCTTATAATGAAGCCATTAGCAGTGATCAGTCTTCTGAATGGAACAAAGCAATGATTGATGAGTTTGAATCCATGAAGAAAAATGACGTTTGGGATTTAGTCGAATTACCCAATGGTGCCAAACCTGTAGGTTGTAAATGGGTGTTCAAAACTGGATCCGAATGGGAACGTTGAACGCTACAAAGCGAGATTGGTTGCAAAGGGCTACACTCAGAAAGAGGGAATTGATTATCAAGAGACGTTTTCACCTGTCTCTCGTAAAGATTCATTAAGGATCGTTATGGCCCTAGTAGCTCATTTTGATTTAGAGCTGCATCAGATGGACGTCAAAACTGCTTTCCTTAACGGAGACTTAGACGAAGATGTTTACATGAAACAACCTGAAGGCTTTAAACCTGAAGGTCAGGAGCATCTAGTCTGTAAGTTGAAGAAATCCATTTATGGGTTAAAACAAGCATCACGTCAATGGTACCTCAAGTTTGATGAAGTCATAAAGAGGCAAGGTTTTATGAAGAATCAAGTGGATCAATGCACCTACCTCAAGATGAGTGGGAGTAACTTTACTATACTTGTCCTTTACGTAGACGATATTCTATTGGCAAGTAATAGTTTAGACATGTTGCATGAGTCGAAGCGGTTACTCTCGCATAACTTCGACATGAAGGATCTCGGAGATGCTTCTTACGTCATTGGCATCGAAATTCACCGAGATAGACACAAAGGGATCTTAGGATTGTCTCAAAAGACTTACATAGATCGTGTCCTTACACGTTACAACATGCAACAGTGCAAACCCTCCGTCGCTCCAGTAGTTAAGGGAGATGTTTTCGGTTCATTCCAGTGTCCGACAACAGAGGTTGAAAAGGAGCAAATGAGCCAGATACCTTACGCGTCAGTAGTCGGGAGCCTGATGTATGCTCAAGTCTGTACTCGCCCAGATATCGCTTATATTGCTGGAATGCTAGGTCGTTATCAGACTAATCCTGGCCTAGATCACTGGAAAGCAGCTAAGAAGGTCCTTAGATATCTGCAAGGGACGAAAGACTATAAACTGACTTATAGAAGAAGTGGTCATTTAGAAGTGGTAGGTTATTCTGATTCTGACTTTGCCAAATGCAAAGATGACAAGAAATCCACTTCGGGCTACATCTTTATGTTAGCAGGCGGACCTATCTCATGGAAGAGTCATAAACAACAGTTAACTACAACTTCCACAATGATGGCAGAATATATTGCTGTTTACAACGCAACCTGTCATGGAATGTTGCTTAGAAATCTGATCACTGGACTCAAAATCATTAATTCCATTTCTAGACCATTGAAGCTTTACTGTGATAACTCAGCTGCCGTTAGTTTCTCGAACAGTAACAGTTCGACTGGAGCTGGTTTATATCTTGATACGAAGTACTTGTTCGTACGTGAACGAGTTGAGGAAAATAATCTTTGTATTGAGTATATTAGTACTAAAGATATGCTTGCGGATCCGATGACTAAAGGTCTCCCACCTAAAGTTTTCGAAGAACATGTATCGAATATGAGACTTATTAAAGACCTTATTTAATGGCATATTGTACTAGCTTATGTTTTAATTAATAAAATTTCCTCAGTTTGATTTTGTATGTCTCTAACATATGTTCTGCCGGTGTAATGACATATAGACAAATATAAATACAAATCAGACGCTAAAGGGCTTATACATATTTTGATTGTAACTGTTAGGTTTTAAATTGAGGCTATAGTATGACTAATGTGGGTCCTGAGTCGAATGATGATTCAACGGCTGTATTTCTCTGCTATAGTTCTTGGTTTAAGGCTAAAATGAGTGTTAACACCTGGCCAGGCTTACCTAATACTCATGATAAATGATTACTCGGCTAAGTGGGAGAATGTGAGATTAAATATATTATTTATGTAATATTTAATCTTGTAGCCTTTATAATCATTTATATTATATTAGATCAAAATATATTAATAACCTATTAATAATTAGTTGGTAATTGTTGATGGACCATATTACCCTTATTAACTAATTGGGTTTCCTCTTGGGTGTATAAATAAGGGGCTTATTAGAGAGTTAAAGGGTTAGACACTTTACACAATTACAAACCCTCATAACATCATAATTCGTATCTCTCTCTCCCAAACCGATTCTACCCTACTTTCGGTTTTCATCACCATCATAACTTTACACCCTAAGGAGGAACCGGATCACCTTGACAAAGATGTCGAACTCAATGGCTGGATCTCTGACTGGATTCTCTACTGCTTTGAATGCTATAACAAGTATGTGTTTCATGTTTTCCATTTAGTTTAAACAGAACTGATCAACATTACGAGATTTAAATACATAACATGGAATTGAAAAACATATATGAACCCTTTTTCGTGTTTATATCGTTAGCTTACAGCATTGATCGCTTAGGGGAAGTTATCAGTGTTAGAAAAAGCATAAGACATTCGTTTAGGTACAGATTTCTTAATGGGTGCTACTTTCTACACCCCAACCCCCCCTATTTACTTTTTTCACCCCCCTCCTCTCACATACTTACAGGTGGGGCCTGCGTGGGACTGACAATTTTCCTCTCACAAGGGGGTATAATCAGGAAAGGGGGGGGGGGGGGGGGGTGTATAGAATGAGCCTTCTTAATTCTTACAGATCTCTATTCTTAGATAAAGATCTAATTATAAAAAGTGGAATATTTTAGGTTGACTTGTATTATGGACTCCTTTGTGTGTTGTGGATCATATCAGCTTTCATTACATGGTTGATACGTGTGCTCTATTCGTTTAGTTACAAAATGTTATATGCTTGGAAGACGGTCTAGCTTTACGACAAACGTGACAGTCATAAATTCTATAAAATCAGTATCGCATGTTCATGATTAACTTTTCGAAGATAATCTAATCGATCCTACATATATGGTGATTAAGTTGTTGGACAGTACTAGGATTTATATATATTTCAATTCCAATACCTGAGCTATAGCAACCAACAGGGATACCACAGGCATAAACACGACGCGTTAAGCTTCATTAATATCTTAAATACAAAACGTTAAATCACTTGGAATACTGTAGGCCGCATAAAATCGCCTTTTCATACATGGTTTCAAAATGCCTAAAAACAAGTCACAAAAACTCCCTTTTCTCAAACAGGGCACATTACAAAGAAGTAATACTGGCTAGTGTTGAAAGAAGCAGATGATCACCGCCACCATGTTCATCCTTTTTCGGGCTGCTCCCAGAGCTGCTATTGGAAAGCGATACAAACGTAGTTTTCTGTAAAACCCCTGTAGGTGATGACCCAGATCCCATATGATGATAACCAACAGCATCCCACATTTCAGTCATATCTGAACCCGATGATGGATCCTTGCATTTGACCCCACTGTTACTAGAAGTTCGATTCAAGGCTTCTCCCAATGGTCCCCCCATCGAGTTAGAGTTTCCCCATGAAATGGGAATCCAGTTTGATGCTTGTTTCTGGGTCAGGTCAAGGTCAAACTCAGCAGTCAGACCAGGTGGTGGAACTGCAAGTTTCTCTTGAGCCGGAGAGTTTGAGGAAGACGAGAAGTCTGAAGCAGCCATGGGAATGGACATGGAGAGTTGGGTCCAGTCTGGTTTAAGTGGCTCGTCTTTAGACCATTGGTCAACAAAATTTGGAAGTGTGTTCGGGTTAGATGAACCATGGTTCAAGAAAGAATCATAGTTTGTCGGATACACCGAGGCTTCCTCTACTGGATTGCTTTGTTTTGGCATTGAGAATGAGTTTATACCAAACGCTTGCGGTTCCTGTGTCCTGTATCCAATATTAAACTGTTACATTACAATTGATGAATCAAATATTAAACTGTTAGCAACTTCAATAACCACCTGTTGATGGGAGTCTGCGTGTGGTTATGGCGGTGCAATGCTGCAGTGGTTGCGGTCGCCAGGGGAGTGGAAACTGGTGCAGATGAGGAGGAAACAACCGGGCCCACTTTGGTTGCGGCTGGGCCGGAGACAGCTTGGCCATTTTGGCTTTCCACAGGCTTTCTTGAACGATGGCGGCCTCTATTGATGTGTCTTTCACAGTATTTCTGATCAGGAACAGCATCTCTAGAGCACCTCCATTTCTTCCCATCTGTTCTACGACACCTCCCGGGTTCCGGATCCGTGTTACCCGAGAACCCGAGATGGAAACCTCCCCATCCATCTAATTCACACCCAAAAAACAAATCAGATTCTGAAACAATCTAACAAAATTTATGTTTGATAACGGGAGTGTTAAACGTACCCTCGGTGAGTAAAAATATACACAATGTACCTAATTTAATAGGGGATGGGCACATTAAATAAAATGATACGATGGGTACGTTTAGCACATCCCTTAATAAAACAGTGGATATTAAGATTAATCGATTAGACATACAAGAATTGGGGGCATATGAGGTTGAAGACAACGATCCAGGGAAAATAAACGTGTTAAGCGATTTTCGAAGCGGAGTAAGCAAATTCGACGGAACAGGGACATTAGCAACAAAGTGTTTGTAGATCAAAGCTTGGTGTTCTAACTCCATCCATTGAGAGGGGGTAAATGGTCCTTTATACCTTGAAGCAGGCATATGCATACCTGCTTGCAACCCTCCATAACCATAACCTACAACCAAATTATCAAAACCATGGTGAAAAAGATTTAAGGAATAATTAAAAAAAGAAAAAGAAAAAAGAAAAGACTTGACAAGACTCCAAGAACAAAGACTTGCTTCCAAATAGCCCACATACATAGATGCCAATGAAAAGACCCATCACCTAAGGATATGCCTTTAATTATCAGACCAAAAAATGGGGACATGCACACTAGTAAAGTAACATCAATAACAACAAGATCACACCATCACCATAGATGCCAGTTTCAGTTTGTTACCCATGACAACATCCTAACAAAAACCCATTTACCAAAAACACACAACTAGACAAATGTACAACTGTCAATGCACAAGGTACAACTCACTATACCAATCACTTATCAAAAGTTCAAAACCTAAAATTATCTCTCCCAAATAGATTAAAAAAATCAAACCCATCCATCATACAACAATGCTAGCTAATATGACCTGAAAAACATAGTACATATTACCAAGATTTACCTGTATTATTATTTCTAATGTAGGGCTGGTAGAAAGAAAACAGTGAGCTTTGGTTACTTGTAATGGCAGATGAAGAAGAAAAAGTGAGCATATTATTGGCATCAGCAGGTGAAAGTGAAAGCAAAGAGTCAGATCTCAGAGACATTGACTTGTTGGGCTGGTCAAAGTAATCAGTTTTAGTAGATTTGGAAGTTTGAAGATGATCATCCACTAAGACAGATCTTTGTTGCTTGGTGAACCCAGATCCACTAAGGTTGTTGGTGTTGTTTTTGTCATCATGAGTTGTTAAGACACAAGTGTTGTTGAATGTTGTCATTGTGAAGTCCATTGTTGGAAATCTAGAGGGTTTTCATGGTTTTGGTTGAAAAGGTTTGAAAGATGTTTGGAATTTATGGTGGAGAGAGGGGGTGAGTTATGGAGGCTTGAAGCTGCGGAGAAGACAAAGGTTTGGACGGAAGTGAAATTGTTCAAAAGGGAGATTGGAGTTTAAGATTTCATTGTAATCCACTTTGAAAACGTTTTGCAAATTAGTCCATGTAGTTTGACGGATTTTGCAACTTATGCTTTAATACTCGGTTTTCAAAGTATAATGTTTAATAGTGTCACCAATTATTAATCAATATTTTTTGTTAATTTTTATGCATTTATAATTTATAATAAACTTAATAAAAGGTTGGTTTATATTATTTTATATATATTATCATATGAGTATAAATATAACATATAACCTCATTTCAAATCAACTTTGTTTTTTTTTTATCTATTTAATACCAAGTATCCACGGGTCAAATTAACTTCATTTTCTTGTTTTGTTATAAGAAACTTCTTATGGATCTTCCAAACGGACGGTGTTCTTGAATAACCGGCATGAATCCCTAAATTTGACATAAACCCAAAAAAATCGTGTTAAACTCGTCAATTCGAACATGTGACGAATATTTTTGTATTGACACAATCTCATATTTTTTTATGTATTAACAAGTTAGATGTGTTTAACCTCATATATTGTTAATTTTTTACATATTAATAATTTAAATTATACATTTATAAATAATGAAAATGTATATGAAACAATTATGTTTACATTATACAAAAGGATGTTCTTTTCTAGTTGGTTTTCAAAATCTAACATAAATAACCTAAACATCTTGTGACTTGTTAATCTGCAACTAAACAAACACATTTTTGGCATGTTCATAAATCTAAAAGTATGTTTTAAAACGCTATTATAGATTAATTAGAAAAATCATATAAACTTGCATATAACTGTTTATTTCTCTACATGTTTTTTTTTTATTTTCTTTATAATTTAATTTAAAAACTAGCCTTTATTTTGTATTGGTTTTAGACCGTGAGGTATGGTGGGGCGTGGGTTAAGGGCATGGTGCGACACGTGGAGTATGGGGCACCCAAGACCAAAAACCAATTTCAAAGGGGTATGGTGGGGCGTGGCTGGGGTGGCGTGACTAGTGCTCTTGGCCAATGAGTTTTTACCATGTCATGTGGGTAGCCCCGCCCAACGCCCAGACTGAATCCCACGCCAATGGGGCCACGCCCAAACCCAAGCCCACCCGGGGTGGTGACTTGGGCGTTTCTCTCCAACCCACGCCCCAACCCCTGCCCCATACCCTATAGTCTTATTATATTACATAGTTTGTGTGAGATTGCGTGCTTATAGAATAAAATATAATAGTTTGAAAGAAAATAATAGTAAAACTAGTGATGTTTCTCCGTGCTATGCGCCGGGAATTCAGTCGGTATAAGTTCAGTTCATTACAGTATCAACACTTGCTATAGCAACCGGAAGAGAAAATTATCCGTGATATTCCTATAAAGATATCGACATGTGTTTTACATTGATTAAAAAAACAATAAAAACAAATACCAGTGTCGTTATTCGGCCGAATCTTTTTGGTTCTTTAGGGTATTGACACGGTACTACACTCGCATAGCCTACGATACCAAAGAAACAATGTATTTTTAATGTTAAATAAAAAGTTGAAATAATATTTTATTATATGTTTAGTAATAGTATTAACTTGTGTTGTCAAGTTGAAAAAAGAAAAAAAAAATAGTGCCCAAAATATAAAGAAAACAAATCTAATTATAAGATGTGGCTAAAGTGTGATTTTTAAAACTTTACTATTGCTTGATGCGTGATCAATTAATACATATATAGAATGTTGACGATAAAAATAATGTGATGTGATTTTACGGTGGGTGTGAATTACCATAACGGGTGAAATGACCCAATTGAAGAGGGCAGGGCAGGGCAACCCCACCAATCCACCTAGTTCCAGACTATATAGCTTCGCGCCTAACATCATCCACGGCTCCAAACCTAACAACGTCGTATCACCAGCTGTCGACTTCCATTTATAATATGTTTCTTGTCAACATTTAACTCCTAAATTTCTAAAGGGGAGACTATTTGCACACTTGGTGTGTAGATAGTCAGGCCAAAAAGGGTTTTTTGTTCTATATACACACCCTGCAGTGTCGAGCTGTGGTCAAAGCGCCATTTTGGTCCGGCTAACCAGACAAATACTGACGGGTGTCTGACGGGTCAGTTGACCGGACCAAAACGTCGAGCTTTGGCCGCGTTTTGGTCCTGTCAACCAGACACCCGGTCAGTCTTTTGTCTGGTTGACAGGACCAAAACGCGGCCAAAGTTCGGCGTTTTGGTCCGGTCAATAGACCCGTCAGACACCCGTCAGTCTTTTGTCTGGTTGACCGGACCAAAACGTCGCGCTTTGGCCACAGCTCGACACTGCAGGGTGTACATATAGGACAAAAAAACCCTTTTTGGTGTGCATATAAGCATTTGGGTGTGCCAATAGATACACCCTTTCTAAAATGAATATATAATAAGGGTCGTATTATTGGCACACCTTAGGGATTAAATCGACACCCTCAATACGCATCGTATAGGCCTATACGATGCGTATTGAGGTGGGTTCAAATTTTTATGTCTGCCAAAGGCTGCCAATGTCCCCTACCAAAAAGTAATACACGTCGTATAGGCTTATACGATGCGTATTGAGGGTGTCGATTTAATTTTTTTAATTTTTGCAAGGTAGCTTCCTGTCATGCGGTAGCTTTCCGTCACGCGAACGAAGAAGCAGCACCTTGGACATTTGTAAGTCTTCAAACATCTAGGAAACATTATTTGAGAATACCCCTGAATTTATCGAAGCTGTAGAATGAGATCCTCCACTGTTGGGTTATCATCTTTCATCCTCATTTTCCCTAAATTTATCGATTCTGTTTTTCAATAGGGATGTAATGCAATGATTCCTTTCAATTGGAACAGGAGAGTTGAAAAACTGCAATTGGAATTGATTTTGGAACAACATACTCTTGTTACCATATGACACATGATAAAAGCGCTTCTCTAGACAATCTGGGATTATGTTCCGCAAATTGGGAAGCACATATTTGCTTCAAGATTTACGTCTGATGTCCATGTTTGATCACATTTGACTTCATCTGCGGCAGTCCACTGACTTTCTTCCCCCGTGTCTGCACCGTGATCTTCATATTCTTGGTTCAATACCAACTCATCTTTAGTAATGTTTGTTTTAGAACTTGATTTAGATACACAACGGTTCTCCAATTCCAGATCAGCAAGCAAATACACAACGGCTCTCCAATTCCAGATCATTCATGTAAGGAGAAGCGTTGAGATAACGGACATCCATCAAGCTCAAAAAGAAAACTTGTGTTTCCCATAGTCACAAACGATTGCGGTTTGTATTTCGCATAGCCACCGTTCCCATAGTAAAAAACGGTTGCGATTTGCACATTCAATCTTCTTTGGTTCATTAAAATTAATAAGACGGTCTCTTTGCTTCGTCCACTATAAACTATTTGTGTATGCATTCTTTTGGTAGTTAACAGCGCTAATGAGGCGCCATCAGAAGAAGTACCCAAACATTTGGTCGAATAATGGCCAATAAGAAACATATCTGTAAAATTAAACAATATCGATTGCTATAACAGGATGGATGTGACACACATAGATAGATAATACCTGATTGTTTCAGTTTTTTTCTGACTGTTTCAGTTATGTTTCAATAAATAATATCTGATTGAGAAGCACTAAATTAACAACGGTTCTCCAATTCCAGATCAATAATGTAAGGAGAAGCGTTGAGATAATGGACATCCATCAAGCTCAAAAAGAAAACTTGTGTTTCCCATAGTCACAAACGATTGCGGTTTGTATTTCGCATAGCCACCGTTTCCGTAGTAAAAAACGGTTGTTGTTTGCACATTCAATCTTCAATACTTCATTAAAATACCACTAGTAGAAGAACCTGACACGTCTTCATGTTACGGAGAATGTTCTCGAAATTGAAGGAAAAGGAAAAGATTTGTTGAAATCGAAGAAAAGAGTAAAAAAGATTAATTAAGGCGTGCATTGTTTAAATCTGAATCAGTTGGTTTGTGTTCGTATCAGCGTTATTAGGGTTTCGTTTCTTCATGCTCCAACTAAACCCATGAATCCCAATGCTTCCCTAAAAATATTCATTGTTTCATTAAAAATAACAAGGCGGTCTCTTCATTGCTTCATTGCACATTCAATATTCACAGTTGCATTTGGAAGAAGAAGTCCAACAATCTGTTTATTATCTGTTGTTGTCTAAACAATATGAAAACACGCAACGAATTTGACAACTGTTGCGCTTTGTAGATTCAATCTTCATTGCTTCATTAAAATTAACAAGGCGGTCTCTTTGTTGTGTACTGATTATTGAAAAGATTTGTTGAAATCGAAGAAAAGAGTAAAAAAGATGAATTGAGGCGTCCTTTTGGAACAAGAAGTCCAACAATCCGTTCATTATCTGTGTTGTCTAAAACAATATGAATGCACGCAACGAATTTGACAACTGTGAATAACAAACTGTGGAGAACTTGTTTGCGTTATCCTTCAACATAAGCTAAAATACGAAAAATACGTTAAAATACGCTAAAATACGTTAAAATACGCTAAAATACGTTAAAATACGTTAAAATACGCTAAAATACGTTAAAATACCCTAAAATAGGCTAAAATATGCTAAAATACGTTAAAATACGCTAAAATACGTTAAAATACCCTAAAATAGGCTAAAATACGCTATAATACGATAAAATACGTTAAAATACGCTAAAATACAGTAAAATACGTAAAAAAATACCCTAAAATAGGTTAAAATAAGCTAAAATATGTTAGAATAGGCTCAAAAACGTCAAAAATACTATTAAATACGCAACAATATGTTAGAATACGTCAAAATACGCAAAAATACGTCAAAGTACGCGACTAACGATATTTACACACACGTATACATATAACACAACACTATGGAATCCAAGTGGATTTCAAACAAAACTGTACGTAATCATGGAATACGATATTCGCACGCAACCGAACGGCACCGAAACGACTTATGTTGAAGGTATACGTCATAAAACGACAAAATATACGAAAGTTGGGCAAAAAAACGAGACGTGCACGCGTCGAACCGAGGGAAACAGGATAAAACTAAATTTGAAATAATGCCATATATGATCGTATAGGCCTATGTCGTATCGTATATCAGCTTAATACGCATCGTATAGGTCTATATGATGCGTATTAAACTTTGAATTTTCTCAAAATACCCCTGAATTTATTAGAAAAACAGGGGTATTTCAGTAAATTCAACGATTAATACGCATCGTATAGGCCTATACGATGCGTATTGAACTATAAATTTCTCAAAAATGTTTTTCAAATCAAGGGTTCCATCATTACAACCACTTGTTTTCAACGGGGATGTAATGCAATGATTTCTCTCAATTGAATAGACATACACTTGCTTCATAGGACTCACTTGAATCGTCTTGGAAGTACTGAACAACAGAAATAACAGCTTCGGTTTCATCAGCTGCATCGTTTACCGTGGAATGCATCCTTATTTTTGTAAATCGCACAAACAGGCATGCCTTGAACGAGTCTAGAACACTCGTAATCCTCAACCGGCTTTGAAACCGGGAGGAATCTGTTAAGAAACTGTTTGATTTCACGGTGAGTGGAGAAATTAGCGACGGAGAAACTGTTCGACACAGATATGCATCAGGAAAGAAGCATATAATGATTCCTCTCAATTGAATAGATAGACACTTGCTTCATAGGACTCACTTGAATCGTCTCAGAAGTACTGAACAACCGAAATAACAGCTTCGTTTTCATCAGATGCATCGTTTACCGTGGAATGCATCCTTATTTTTGTAAATCGCACAAACAGGCATGCGGTTGAACGAGTCTAGAACACTTGTAATCCTCAACCGGCTTTGAAACCGGACGGAATCTGTTAAGAAACTGTTCGATTTCAAGGTGAGTGGAGAAATTAGCGACGGAGAAACTGTTCGACACATACATGCATCAGGAAAGAAGCATATAATGATTCCTCTCAATTGAATAGACAGACACTTGCTTCATAGGACTCACTTGAATCGTCTCGGAAGTACTGAACAACCGAAATAACGGCTTCAGAATCTATTAATAGCAAGATAAGAAGGATGAGATATCGGCAGTTAGCTCGAAGAAGTTCTCTCAATCAGGTGTTCCAATAGATTCTCCCTTTTAACAATGTCCTGTTAATTGTTTCAGATGACATGCTTGGTAACAAAGAGGAACACTTTCTTCTGTTTTATTTTTTTTCTACTTTTAAAAAGGTTTGACCACCTCACGACTGTAATTAAGGTGTCGTATCATGTGTCATAAAATGGAACATAATCCCAGATTTTCTAAAGAAGCGCTTTTATCATGTTTCATATTAGAGTAGTATGAGTCTGAGTCCATTGTGGTTCGTGTCAGATTCGTATTTCCCATAGCCACCGTAATTAAGGTGCCGTATCAGGGGTGCTGGTCTTTTCTCCCACTGTGCAAACTTGAAAAATCTGACCATAACACATTGTAGACTGGTGGGCTTGAATGGTTTTAATATATTTCATCCTGGACCGTGATCTTCATATTCTTGGTTCAAGCAGTTGGTCGATGACATGATAGATAAAGATCTTGACGCGAAACGAAAGTGATTTCGAGAAACCAAGGGTGTATACAGATCTCTATTCGGTCATCTTTCCAAGCTTTTACACACGAATATGTGGTTCTCAATTTGCGGAATATAATCCCAGATTGTCAAAAGAGGCGCTTTTATCATGTGTCATATTAGATGCGTATCACGTGTGAGAAACTAGCTAGGACTAGACCCCTCAAGTTGTCATTTGATAATCACACCTGTTTCCCACAATCCCTGTTTCCAACTGCTCGAAATCCCTTCCGTTTCTCGGGTTCGCATTCGACACAACACAAAAAAAATAAACTTCAAAAAATCAGTGCCTTGATACGCATCGTATAGGCCTATACAATGCGTATCAAGCCCGCCTCCAGATATAACCTGCACCTTTCAGTTTGCCATGTTTTTTACTTTATTTCAATACGCATCGTATAGGCCTATACGATGCGTATTGAATTGAAAAAGTGTGCGGATAGACATGGGGCTGTGCCATTAGAAAATCTCTATTATAACATGCGGTTTGCATGTTTTGACATCTCCATCTCTTAAGGCATTTACATATTTGTGACTAGGTTACTTTTTTTTATAAGGAATGATTTTGAGTAGAGATACGGAAACACTCTTCAACTCTATTAAGTTTTTAATATTTTCTAGAAATGGTTTTGATGAAGGAGAAAGAAAATATAATGATAAAGGTATCAAAAGTATTATTTAATTGAAAAAAAAAAGAAAAAATATGATGATTTTTAATGTTGTTTTAAGAATGGGGATAAGGAAACCAATGTAAATGCTCGATTAAGGAATGTATATTATGACCACACCATGTTCCTTGAGTACTAATTCCGTTTTTATGGCTTCATTTCTCTAACAATAAACACAAATAATTAGCCAATGATTAATTATGAAAATTAGTTTCTCTCACATAAAATCGTGGTCTACATATGGCGTTCATTGATTTGGAAAAGGAACGTGACAGTGTGCCATGTAGACTGATATGGGACAGTTTAGAGTGCAGAGAGATTCCTGGAAAGTATATAGAGTTAATTGAGGATATGTATGTTAAGACTGAAACTAATGTTCGTGTACAGGTAGGGGGTACTAATTCCTTTCCTGTAGAGGTAGGACTCCACTAAAGGTTGGCGCTGAGTCCGTTCTTATTTGCGATTGTCCTGGATGAGTTGTCAAAGTCGATTCAGTAGTCAGTTTCGTGGTGCTTGCTTTTTGCGGATGATATTGTGCTTATTGCTGAGAGTAAACAAAGCCTGAATGCGAGGTTAGAGGAATGGCGGGTAGCCTTAAAGAACAAAGGTTTGAGGATTAGTCGCTCTAAGACTGAGTACCTTTACTATGATTTCAATGGAGCAGGCGATGATCATGGCACTCGGATCACCATTGAGGGCCAAGTAGTTCCGCATGCAACTAAGTTCAAGTACTTAGGATCGTTCGTTCAGAGTAATGGAGAGATAGATAGTGACGTAGCTCACTGTGTTCAGATTGGATGGTGTAGGTAGAGAGCAGCCACAGGGGTATTGTGCGGCAAAATGTTCCCAACTAAATTAAAAGGGAAATTTTATAGAGTTGCATTTAGACCAGCTATGTTATACGGTACAAACTGTTGGGCAATTAAGAAAATTCATGCACGTAAGCTAGAGGTAGTAGAGATGAGGATGCTAAGATGGATGTGTGGACACACTAGGTTGGACAAAATAAGAAATGAGGTTTTCAGGGAAAGATTAGGGTTGCTAGTATTTCAGATAAGATAAGAGATGAGAGATTGAGATGGTTTGGCCATGTCAGGAGGAGACAGGTAGCAGCCACGGTTAACGTTCACTGTAGAGAGAATGAGGAGTAGAGGTAGGCCTAAAATGACTTGGGATGAGCGGCTTAAACAGGATTTGCTAGATTTGCACATCTTAGAGGACATGGTCGAGGATAGAACTTCATGGAGACGTAGGACCAAGGTTAAGGACTTTTAGGAGGTGGGCCTGGTTTTGTTTTAGGTTCTTGTCTTAGGAGGTTAATTTTCAATTTCTCTTTGAGGAGTTACATGACATTTTTATAGGTTTTCACCGTTTCCTGATGTCGTAGTTCTACTAAGAAATACTTTTTGTGTGTATTTTAATTTTTTTTAGTTTTACGTTTTTATAGTAGTTGTGTGCCTGAGTATGTTGTTTGGAATCTTATGTCTTGGTTAGGGTTTTGGAGTCGGGGGTCTCACTGGAAGCGATCTCTCTATCCCTTGGGATAGAGGTAAGGTTTGCCTACATCCCACCCTCCCCAGACCCTATCAATAGCCTGAATATAAGGCCAGGGGGTGTGGCTTAACGCCACCCCGCCAACTAAGCATGCATAGCGCCCCTGGGGCACCATCGTCCACACAAAGCAAATAAAAAGGGGGGCCATCCTTCTCCTCGCCATTGTGTTAACGAAAGAAAAAGGGCTGCAGGTGGGGACCACCTCTTTTCAACCAATGAAATCTTTTTTTTAATTTTGTTTAATAGGGGGCTTTATACCAGATCCTACAAGTTAAAAGAAGGATACGCCATTGTACGTATGTGTGACATGACGTTGACATGGCACTGACGTAGCGTGATAAATACCATACCCTCCGGCCTAAATGTGATTATATTGGGTAAGGTTGTTGTAATTTCTTTATTCAATTTTATTGTGTTTTATATGATATGCCATTGTACTATAAACGTTGTTGATGTTACCACATATCCTAATTTTTCTTTTCTTCTCTTAGACTTTTGATACTTTTAATTTTTAACCCTTACACTATTAATAACTTTACTTTCCTTATTTTAAAGTAGACTCAAACTATCTACAGACTTGGCATGTAGATAACCACCCTAAAAAGTGATTTTTTGTCCTATATGCACACCCTGCAGTGTCGAGCTGTGGCCAAAGCATGGCTTTTTGGTCCGGTCAACCAGACAAAGATTGACGGGTGTCTGACGGGTCTGTTGATCGAACCAAAACGCCGAGCTTTGGCCGCGTTTTGGTCCTGTCAACCAGACTGACACCCGGTCAGTCTTTTGTCTGGTTGACAGGACTAAAACGCGGCCAAAGCTCGGCGTTTTGGTCCTGTTAACAGACCCGTCAAACACCCGTCAGTCTTTGTTTGGTTGACCGGACCAAAACGCCACGCTTTGGCCACAACTCGACACTGCAGGGTGTGCATATAGGACAAAAAAATCACTTTTTATGGTGGCTATCTACACACCAAAATGCAAACAAATAATCATCAGTTCCACCATAATGTTTACCTCAAAACGCAAACAAATAATCATACAAAACACATAAGTTCACGTAAAATCGATAAATCACAGAGTCAGCAGCGGCAATTCCAGAGTCGAAACACATAAAATCGAGGATAGATTGTCTGGGTTCGTCGAACATGTCCACAACCCAGAGTGATTTGACTACCCAAAGTGATTCGACTGTTCACAAGGACCTTTAAGTGCACACTTTGGCCTTCGGAACTGTACTCTCGCTTCGATTTAGGCGATCGGCACGCATCCTTCCAGTTATAGTGTGACCCAAGTCATTGGAATCCGTCGAGACTTTGGTGAGAGCTTTGTAAAACCACATTTATAGAGTAGAACGAGTCATCGAGGATTCAGGTTTCACCCCTAACTTAGTGACTACATTCCTGTTTGTGTGGGATAGATAGGGAGATATGCGTCGAAGTATGGATTTCACTCCTGATTCAACGCAGATTCTCTCGTGTTATAGTAAAAATAGCAATTCGAACGAGTAACCTGGTCGAGAGTTTGCGGTTTTCACACCTAATCTTAACCAGATCATCCGTTTGTGTGTGTAATCAGCCTTAGGAAAGGCTTATCTTGAGCGAACTGTAGCATGCGTTGTTCGCGCAAGTGTGTAGTGTACAGCGAGTTCGAGTGTGAAATAGAGAGTAAGCTCGTACAAAACCCCTACTAGGCATGCACAAGTCGGTCTGTTGGTACTTAGACTATAGACTAGGTCGTTCTAAGACATCGACCCGGACTAGGTCGAGTCTTGCCTAATTTCCAATAGTTATGGCTCTGATACCAATCTGTCACACCCCAACCGATGACGGAAACATGAGAGCATGGCACTGAGCGAAACAGATTGTCCAAGACAAATTCCATAACAACTACTTTACCGAATAGTTAAACATTATGTCCCATACCATAACCTATTAAGCAAGCAAGTTATTACAGACATAGATATCTCCAAAACAAATAAAACTGTTCCGACGACTCAAATTCAAATAAAAATAAATTGTTCGTTTGCTTCTAGACTCTTCCTAACTCGATTCCACAAAGCAAGCATCCTAGCAGGTAGCATCCTAAAAACCTGTCACATACGTTAAAATAAAGGTCAATACACATAGTGTAAAGGTGAACATACAAGTTTGATAATAGCATAATAGAGTTCGAAATCGTTTACGCATAACCAGCATGTACAACGTATAATGTGAAGCATGTAAGTTATCGACAAAGATCCTATCAATACCAATGACTGCGAGTTGACTGCGAGTAGCGAGTGCGCATCACATGTTCACCACTTCAAACATGTGAAGTATTGTCCTTAATAACCCCTGAGTGAAGAGGTGCTGAGTCCAAACTATAGTACTATCGTTTCTAAGGCAGGTAGACAGCAATCAATGTGTAAACATAACAAACAGGCATTCATCGAGTCACGTATAACATGCATTAGAGGTCAGCGTATAAATAGTGTTTGCGTTGTGTGTTCGACGTGATTTAGAGTAAGTAACGTATGTAACACCCAAAAGTGAATAAAGCAAAACGGGATAGAGTATACTCACAGATAGCGTTTAAGTTAATAAACACTGTCTTGGATTGAAGGGAGCGCTGAGAGATTAGTCTGAACAGTTGACGATAGCATAAACGATGAGCGGCGCGATAAACGGTGAAAGTGACTAAGTATCGGTTGGTAATCCAATCGGATGGCCAGTCGATCGGATGTCAATCCGTTCGGATGGTCATCCGATCGGATGGCCATTCGATTAGATTGACACCTCGTTTGGTAAGGATGTGTTTGTGTATGATGGTTTGTCCTTTGAAGTTTTCATTGTAGCATTTTGAAAACAGAGAAGTATCTCTGCCCTTCAGGTCGGTTGATCGAACGGTCGTTCGATCGGACGTCGATCCGATTGGCGAGGCTTCTTAGTTGAGAACAAGTTCACAGTAGGACGGTCACCCGATCGGATGACTATCCGATCGGGTGGCAATTCGTATGCATTGAACATGTTGTAAATTAATTAAATACCAAAGTCCCAAACGTCACATGATCGGATGGTCGTTCGATCGGATGGCTATCTGATCGGACGACAATCCGTTCGACGTCACAACCTTGAAAGTTTGAATAAAAAATTTAAGTGTGGAACCCAGTGCAACCCGATCGGATGGCCGATCGATCGGATGGCAATCCGATCGGATGGCAATCCATCCCAATGACCTGATCGTCTTGACACTTGATTTCGTTGAAGATCTTGCAGTTTTGAACGAGACGTTACGATAACTTGCTTAAACAACATGAACCCCATCTTGACCCAAGTGACCCGATCGAACAGGAACCACCCTAGTCTGGCCGGTTCACGGTTCGAGACGGTTGCTCATGTTCAAACCCGAAATCAGCTATCTCTCGGATAGAATTCAGATCTCGAGCTAACCCATCACTAGGAAAGAATAAAAGATCAGAACGAGGTCCGATTCTATCGGTTTTGAGTGCATTGAGTGTAAAAAAGTTGAAAGAAAGTTGGAAAACCTTCTTGCAATCCTTTCATCCATGAATATGTGTAGATCTATGCGAAAACATTGCTTAATCTTATGGACTAGGTCGAGTCTTGCCTAATTCCCTATAGTTATGGCTCTGATACCAATCTAACACACCCCAACCGATGACGGAAACATCGGAGCATGGCACTGAGCGAAACAGATTGTTCAAGAGAAATTCCATAACAACTACTTTACTGAATAGTTAAACATTATGTCCCATACCATAACCTATTAAGCAAGCAAGTTATTACATACATAGATATCTCCAAAACAAATAAAACTGTTCCGACGACTCAAATTCAAATAAAAATAAATTGTTCGTTTGCTTCTAGACTCTTCCTAACTCGATTCCACAAAGCAAACATCCTAGCAGGTAGCATCCTAAACACCTGTCACATACGTTAAAATAAAGGTCAATACACATAGTGTAAAGGTGAGCATACAAGTTTGATAATAGCATAATAGAGTTCGAAATCGTTTACGCATAACCAGCATGTACAACGTATAATGTGAAGCATGTAAGTTATCGACAAAGATCCTATCCATACCAATGACAGCGAGTTGACTGCGAGTAGCGAGTGTGCATCACATGTTCACCACTGCAAACATGTGAAATATTGTCCTTAACAACCCCTGAGTGAACAGGTGCTGAGTCGAAACTATAGTACTATCATGGCTAAGGCAGGTAGACAGCAATCAATGTATAAACATAACAAACAGGCATTCATCGTGTCACGTATACATGCATTTGAGGTCAGCGTATAAATAGTGTTTGCGTTGTGTGTTCGACGTGATTTAGAATAAGTAACGTATGTAACACCCAAAAGTGCATAAAGCAAAAAGGGATCGAGTATACTCACAGATAGCGTTTAACTTAATAAACACTGTCTTGGATTGAAGGGAGCGCTGAGAGATTAGCCTGAACAGTTGACGATAGCATAAACGACGAGCGGCGCGATAAACGGTGAAAGTGACTAAGTATCGGTTGGTAATCCGATCGGATGGCCAGTCGATCGGATGTCAATCAGTTCGGATGGTCATCCGATCGGATGGCCATTCGATTGGATTGACACCTCGTTTGGTAAGGATGTGTTTGTGTATGATGGTTTGTCCTTTGAAGTTTTCATTGTAGCATTTTGAAAACAGAGAAGTATCTCTGCCCTTCAGGTCGGTCGATCGAATGGTCGTTCGATAGGACGTCGATTCGATTGGCGAGGCTTCTTAGTTGAGAACAAGTTCACAGTAGAACGGTCACTCAATCGGATGAATATCCGATCGGGTGGCAATTCGTATGCATTGAACATGTTGTAAATTGATTAAGTACCAAAGTCCCAAATGTCACATGATTGGATGGTCGTTCGATCGGATGGCTATCCGATCGGACGGCAATCCGTTCGACGTCAGAACCCTGAAAGTTTGAATAAAAAGTTTAAGTGTGGAACCCAGTGCAACCCGATCGGATGGCCGATCGATCGTATGGCAATCCGATCGGACGACAATCCGTCCCAACAACCTAATCGTCTTGACACTTGATTTCGTTGAAGATCTTGCAGTTTTGAACTAGACGTTATGATAACTTGCTTAAACAACAGGAACCCCATCTTGACCCAAGTGACCTGATCGAACAGGAACCACCCTAGTCCGGCCGGTTCACGGTTCGACACGGTTGCTCATGTTCAAACCCGAAATCAGCTATCTCTCGGATAGAATTTAGATCTCGAGCTAACCCATCACTAGGAAAGAGTAGAAGATCAGAACGAGGTCCGATTCTATCGGTTTTGAGTGCATTAAGTATAAAAGAGTTGAAAGAAAGTTGGAAAACCTTCTTGCAATCCTTTCATCCATGAATATGTGTAGATCTAGGCGAAAACATTGCTTAATCTTGTGGAAATCCTTCAGATCTAAGTTGTTCTTGGTGGAATGAAGCCAAACTTTGAAGTTCATAAGAACTCCATGATGACATCACCCTAGAACACCTCAAATCCGGTGATTTCACGGTTAGAAGTTAAGATTCAAAGGTGAAAATGATGTAGAATTGTGTGTAGATCATAGAAGTACAATATTTAGGTTGGAATCTTACAAGAATCGAGGGAAATCGAGAGAAATGAGAGCTTGAGGTCGGCTGGTCTAACAAGGAGCTGTCACATCCCAAATGATGTGACAGGTGGGTATTTATAGGGTTTCCCAAAAAGGAAAGTGGGGAAGTCCCGTGTCGATTGGGTGGCAACTCGATCGGATGACAATCCGATCGGATGGCCACTCGATCGGTTGGCCACTCGATCCTGGTGTTCGGCGTGACGAGTTTTGTCGTTTTGATTCGCGTGGTGAGCGTTGCAGTGCGATTCGAGCGAGTGATGCGATAGTATTACCCATTAGTTACACAAATAACATAACTACTATATCTAACATACAATCACTATAATTAACTTGCGTTTAGCGTTTGTGATTCGATTACGATGCGATAAATTGCAATTGCGATTGCGATTAACACCTCAACATAAACATAACATTCACAAGTAACATATAATTAGCACACACACGTAAAACAATATCCAGAACACATGATTCAAGTTGCGATGCGATAGCGATAAGTCGATTAGCGTTTAAATATGCGATTAAACCTCGATTATTAATAGATACTCCACATAATAAAACTAAAGCAAATAAATAAATAAATTCGATTACAAGTCAAAGAAGTCAAAACAGGAGTTGAGCAAGGAGTGACAGATCGCAATTAGCAATCTTTTCTTCCTTTGACCTCAATCTTGACTTTGACTTTGACTTTAGAAACACGGGGTGTTACAGCCTCCCCTCCTTAAGGGAATTTCGTCTCGAAATTAGGCTTTAGTCGTAAATACTGCGGGTACTTCGGCTTCATGTCGCTTTCGAGTTCCTAGGTGAACTCGGCGCCTCGTTTGCCTTCCCAGCGAACCTTCACAATGGGAATGTGTGAGCGTCTGAGTACCTTGGTTTCTCATCCTACGATATCGACAGGCTTTTCCATGAAGTGTAATGTTTCATCCACTTGTAGGTCCTCAAGAGGGACATGTAATTCCTGGTCGGCCAAGCACTTTCTGAGGTTCGAAACGTGGAAAGTCGGGTGGACATTACTCAGTTCCTCTGGTAGTTCGAGTCTGTAAGCCACTTTTCCAATCCTTTCCAGAATCTTGAAGGGTCCAACATATCGAGGTGCGAGCTTTCCTTTCTTGCCGAATCTGATCACCCCCTTCCAAGGTGCAACCTTTAGGAGTACGTGATCGCCAACGTCAAATTCAAGGGGCTTGCGGCGTCTATCAGCGTAACTTTTCTGTCGGCTCCGAGCTTTCAATAGATTGTCTCGAATTTGGAGGATTTTGTCAGTCGTTTCTTGTAATAGCTCAGGACCAATAATTTGCGCGTCTCCGATCTCATGCCATACAATAGGCGATCGGCATTTTCTTCCGTATAAAGCCTCAAATGGTGCCATTTGTATGCTAGAATGATAACTGTTATTGTACGAGAATTCGACCAAAGGTAAGTACGCATCCCAATTACCACCGAAATCTATGACACACGAACGGAGGATGACTTCAAGGGTACGAATCGTTCTTTCAGTCTGACCGTCGGTTTTGGGGATGGAAAGCGGTACTTAGATTAAGAGTAGTACCGAGAGCAGATTGAAACATTTCCGAACAACGCGAGGTAAACCGACCATCGTGGTCAGAGATGATGTCGCGAGGCGTCCCATGTCGACTAATGATCTCGTTGGTGTAGATTCGGGCTAATCTTTCTACCTTATAGTCTTCCCGTATTGGCAGGAAGTGAGCTGACTTAGTCAAACGGTCAACCACACCCAAATGCTATCATGACCAGATTGAGTTCGCGAAAGTTTCGTTATGAAGTCCATGGATATACTCTCCCATTTCCACATCGGGATCTCGGGTTGAACGAGTAAGCCAGAGGGTCTTTGATGCTCAGCCTTGACCTTGGAACAGGTCAGGCATTTCAAAACATAGATTGCGATATCCTTCTTCATGCCCGGCCACCAGTACTTGTAGCGCATGTCCTGGTACATCTTGTCCGCACCAGGATGAATGGAATATCGAGATTTGTAGGCTTCGTCCATCAGAAGTTGTCGCAAGTTCGTACGCTTGGGAATCCAAATTCGGTCCAAGTAATGAAAAATACCATTCAATTTATTCTCGAGTTGGGCATCATCATTTAGAATCCTTTCCTTCTTCAAAGTTCGCTCGGTAAAACAAGCATGATGCGCGTCACGGATAAGAGCTTCGAGGTTAAACTGGGCTTGAGAATTACGAATGCTAAGCAAGTAGCTTCGCCGACTGAGAGCATCGGCAATGACTTTTGCTTTGTCTGGATAGTAACGAATCTCACAGTCGTAATCGTTGAGTAGTTCTACCCACCGGCGTTGACGCATATTCAGTTCCTTCTGGTCAAAGATGTGTTGTAGGCTCCTATGATCGGTGAAGATCGTACACTTGGTACCATAAAGGTAGTGTCGCCAAATCTTTAACGCAAAAACAGCTGCGCCAAGCTCAAGGTCGTGTGTGGTGTAGTTCTTCTCATGGATCTTGAGCTGTCGAGAAGCGTACGCGATAACCTTATCTCGTTGCATAAGAACACAACCAAGACCTAGGTTCGAGGCATCACAGTAAACTACGAAGTTGTCGTTTCCGTCGGTCAATGAGAGCAAGGGAGCATTGCAAAGCATAGTCTTGAGGGTTTGGAAAGATTCCTCTTGTTTGAATCCCCAAACAAAAGGTTTATCCTTATGAGTAAGAGAGGTAAGCGGCACAGCTATCTTAGAAAAACCTTTGATAAAACGGTGATAATAGCCTGCCATTCCGAGAAAAGAGCGGACTTCAGACGGATTCTTGGGTGTAACCCAACTCTTAACGGCTTCGATCTTCGCAGGGTCAACGTGGATACCTTGACTATTGACAATGTTACCCAAGAATTGGACCTCCTCCAGCCAGAATTCACACTTGGAGAATTTGGCGTAGATACGGTTTCCCTGGAGTAACTCAAGAACCAAACGTAGATGCTGCGAGTGTTCGGCTTT
The DNA here is from genome assembly GCA_030545235.1 of Helianthus tuberosus. Lineage (NCBI taxonomy): Eukaryota > Viridiplantae > Streptophyta > Magnoliopsida > Asterales > Asteraceae > Helianthus > Helianthus tuberosus. Next base: position 178,759,157 of record CM060401.1, read on the forward strand.
TGATTTGGAATAGATCAGGATATCGTCGATGAATACGATTACGAAGCGATCAAGGAAGGGTTTGCACACCCGATTCATTAGATCCATGAAGACTGCGGGGGCATTAGTCAAACCAAAAGGCATGACAACAAACTCGAAATGACCGTAGCGGGTTCGAAAAGCGGTTTTGGGTATATCCTCTTCTTGAATGCGTAATTAGAGATAGCTTGAGCGTAGATCGATCTTGGAAAAACACGTAGCACCTTGTAATTGATCAAAAAAATCATCGATTCGAGGCAAGGGATAGCGATTCTTGATCGTTAACTTATTCATTTCCCTATAGTCGATGCACATCCGAAACGAACCATCATTCTTTTTGACGAAAAGGACAGGTGCACCCCATGGAGAGGTGCTAGGGCGAATAAAGCCTTTATCAAGAAGTTCCTGGAGCTGACTCGAGTGTTCACGCATTTCAGAAGGAGCAAGACGATATGGCGCTTTAGCAACAGGGTTGGCTCCAGGAATGAGATCTATTCGGAAATCGATATCACGAGCGGGCGGTAACCCGGGTAGATCATCGGGAAAAACGTTAGGAAATTCGTGAACAACGGGGACCTGATCCACCTCCTTAACTTCCCTTTTCTCCGCTACTACAATGTGTGCCAAGAAAGCTTGGTATTCCTGGCGGAGATACTTGCCAGCCTGAACACACGACATGAGTTGGAGTTTATTTGACGCGAATTCACCATACACACACAATTGATCACCATTAGCGTGCGAGAATCGAATCATCTTATCTAAGCAAACAACTTCAGCATGGTTTTTACGAAGAAAGTCCATGCCTACTATGACGTCAAAACTTCCGAGCTGCATCGGAATAAGGTCGATAGGGAATATGTGATTGTTGAGTTTGAGCGTACAATCACGAAGAACAGAATTGACGGCGACGGTTCTTCTGGTGGCAACTTCAACATCGAACGTCGAGGGGAGATAAGCGCGCTTACGATTAAGGAGCTTTTCGAATTCAAACGATACAAAACAGTTATCGGCTCCAGTATCAAATAAACACGAAGCATAAATACCATTAACAAGGAATGTACCATTGACCACGTTGTTATCGGCTTGAGCTTGTCGGACATTGATGTTGAAAGTACGTCCGCGGGCTACTGGCTATTGTTGCTGCTATTGTTGCTGAGGCTGCTGCTGGGGCTACTGCTGTTGTGGCTCTTGCTTGACCACTCGGTTTGGGCACATGTTGTCGAAGTGGTTGGGATCACCACACGCATAGCAAGCTCTAGCATTGACCACGGGTGTATGAGCCGCTTGATGGCCTTGAGGTGCAGTAAGTAGAGCTTGTTGAGCAGGAGCTTGACCTTGTGTTGGAGCAAGGTTTTGACGTGGACCTGTACGGCAGTTGACGGTGAAATGGCCGTACATGTTGCAATGTGCATAGTATCTGCAGGCGATTCTCATAGAGTGGTGATAGGTGCAAGTAGGGCAAGCCGGGTGAGGACCAGTATACGCATGCTTTGCCAGCGGTGCGTTGTTAACCGGGGCCGCTACTTGGCGGTGTTGATGTTGCTGAGGAGCTGGAACTGATTGGAGCGGGGCAGCATTGGTTACGGTGCTGTTCTTGTTGCTGGAACTGCTGTTGTTCTTTATCTTGCGTCTCGAGAGCTTGGATGATTGAGGAGTGGCGGCGGTTTCAGCGGCTGAAGTAGTAGTAGCTTGATGCAGATTCTTGGGAGCTTTATCCCAGACACCAGACTTGACTCGCTTGTCGTTGATCTCAGCAGCGAGCAAGTAGGTTTCTTCAATTGTTGTCGTCTTTGCAGCTTGAACGAAATCAGCCACGCAATCCAGAAGAGCACGGATATACTTTTTGATGGTGATTTCGGGCATCTTGACTTGGTCCGGACAGATTATACTCAACTGCTTGAAACGCACAGCTAAACCAGCGTTGTCACCATCTTTCTGCTTAATGTGCCAAAATTCATCCTCCAGCTTTTGGCGCTCATGGGGAGGGCAGAACTCTTGCATCATCACGTCCTTCAACTCATCCCATGTTAGCCCGTAAGCTGCATCATTTCCGCGTTTGTTTCTCTCGGCCGTCCACCAGTCTAAGGCGCGGGACTGGAAGATGCCAGTTGCGTTGAGAGTACATAGATCATCAGGACAGCCACTCTGGTGCATGGTGACTTCGATAGAATCAAACCATTGGAACATGGCCGTAGGGCCATCTTCACCAGTAAACTCTTTCGGTCCGCAAGCTTTGAACTGTTTGAAGCTGAAAGCAGCTTTGGTAGTGTCGGTCCTGGACTCTTTAGAAGACTTGCTTGCATTTTAGTTTAATTCACTCACGATCTGGGGAATGACTTTAGCGATTTGTTTGGCGACGAGAGAAGCAAGTCTCTTGTCAGCGTGTTTATGCCTAGCGGCTCGTGAGTGTAGGGATCCAGATGACGACATTGTCTGCAACAGACAGCGCCATAGGATTTAAAACACTATTCGATTACTCCTAGTGTAGTCTAGAGATTTACCATAAAGCTCAGGAACACATCCATCATATAAGCACATAAACACATAAGCACATAATCACATAAGTCACAGAACACGTAGGCACGTAAGGTACAGAAGCATATAAGGCAGTCAGAACACAGAAACCATACTATATGTTGCACGTATTCCCTATCCTTCACAGCACGTATAGCGATTAAGTACGGCGATTGCGAGTATCGAGCATCGATTGCGAATAATGATCAGCGATTTGTTTGCTTGGGGTGTGTTGTGCGTGATTGAACGGAGCAAGAAATGCGAAATCGAAATCATCAGTACCACCGTACTGTTTACCTCAAAATGCAAACACATAAGTTCACGTAAAATCGATAAATCACAGAGTCAACAGCGGCAATTCCAGAGTCGAAACACATAAAATCGAGGATAAATTGTCTGGGTTCGTCGAACATGTCCACAACCCAGAGTGATTAGACTACCCAAAGTGATTCAACTGTTCACAAGGACCTTTAAGTGCACACTTTGGCCTTCAGAACTGTGCTCTCGCTTCGATTTGGGCGATCGGCACGCATCCTTCCAGTTACAGTGTGACCCAAGTCGTTGGAATCCGTCGAGACTTTGGTGAGACCTTTGTAAAACCACATTTAGAGAGTAGAACGAGTCATCGAGGTTCGGGTTTCACCCCTAACTTAGTGACTACATTCCTGTTTGTGTGGGATAGATAGGGAGATATGCGTCGAAGTATGGATTTCACTCCTGATTCAACGCAGATTCTCTCGTGTTATAGTAAAAATAGCAATTCGAATGAGTAACCTGGTCGAGAGTTTGCGGTTTTCACACCTAATCTTAACCAGATCATCCGTTTGTGTGTGTAATCAGCCTTAGGAAAGGCTGATCTTGCGCGGAACTGTAGCATGCTTTGTTCGTGCAAGTGTGCAGTGTACAGCGAGTTCGAGCGAGAAATAGCGAGTAAGCTCGTACAAAACACCTACTAGGCATGCACAAGTCGGTCTGTTGGTGCATAGACTATAGACTAGGTCGTTCTAAGACATCGACCCGGACTAGGTCGAGTCTTGCCGAATTCCCTATAGTTATGGCTCTGATACCAATCTGTCACACACCAACCGATGACGGAAACATCGGGGCATGGCACTGAGCGAAACAAATTGTTCAAGAGAAATTCCATAACAACTACTTTACCGAATAGTTAAACATTATGTCCCATACCATAACCTATTAAGCAAGCAAGTTATTACAGACATAGATATCTCCAAAACAAATAAAACTGTTCCGACGACTCAAATTCAAATAAAAATAAATTGTTCGTTTGCTTCTAGACTCTTCCTAACTCGATTCCACAAAGCAAGCATCCTAGAAGGTAGCATCCTAAACACCTGTTACATACGTTAAAATAAAGGTCAATACACATAGTGTAAAGGTGAGCATACAAGTTTGATAATAGCATAATAGAGTTCGAAATCGTTTACGCATAACCAGCATGTACAACGTATAATGTGAAGCATGTAAGTTATCGACAAAGATCCTATCAATACCAATGACTGCGAGTAGCGAGTGCACATCACATGTTCACCACTGCAAACATGTGAAGTATTGTCCTTAACAACCCCTGAGTGAACATGTGCTGAGTCGAAACTATAGTACTATCGTTGCTAAGGCAGGTAGATAGCAATCAATGTGTAAACATAACAAACAGGCATTCATCGAGTCACGTATAACATGCATTAGAGGTCAGCATATAAATAGTGTTTGCGTTGTGTGTTCGACGTGATTTAGAATAAGTAATGTATGTAACACCCAAAAGTGCATAAAGCAAAAAGGGATCGAGTATACTCACAAATAGCGTTTAACTTAATAAACACTGTCTTGGATTGAAGGGAGCGCTGAGAGATTAGCCTGAATAGTTGACGATAGCATAAACGATAAGCGACGCGATAAACGGTGAAAGTGACTAAGTATCGGTTGGTAATCCGATCGGATGGCCAGTCGATCGGATGTCAATCCGTTCGGGTGGTCATCCGATCGGATGGCCATTCTATTGGATTGACACCTCGTTTGGTAAGGATGTGTTTGTGTATGATGGTTTGTCCTTTGAAGTTTTCGTTGTAGCATTTTGGAAATAGAGAAGTATCTCTGCCCTTCAGGTCGGTTGATTGAACGGTCGTTCGATCGGACGTAGATCCGATTGGCGAGGCTTCTTAGTTGAGAACAAGTTCACAGTAGGATGGTCACTTGATCGGATGACTATCCGATTGGGTGGCAATTCGTATGCATTGAACATGTTGTAAATTGTTTAAGTACCAAAGTCCGAAATGTCACATGATCGGATGGTCGTTCGATCGGATGGCAATCCGTTCGACGTCAGAACCTTGAAAGTTTGAATAAAAAGTTTAAGTGTGGAACCCAGTGCAACCCGATCGGATGGCCGATCGGACGACAATCCGTCCCAACGACCTGATCGTCTTGACACTTGATTTCGTTGAAGATCCTGCAGTTTTGAATGAGACGTTACGATAACTTGCTTAAACAACAGGAACCCCATCTTGACCCAAGTGACCCGATCGAACAGGAACCACTCTAGTCCGGTCGGTTCACGGTTCGAGACGGTTTCTCATGATCAAACCCGAAATCAGCTATCTCTCTGATAGAATTTAGATCTCGAGCTAACCCATCACTAGGAAAGAGTAGAAGATCAGAACGAGGTCCGATTGTATCGGTTTTGAGTGCATTGAGTGTAAAAGAGTTGAAAGAAAGTTGGAAAAGCTTCTTGCAATCCTTTCATCCATGAATATGTGTAGATCTATGCGAAAACATTGCTTAATCTTGTGGAAATCCTTCAGATCTAAGTTGTTCTTGGTGGAATGAAGCCAAACTTTGAAGTTCATAAGAACTCCATGATGACATCACCCTAGAACACCTCAAATCCGGTGATTTCACGGTTAGAAGTTAAGATTCAAAGGTGAAAATGATGTAGAAGTGTGTGTAGATCATAGAAGTACAAGATTTAGGTTGGAAACTTACAAGAATCGAGGGAAATCGAGAGAAATGAGAGCTTGAGGCCGGCTGGTCGAAAAAGGAGTTGTCACATCACAAATGATGTGACAGGTGGGTATTTATAGGGTTTCCCAAAAAGGAAAGTGGGGAAGTGTCGGGTCGATCGGGTGGGAGCCCGATCGGGTGGCAACTCGATTGGATGACAATCCGATCAGATGGCAATCCGATCGGATGGCCACTCGATCTGTTGGCCACTCGATCCTGGTGTTCGGCGCGACGAGTTTTGTCGTTTTGATTCGCGTGTTGAGCGTTGCGGTGCGATTCGAGCGAGCGATGCGATAGTATTACCCATTAGTTACACAAATTACATAACTACTATATCTAACATACAATCACTATAATTAACTTGCGTTTAGCGTTTGCGATTCGATTGCGATGCGATAAATTGCGATTGCGATTGCGATTAACACCTCAACATAAACATAACTTGCACAAGTAACATATAATCAGCACACACACGTAAAACAATATCCAGAACACATGATTCGAGTTGCGATAGCGATAAACCGATTAGCGATTAAATATGCGATTAAACCTCGATTATTAATAGATACTCCACATATTACAACTAAAGCAAATAAATAAATAAATTCGATTACAAGTCAAAGAAGTCAAAACAGGAGTTGAGCAAGGAGTGACAGATCGCAATTAGCAATCTTTTCTTCCTTTGACCTCAATCTTGACTTTGACTTTGACTTTCGAACACGGGGTGTTACATAAAGTGTTAGTAAAAATACAATATAACCCTAATAAACCTTATACTTTATAAGTTTATATAAGTATTTTTTTAGTTATAGTTTATTTAGTTTTTTAACGTGGGTTCTTTTTATCGTTTCGACTTACTAATTTTTTTTACGATAATGTTTTACATTTCTCATACTCCGGATTTTTTTTTGTTCCACGTACGTAGATTGAACCCCCATATTCGTACATAGGATTGCTTGGTTCCACGTAACAAGGTCGGAACCCGTAAACATACTCTAGGTTTCCTTGTTCCAGCCTTCCAGGTACGAAAGTTGATCTCCAAAAACGGACTCGTTACTGGGGTGTGCCAGGTAAGAGGATTCACCATCAAGGACGGACTCCTGACATAACATAATAGTTAGACTTTATCAAGGACAAACTCCTCACATAACGCAATAGTTAGACTTTGGTAAACCTAATCGGTATAAATAAAAGGATGTTTTGCCCCATTCAAGTCTAGAAGCCATGTCTCGTGATAAGAACAAACACCGGAAATGACCTCCTCCCCTTGATTATAATCTCGCAGCCCTGTCTCGTAGGAAGATTAATCTCCAGGTCCCCCTAAAACAACAAAATTATAAGAGTTTTGTAACCAAAACAAGAGCTAAGTGTATACATGTCATACCCGATTACTTTCTAGCACCCATAGCTCGTTTTAATATTCGCCAAAAATGTAATTGTTGTCTCACAACGACATCGCTAATCAATAACACTGACGTAACACAATCGAATGAGAGAAACATTGATCTTGATCATCATAAAACCTTACGTATGAAAGGACGAAGAAAGGAGAAGGTAAGAATGAATAAATGATTGTCGGATGAATGAAAAAAAATGTAAATCTTACATTGTATAATAATTTGATAAAATCTTACGTCACGTTAAATCATATCGAACGTGAAAAGTAAATTTCAATTTGACCAGTATAGGTCTTATATAGCCCTATACAGTTCGTATGGGGTAATGGGTTACAATTTTCAATGTCTAACAGCTGGGTATCAGGGCTGTCTATCACATCCATGTACCTTATACGCGACATATAAGGTATAAGGTCTACAATGTTCACAGAGTGTCATAACTTTCTTTTCACCTAGCTATACGTCACGTAAAGTGCTATATGCGGCGTATAGACATACTTCGAATAGACATCGTATTGCCCTAAACCTGTTATATATAGGTTTGAATTGACATCTCTAACAAACTTGCTTCTCCTAGGTTTTTGTTAACCCTATATGCAATGTATACATTTATAGGTGGTGTATAGAAGACGTTGAAATTAAAAGTGGAATGTTCAAATACCAAATCCCTATCTTTCTTCTTTAATAGAGTGTAGTTCAACATAACTCCTAGTAAGTAAAGATTTATTACTATATTAGAAATAAATATCTTTTTTCTTTATTAGAGTGTAGTTCAACATAACTCCTAGTAAGTAAAGATTTATTGCTATATTAGAAATAAATATCATTTGTTGAATTATATATCAAGTTTATATTTATGGGCATTAATTTTTTTAACGGCATATTAGCTGATATCCAGCTTATTCTAAAGGGTGAGAACAAGCTCTTAAACTCTCTTCCTAAGTATGAATCCTTCCCAGTGATGCTTGGTCATATTGATAGAATTTGCATTTAGTAGGGATTAAACCTGAGACCTTCCAGAAAGTGGAAAACCCAAACCCCAGACCAACTGAAATATTAGTTAAAGAGCATTAATTGAATACACACTTTATTTACTAAAACTTGTATTTGAGAAAAGGCCACTGTTCAATTTAGAAATGAATAGATTATAATTAATTTGATCTGATTTAAAGAGTAAAAGTACAATTCTATTCTTCCATAGAAAAAAAAAAACGTAGTACATTAATTGCACTCTCAGGAGAATGCATCAAAAAAGAAAGAAAAAAACCCTTCAAAATTAGTGACACTTCATGAATTTCAGAAAATAAAAAATATTAAATTACTTAAATTTAACCCATATAAAACTAAACTTAACTTTATTTTTTGTAATGACTTCTTCTAAGTAGAAGCATGTATCAATTAAGGTGTATTATAATTTTTTTTTTAACGGCCAACGAAATAAAAGTCTGGTTATCCGGAGTAACCCAATAACAAAAGGACTCAATACACTCAGACTGAAGACAGCGTTGGGTAGCCCAAGCTCACCATCTCCAGTTCGGGGGGAAACCGGTCGCCCAAAGGCTCACTATGATAAAACCCGGTTGGGATCGGATTTGAACATTAGATTTATAACCTAACATGTCTGATGGCTGGCGGTGGATGGGAAATGACTTCGGCTCCTTTAGCGTAAGTGTGGTAAAAAATATGATTTTGGGCAGCTACGATTTCAGCTCCAAGCATGTTACGGAATGTTGTTCGTGGGTTCCTCTTAAGTGTGATATCTTCGCTTGGAGAGGGGAAATGAATAGGATACCAATTGCTGAGACGTTGTCGAGACGAGGTATTTTTATTGAAGAGGAGTTGTGTTAGATTTGTAGAAATGGTGAAGAATCGGTTTACCATTTGTTCTCTTCTTGCATCATTGCTTCTATTGTTTGGCAAAAAGTGAGTTCATGGTGCCGTGTCCCGATTTTTTATGTGTTCTCATTTAGAGATCTTCTCGAGATCCATAATCATTGCTGTAAAAAGATGGAGGAGAAAGAGGCGCCCTAAGGCATAGTAATGATAACCTGCTGGAGTATTTGAAAAGCTAGGAACAAGAGGAGGTTCAATGGTAAGCAAGCCAAGGTCGAAAGCATTTTTAGCGAAGTTAGATATTTGGGTTTTCTTTGGTCCAAGAACAGATCCAAGTATAAAACAACGCTTTGATCGGATTAGTGTAAATTTGTAATTATGTAATTTTTGATTTACTCCTGTCTCGGTTTTCGGGTTCAGCGTGTTCCAATGAAGTTTACTTTAAAAAAATTTATAAATCACTTCAAGAATTGTTCACACTTCTATGCATATCCCACTCACTTTTTAACAATTAATTTTATTTCAAACACATTGACTCTCGTCCATCTTTATTATATTTCAAAGAACTCGTTGTAAAGATTAGGAGTGTTCAAAATTCTTTTCGAATTCGAATTCAAAAAATTCGGAATTCGATTATCAAGAATTCGTGTCAATTATAAGAATTCGAATTCAATTCAATTCGAGTCAAGTAAATTGAATATGAATTTACAATTTCAAATTCGATTAGAAATTCGAATAAAAATTATATATTTTTATTTATTATTTTTATATAATACATATATAACTTTTATTGGGCTATACTATAAATTATTTTAAAAAATAATTTCAATTATTAAAATTACCCATTACCAAACCTACTACATGACCCATAACTAAAACCTAAGTAACAAATCTATCAATAGATTTCTAACCTTAAAAATATTAACTTGTAATATGGAGTGGTTATTCCTGACTTCTTGATTTTAGTGTTAGACTTATGGTACTTTATTTTGGAACTTTTTAATGTGATATCATGCTTTATGGCTGATTTAAAATTTATGTTTCATTTTGATAGTTTTTTACATGTTTTACAAAAATCTGAATCAAATCGAATTTATTAGAATTTGAATTTTTAATCGAATACGAATTGGGTTTTTTATTCGAATACGATTTCGAATCGAATTGGGTAGGTTTTAATCGAATTCGAATTCAAGAGAAAATAAAAATTATTCGAATTGTTCGAAAATTCGATATTCGATTCAATAAACATCCTAGTAAAGATCTCATAAAGAAAAACATGAATTCATTACTAGATAACCATTTGAATAACAATTACATATATTTATTTAACCAAAATTATTAAGAACTCATTTTCACTGAAATTTCTAAATACAAATATATATATTTTTTGAAAATTGTTAGGACTTGTGTGCAAGTGAGGTTGAATCAAAATTCAAAAGTCATATCTGCAATATTCTAACATTTAATCCACATGTAAAAGTGGGAACACAAAGATGTTATTTGTTTTTTCAGAGCTAAAATGTCTGCAGCAGAAAAGGTGAACCTTTGCAGTCTGCCAGATAAAGACTGTTTGTTTTTTAACTTCTGCAAGCTGCTGAACATCATACAAATTCTAATTATCATTTTATCACAATGAATATCATAATCAAACAACATAACAGGCACGAGTAACACCACAATTCTAAAAATTAACACCAAAGTTAAGCAAATCCATTTTTCCAAATTTGAATTAAATCCGGAACCATATCATAGTTTTGATAATAAGAATCCAATTTTCCTAATTTGAATCAAATCGAGAGCAATTTTCAACTTAGAAAATTGATTTATGCACAACTCAAATTTGAACATTACCTAAACACCTAAATAGAGAAACCATAAACGACTTATTATCACCATTAACCCTAATTAACATTAAAAAAATGTATAACTATAAAAATTAGATAAATTATAAACGAAATCAAAGCAAATTCATACAAGTGGGGGGGGGGGGGGGATAGTGCACGGTCCTCCCAACCGCCATAGTGATCTCACTCCGGGAGCCGCTACATATGTCACTCACAAGACTCGAACCCGGTACCTCTGGGAAGAGGTGGGTGTCGGTGGCCAACTGGGCTACCCCAGTTGGTTAGCAAATTCATACAAGTGTACTCTCACATCTACGAACAGACTCCCGATCAAACGAATCTGCAAAGAGTTGAGTGAAGATAATAACCGACATAGAGGAGATTAACTTGTGGCGGTGGAGCATCAGTCTCCGGTGGCGAACGGCGGTGATACGGCGGCGATTCGTCGGTTACGGAGGAGTAGAGCCAGCAGGTGGTTGTTGTGTGGGGTCGATGGAGGCAGTAGGGTGGTTGCGGAGGAAGTGGAAGTGACGGAGGAGGTGGAGGTGACAGAGATGTGGTGGTGGTGGCGGAGGAGGTGGAGGTGTCGGCTGGGCGACGAGGCAGGAGGTGGTTGTCGGAGGAGGTGGAGGTGGTGACGGAGATGTGGTGGTGGCGGAGGAAGTGGAGGTGGTGACGGAGGAGGTGGAGGTGTCGGCTGGGATGAGGATGCTAGGGTTTTGAGAACTCTTGTTTTGAAAGAGCATAAGAGAAGAGAAGAGAAGAGAAGAGAAGAGAAGAGAAGAGGGGAGTTCACATCTTCTTGGAGAGGTCTAGAAGACCTTTTTAATGAAATCACTTCTAAAAAACAAACACTCTGCAGACTCATACGTCTGCGCATGGTCTGCATGGGGCAGACATAAGAGATCCAGAAGTACCTTTCACAAAAAACAAACACCCCAAAGTCTAATGTATTATTTATGACCGCATATAAATGATATAAAAGCTACATGGATGCACGTAAAGACCTTAGAAGAGCAATACTAAATATACAATTAGGCAAAACTCATAAAGACTTTAGAATAGCAATACTAAATATACAAATAGGCAGGACTCATATTACACGTTATACCAAATTCGAAAACATAAATGTAATTTTGATTTTCTCTAGCATTAGTAATTAGTAAGTCTATGCTAGAAGTTTATTAATCGAAACACAAAGATTTTGTTGTACTGACCACATGGTAATAAATGTCAGAAAAGACTTGTAATTTTTTTTGAACGACAAATTAGGATCACTGACGAACCACTTTAGTATTATCATGCAACCATCAGAACCACCTGATTATATCTATCTCCACTAGGCTATAATGCAGAAGGAAACCCAATGAATTTGGGAAAAAAAACCCCTTTATGAGAATCGAACCTATGACCTAATGGTTCCAAAGCCTTATCCTACCTCGGATGCCACTAGACTATAATCCCATGTGCGAAAGACTTAGGGGACGTTTGGTTTACGGAATGATTTGGAATTGGAATTGGAATTTGTATAGGAATTAGAATTTGAAGGAATTGGATTTGGAATTTAAACATTCCAATTGTAATTGGAAATTGTTGGAATTGGAATCTCAATTCCATTTTTGTTGTGTTTGGTTGTCAAATGAGTTGGAATCCATCACCCCGGCACCCACAACCACCAGTTCGGGTCAAAACGGTTTGGATCAAAGCGGTTCGATTTGAAACGCTTTGCGTCGAAACGGTATTGGTCGAAACGGCACCGGTCGAAACGGTACGATTCGAAACGGTTCAGGTTGAAACGGTTCGCATCGAAACGGTTCGATTCAAAACGGTACGGGTCGAAACAGTACGGGTCAAAACGGTACGGGTCGAAATGGTACAGGTCCAAACGGTACGGGTTGAAACGGTTCGGTTTGAAACGGTACTGGTCGAAACGGTACGGGTCGAAACGGTACGGGTCGAAACGGTTCGGTTCGAAACGGTACGGGTCGAAACGGTTTGGTTTGAAACGTTACGGGTCGAAACGGTTCGGGTCGAAACGGTTCGGTTCGAAATGGTACGGGTCGAAACGGTTTGTTTCCAAATGGTACGGGTCGAAACTGTTCGCATCGAAACGATACGAGTCGAAACTGTTCGCGTTGAAACGGTACGGGTTGAAATGGTGCGGGTCGAAACGGATGAAGATTCAAATAAATTTACTTTAATTCCTTCACATATATGAAGGATTTTAATGTGCGTGTCGTGTAGTGTAGTTACATATTTTTGGGACCATTGATTCAACGCATGTGTCTGCATTTAATGTGCGTGTCGTGTAGTTACATATTTTTGGGACCATTGATTCAAGAAACAATATTTGATGTATAAATTCACAATAAATCCCTATTAATGTATGTCTTCAAAGTTGTAAAATGTGAATTCACATATAGACATGAAACTATTATTTCAAAGGCCCCTTATATGTTTATGATTTCAATAGTTTGATGCCTTTTATTCTTTTATAAAGAAATAGATGATACCATATATTTGATTCAAGAAACAATATTTGATGTATAAATTCACAATAAATCCCTATTAATGTATGTCTTCAAAGTTGTAAAATGTGAATTCACATATAGACATGAAACTATTATTTCAAAGGCCCCTTATATGTTTATGATTTCAATAGTTTGATGCCTTTTATTCTTTTATAAAGAAATAGATGATACCATATATTTAATATTGACCCTACTTTTAAAGAAACTTGAACTTGTTTATGTTTCTCTTCACTAATTTAATTTTTAAATTTTAAACTATCCCTTAACAAGTCAAACTCATTTTCGTAGAAGGTCGAAGGATATGTATATATATATATATATTAATCCTGAATGACATGACTAACAAAACAACAAACATGTGTTGTGATTGCATGTTTACGCAAGCCGATGATAGAATCTTATAATTTCGACAAGTACTAGATAATGATAATATATTATAAGAATGATTTCAAGTTCAAGTATTATTATTATATTAAATGAGATTTAGAGTGAATTTATCTTAGTTTATAACACGTTAACACTTACAGGGAGGTGAAAGAAAAGACTTATGAAAAAATGAAATTGAAGGATCACTTAGTATAAATCTAAATACAATCGTCCAACAAGTACAACTTGCCATATATAACTCTATTGTAGAACATCATGATCCATCTTGAACTCTATTGTAGAACATCATGATCCATCTTAGCGTGAGATAAGGCTTTGGGACCAATAGGTCCTGGGTTCCATTCCCACAAAGTGGGTTTTTCCCATATTTTATTGGATTTCCTCTTGAATTGGTGTATAGGCATTATGCCTAGTAGAGATGGATATGATCGGGTGGTTCTGCTGGTGGCACGATGATACTTCAATGGTCCGTTAGTGATCCAAAATTTGCCATTCAAAAAAAAAAAAAACATGTAATGCAATTCTTAGAGACAATTAAGGAAGAAACAAAGGGTTGAAAAGGAAAAATGAATGAGATCTTAAAAAGAAATATATTTTAGATGTAAACTTAACTTAGGAATGCCAATGTTAATATAAAAGGTAATAGACATGCCTTTTCAAATATCCTTTTTAAAGTATGGTATATAATTATTTGAGTTGCATCAAAGTAAAATTAAAATGATATATAAAAGGCATCCTAAGTTTAGAAGAGAAGGTATGGGTGGGGCATGAATGATAATGGGTATTGGATGGAGTGTAGGTAAGGTTCCATTCCCATCACCATCAACCCCAACCATCTTCAAAGATTGTGCTCATTTAAAGGGAACGAACTCCTATCAACTAACATGCTCCCCAAAGTTGGTGGCTAATTAACTCTCCCTTTTATAACGTCACTTCTTCAATTTCAACCTTTTTATTTTCATTTTTGCTAACTAAAAGCTATACCGCTACTCAGAAAAAAATTATTGTTATGTACTTATGTTATAGTGTTATGGCAACTACTTATACAATTTCATGTCACACATACTCAATGTCGACATTTGAGCTATGTGAAGTTCCTTGTATGCTTAAGAATCTAATAAAGTCACAAAAAAGGATTACAAACAAGCTTCATAGAAACAAAAGGACCGGTTAACTAATTATCGTATGATAGAAATGTTAGATGTGTCTTTAGGCATTTCTAAATTCTAATAAAGTTACAAGATTGCTTTTTGTTAAGCATTTTGGGCCCTCTTCACATGATCACTTTGCCCATAACTTAATAATCTTATATTGGCCCATTTCTAAATTAATGCGTCATGCAAACGCTCTTGGAGGATACTCTACTTTTCTCTATATATATCATTATATATTGGAATAATCAGTTAAATATATGATTTTCAATTTATTATATTCATATATGCTAATTATAATTTATAAGTTCATGTTGTTTTTCTAAAAGAGTTTCACAAGTTGCGTATAGATTTATCTAAAATAACGTTAACAACATGAGATATCGATGTTCAAAATATTAACTTTAATATAAACTTCAATAAAAAACCGATAAAACTTGTCTCAACTAGTTTGATGTAAAAACCACCCCTAGCTCATACGCACCGGCAATGGGGTGTAAAATTCGATACGGTGGCATAATAAACTTCGAACTAGTGCCTTGCATATTTTTTTTTTTGTTAATCGCAATTAAAAGTCTCGAGATGATTATAAATTTTGCTGATTTATTTGTAGAGGGACAAAAAGATTTATAATTCAAAAAACAAGAGACCACTCGTTTAATTCCAACAACCATGTCTCTTATTTGTTACTATGTCCTACATTAAAAACGGACACACGGTGAAAAACTCATAGCTAGCTTGGACTCGCAAGTTCATCTTCGGCTATACAACTATTGTTCCAACCTTGGGAATGGTTTCACGAGCGCTTGTAAGTTATTTAAGGGGTATAGTTAGCCAACTCCAATGGTTTTAGTATATTTGATTCTTGCTGCTGAAGATTTTTTTTTTGAACGACGTATGGTTAGAATGTCACTAACCGGGTTAGTAGTTAGTATGTTAGTATTATCAAGTTAGTATTAAAATTCCCTCTTACTTGGACCTCCAAAAGAAACAAAAGTTCCCACCTCCCACTAGACCAAAAGATTATTGATTGCTGAAGATATTATTGAAAATATTACTTTAAGGTCAATCTTTTTTATTAGTTGCTGAAGATATTATTGAAAATATTACTTTAAGGTCAATTTTTTTTAATCTGTTTTCTAAACGATATTGTAGTACACTGTTTCCCACAAATACAGTCGGTGTCTTTTGTAGGTATTTAGTAGGGGTATATACGGTTCGGTTCAGTTTTTGGGTAAAATCAAAACCGAAATCGAAATGTCGGCTTTTGGCTTTTTAAAACCGTTCGGTTTTGGTTTTTTTGGTTTCGGTTTTTATGTCGGTTCAAGTGGAAAATGACGAATGCAAAGACCATTATTCCGGAGAGGATTGTGCCGGAAAGGACAGTGAATGTAGAGGAGTTTAGGACGATTGGAATCGTCCAAATGTTCGAGAGACTAGGATAGGAGAGGGTTTTAGATTGGTGCGAAGATATTACATCTCGAGTGTATTTGGCGTCGGTTTGCGAGTGGTTGGCATCATTGAGGTTTGAGAATAAGGATGGCCTGCCACATACGTGGAAATTAGTTGGTGATACGGGGAGATGTCAAATGGTTATGTTTTTTGAGACCATGAACTGTATTGCACGGTTTGACTCGTTACGGGATGACGAGTACACTTATTATACCATTGACCAATTCCTCGATAACAAGATGAACGCCGCGAACCCGGATGGTATGGTTCAAGCAACCTTACCACACAGTGAAGGTGGGGCGGCCTTAAGAAGCCATTTGTCAGTTGAGGGGAAAATCCTTCAAAACATCTCTTTGGAAGATATTATGGTTCGGTTTGGAGACCGAGGGAAAGTGAAAGTGGCAGATTGAAGGGTGATTCATTCTTTGTTGTTCGGAACACCGAAGTTATCATGGCGCCACATCGTCATAACTAATGTGACACCTCGAAAATTCATGTCCAATAATGTATTGACACGTGTCACAAGCTTTGAACGTGTGAAAGAATGTTCTAGAGGGACTGAAGTTGACAAACAAGGAATGTATGTAAATATAAGGGTTCAAAATGTCAACAATGGATAAATATACTTTACAATAACCCTACATGATGTTTATACCCTTAAACGAATGAATCATGGATCATACGAAGCTAATTGTGAAAGAAAGTTTACAAACTACAGGGGTTAAATGTGTCAACATGTTTAAAGTATACCTCTGAGTGACCTTTTAGAAAACCCGAAGCTTTGTAACGATTAATTATGCTCACTAGAATGCATGATAAAAATTTCACCAAGTTTCGTTATCGTATGAGAAAGTTATGATAAAATTCGTATACGAGGGGTTAAAAGCGTCAGCGATGGAATTTATGACTTTTCGGGTAATCAAAAGTTAACCAATGACTTAACAAAGTTGGTATAAGTTTTGAAGCCCTTAGAAATTAAATTAGAGGGCTCATTGTACAAAACAAGAAGTAAAAACAACTTTTAGGAGGACCGGGGGCAAAAAATGCAATTATTGGAAACTTGTTAACCTGACACCAGGCCTCAGGCGGGGGGCGTAAGACTTGCCCAAGGTCTTACGCGGGGCGCCTCAGCCTCCCAGATGCAGAAAGTATGGACAGGTGTCTGTCCAGCCCTTGTAACCGACTTTAAACACTTGTTTGCAATACCATGTGCTGCACAATAGGGTTTTTAGGCTTTAGGGACACTTGGGATGCATCAATGATCACTTATAGCATTGCTTGGCATGATCTAGTGAGATCAAACTCACTATATAAAGGTCCACATTATTACAATTTTGATCATCCATTCTCAACTCAACTTTTGAAGACTTCTGGAGCACAAGTGCAGACCCTAAGCATCTCTGGTCGTAATTAGGACTTTGGTAAGCTTCCTTAACCTTCCCTAATCATGTTTTACTTAGTTATTAGCTTAAAAGTCAAACCGTCGTAATTAAGGTTTGACTTATCAATTAATCACTAATGGTCTGATGTTTAGTCAAATTGAAAGTAGTTATAAGTTGGTAATTATGTGGGCAATAAACCCTTAAAAGGGCACCCTCTGATTCCCGCTCTAACTAGATCATTTGTCGGGTCAAAGTTGTTTATAAAAAGTCAACAGAATCTTAATTTTCGATTTAAAGCATAATTAACAATGTAGAAGACGTGTGACCTATTTTATCACTCATATAACTTGGTAATTAGTATAAGAACTGGTCTAAGCTTGTTTGATCCGACAATTTTCTGTTTAGGACCGGTTCGGAACCGAAAGTCGCAAAACTTTGACTTTTGCTTTGACTTCAGTTCTGACCCGATTTAGGTGGGTTTAGATATGCCTTAGAGCTCCGTTAGGACCAGCTTGTATGATAGTATAACCCTCTGCGTTTATACTACTTGACTCGTTGATTGTCCGGTGTTTCCGTTAAATGCCTAATGTTGACCAATATGCCCATTTGACCTTAAAACGAGAATTTTGGAAATGTGAGAGGACAATAATCTTTGTTACTAATTTATAAACATGTCCCTAAAATTTCACATCATTTGGAGGTCTAGATTAAGAGTTATGCTCAATAGCGTAATTAGAAAGCTTTTTATTAATTAAACGGCGTAACTAGCATAAAGCCTATCTAAACCCAATTTTTGACACCAAACCTTTTACCCACTGATGTAGTATAATATTTTGGAATTTATGAAGATTTTTAATTATTTTTAACCTGATCATAACCTAAGGTTATTGTCGTGATTTGGTAAATACCGATTATACCCTTTTGCTTGTAAAATGAGTTTTACATAATATTTTCACACCAAACCTTTGGCCACTGATTTTATATGATAAATGAAGTATTTTGAACCTTATAACCTGATCAGAAAACTCATATTTCCTATATAACCCGGGAATCGCTTAAAACGGCTTTTTGAACGTATTAAACACATAGTATGGGTTTAAAACCATTTTGTCATATAAGACTTATCACCAACTGATATGACCTATTAAATTAAGTTGTTTTACTGATTAATTCAGACCCGAATCTCAGAATTACATTTAATCTCTTTTATAATCTTTAAAATGACCAAAATACCCCTACAAGGCTTAAATTGAGATTAAACTCGTTTTGGGCATAATGGAAGGTATCCTGTTAGGCCCAGTACAGGCTCAAAACAATCTTCTTTTCACGTAATATGGCAAGTGATTTCAGTAGATGTGAAAAAGATGTGCGGAAATGGAAATCAGACTTTCAAGAAACAAGACCTACAGAATTATCAAGTTTATATCACTTTGAAACAAAAATGGTTTACAAGGTGATTGAAAGATTATTATCTAATACAAACGAATCTTGAATTCTGTGGGGGAGAGAGCAATGGAGTTTAGATGTATGTGTGAATGCTAAGCTTCAAACTCACTTTGCTTCTCCTGGTTGAGCCTTCTATTTATAGACGGCTTATATGAATAAACAATTGTTTATTCATACAATAATTCCTGCAAAAAGTAGCCAATTGACATATTCATTGATTCCAACGTTCAAGTTGCCTTTTTCATCATGATATCATTTAATGTCAACTTGCTTCGGTAAGTGTGGCAGGACAGAGCCAATTTCAGACAAGTGGGTTGTTTCATCAGAAATTCTGATGAACAAATCATCAGAAAATCTTTGATGATCAGAATTGTCAGATACTGATGATATTTCATCAGAAATATCATCAGATCCATCAGAAATGACCTCTTCTGATAATCTAATTCAGCTCTTGATCAACTTGTGATTCTTTGAAGTAGATGCTATGTATTCCGGTTGTCCCATCTGATCTTCTTTTACTAGTTCGTGATCTTCAGGACTTTGATCTCTTCATAGACACAGTTGATTGTGTTTTTCTTCAATACTCACAAATAAAATTTCCTAACAGTTTCCCCCTAAGTATTGTAAGAAAAAGAACTACCTCATAAACAGAAAAATTTCCAAACAGTGGAAATATAATACTTGAAAATATAAACCAGTTACTGAAGTTAAAACAAATTACATAAAAGATGAGAAGTTAAATGAATAATTCTTTCAGTTGAGTTTCACTCTCTTATGCGTATCTCCTGTCTTTAGCTTCTTTTTGTAGGAGATGTATTTGTTGCAGCTGACATACATGTCTTTATACCATTCTCTTGCTTGAATCCATTCTTCAATCATCTGCTCAATTTCTTTTCTGCTTCCCTCCATGTTCTTTTCTATCTTCTGAAGATGTTCTTGTCTTTTGTTCATGGTTTTCAAGATATACCTCAGAGTTTGATTTGAGTACTTGCAGATGTCAGCACTTCTGAACATAGCTTTGTTTTCATCCTGATCTCTGAAGATTACACCATAATCTTGTTCTTTATTTGCGTTTGTCAGTATGATGATGTCTCCTGATCTTGCATCTTCTACTATGTCTGAAGGAACTTTTGTCTTTGGTGATCTGACATATACCTTTTTGTTGTGTACATGCTCAAAATTTATGCATAAATCAAAGTCTGAAAAAGCTATTCTTTCAAACAGCAGTATTCCAGCCTTTGATATGCCATTTAATGCTCTTCTGACTTCTTGATTATTTTTCTTTTCCTTTTCCTTTTCATAATGATCCTTCATAAACAGAATGTCTAAAGGATGCAACTGGTCAGCAATTTCTTCATCAGTCACCTTTTGTTCTTCTCCATTGTCCCTCAGAAGCGTGTATCTGTTTTGCACATCAGTTCCTCCAATATCATCAATTGCACTCTTTACTTCACTTACGTTTAGAATTCTTTTTACTGGATTCCAATTTTGTTTGTGAATGCTGCTTGGCCCTCTTTTTATTCTTTCTTCTCTTAAGCCCAGTCTGGTTGGAGATAGTGATCTTGGTGATGTATCTTCTTTTGTCAGATAGTAGCTCACCAGATTGGTCTCAGGAAATATCATTACATCTCGTGCAATCTCTTTAACCATGATAGACTTGGTTTCAGAGATCTTTCTCTTAACAGTCTTTGATTTTGTTGCTGACTGATGCGTGCGAAGTGTCGTATATTTTAGGTGTATATTTTAAGCCCTTTTTAACACTTATTTTAGCCAAGTTTTAAATTTATAAAACACGATATTTCACTAACACTAAACACACATATGGGCAAGTGCACCCATCGTTGAGTGTAGTATAGCGTTGGTAAGATACCGAGGTCGTCCAAGGACACAAGAGCTTTTAGTACCGGTTTATCCTCAACGTCTAACCAAAATAAAAAGTTTAGAAAAATGTTTTAAACTAAGAAAAATAAAAACTAACCAAAATGCTGAAAATAAAAATAAAAGAAAAAAAAAACAGATAGACAAGATGAATCACTTGGTTCCGACTCGTATCTAGTATAACCTTTGATTATTTCCGCACTTTTGCACATAATTAAGAGATTATCTTAGTTATTGTAGTAGGCCCCTCTTTTGAAGGTGACGTTACCCTCACCCCAGTAGTTTGAGTCAGCAGGGATACAATCCTAAAAGGGTGGATTATTGGAAGATAATGAATTAAGTTATTAATGCAGTATTGTGGTAGGCCCCGCTTTTGGCGGTGACGTTACCCTCGGCTAAGTAGTCTGAGTCAGCAGGGATACAGTCCTAAATAGCCGGGTTATAGTATTAATAGTAGTTAACTTATGAGGGGGTCAAAGAGTTTGGACCCCCGCCATCCAATACCGTGAAGTATTGAAGGAGGTCCTACTAAATTTGACCCAGGTCCATTGCAGGACCTCTAAACGCTGAACAATGGCAAGACCTTTACCAAACCGTTCCCTTAACCCCCTACCAGGTAGCCAACATATCTCCATATAGACCGTGGAGATATGAATGGTGAAAATCCTTTATTTTATATAGACAGTAAAATAATGCCAAGACACCACGGACAAACGATAAGGAAAGATCACCTTCAACATAAGTAACTAGTTATTAAAGTCATTAATACAAAACCAAATAAAAAGTGCAAAAGATTAGAAATAAAAAGTATTATACTAGACACTTTGTCTTCACCAAGTGATGTAAGAGACTTAGGCAAACATGGCCTTGATTGTCAAGAACTCTTACGATCAATCTTGGATCCCGAGACGACTCACACACTCTACGATGGACAATGGATGATGGTGGTGGATGATGGTGTTGTGATGGTGGTGGGTGGTGGATGAAGTGTGAGAGAGGTGGTGTGCCAAGGGATGAGATGAAATGAATCCAAGCACTCCTATTTATAGGCTGAACAGAGAGCTGGACACGGCCCCGTGTCCGTCTGACACTCTCTCTCCTCATTAATTGTAATTCGCAATTACAATAAATGCGCCTGCTGTACTTTCGACACGGCCCCGTGTCCGCTGAGCACGGCCCCGTGATGGGCAATAGAAGCTTCTATGGATTTGTCTTTTCTGCTGCTTCTTGGGCACGGCCCCGTGCTGGCTGAGCACGGGGCGTGTTCAGCCTTCTGTCTTCTCCTTTTTGCTTTGGAAGATGCCGTTGAGGGGTCGGGCAGTCCACTAATGTTCCTTTCCTTGTATTTATGTTGGATTTAGCTGCCTTTTTGCTTCTTTTGCGTTTTTGAGCTCATTTAATCCTGAAAATACAAAAGGAAGACAAAAACACTCTTTTTCCAATATTAGTACTTAAAAAGGGTTAGTTTTATGCCTTATTTGATGTAATTTATATGTTGCATTTTACACACATCAAATACCCCCACACTTGAACTTTTGCTTGTCCTCAAGCAAAACTCTTTAATATGTGGCTTACACTCCCAAATGGAATAGGTAGAAGAGAAGGTTTTGGGCTTGTCGTAGAGTGTCGGGATTTCCAAGATCTTTTTGGGGTTTTATTTTTATTTATTTACACTCCTATTCGTAATGATTTATTTAGAACTTTTCATAAAAGAAATTACTTATTTGGGCATAACATGCCTTTTTAAAATTCTATTTATATACAAGTTCACATACCTCACGGGGAAATCACTCACACTCGGCCGAAGGTGTATTTTTAGTGAATCACTCGAGAGCGGCATGGAACTTATTCCTACCATAGGCTTGCCAAGAAATCAATCCTCCTCCTTTTTAACTTTTATACCTTTGTAGATATCAAGAGGACTTTGTGGGTTAAGGGTTAGGATAGGGTTAAAGGTAGGTGGTTGGGTTAGTGGTTAGTAGAAAAAGGGCTAAAAGCGTAACAAGTGTCGGTTTTCGTATTTTTGCAAATTTTTTTTTATTTTTTTATTTTGATGAAGCTTTTATTCAAACTAAGTTATTTTTGATTAACTTGTTTGTTTATTTTCTTTTTGCTTCATCATTATCATACTTTTTTTTTTTTTTTTTTTTTTTACGAAGAACCGAACTTGTTACTAAAATAAAGGGTTAAAAAGAAAAAGGTTTTGGTGGGTAAAAAGGGTTTTTGTTTGGGTGATGAAACGAAAAGGTTTAGGCTCAAAGGGGCTAACTAGGGGGATTTTTGGGTAGGTGGTAAAAGAAAAAGAAAAATAATGGTGTAGAAATAAAAAGGGTTAGTCCTAATGCCTCCATCATTTACTTACTCGGGTTTAAGTTGATAAGGACCGGGAATGCATTGTCATGGCAAGTTCTAGAGTTGTAAGAACCAAGCGGCTATTCACACAAGAAACGAAAAATGAGCATTTAGTCAAATGATATGTAATTGTGTGCTCAATAAAGGCTCAAAACTCACTTTTGTGGGAATGGGTTTTTATGTGATCAAGTATATATAATCAAATTTTACATAAGTTTGCTATGCCTTTTCATAATTTTCTTATGTTGGTTCTTTTTATCACTACGCTATCGGTTGTAAATTTGTAAAAATATAACCTTTTTGAGAACTTGAATTTCCCGAGTTAAACCTAGACAAGTAAAAAATGAAATTTTTGAAATTTTTTTTGGGGTGATTAGCGGTTCCAATAGAGTTTTGTGTAAGGCTTGTATTTAGGACTTGCAAAATTCAAGGTTTTAGCATCCCCCCCACACTTAAATTACACATTGTCCTCAATGTGTCCCAAAAATAAATTTTTAGGTTGATTAGATGTGTAAAATAGTGTTTAAAAAGCAAAAATCTATGTTACTGGGCACTGAACACGGCCCCGTGTTATCCGGGCACGGCCCCGTGTTCAAGTGCCAGTAACAGAATTAAATTAAAAGAAACAGAAGCCTGGACACGGGGGCGTGTTGGGTGAACACGGCCCGTGTCCAGTTACCTGAACTGGGCGTTTTACTGCAGGTGGTTCAGCACGGGGCCGTGTTGGTTGGACACGGCCCGTGTTGAACCTTCTGGAATGGTGAGAAATGTCGGGTTGCCTTGTTCTTTGTGCATGGGTTCATTTTTCTCGTTCCCCTTTTCATCCTTTACCACCATGAGTGTGTTTTATTCCTTACAAACCATCCAAACCTTAAAACCATCATTTCATTTCATCATAGAGAGAACTTACATAGTCCTAAATTAAGATAAAATTAAAACTTAACTAAATAGGTCAGCAGGTACACGCGGTTATCATAAGGAGTTCTACTATTTTAGGAAAATTTCGATAATAGTTTCCCGTTATAGTAAGACTTTTAGCCGAATGGATTATTCCCTAAACGTTTAAAGCCATTCTTCAATCTCCCTAGGAAGGAAGAATGCGGCTTCATTTTCCTTCGCAGCTGGTGGCTGAGGGTGAACATTCACCGGGACTCCTTGCACCACTCTTCGCGGAGGCTCTTGGTGCATGGCGTACCATTCGGCTGGAATGACAACTTCGGGTACCACGTTCCACGCCCTTTGGGTTATTATAGGTACCAAAGGCGGGGAGGCGAGAAGGTTCAACCTCTGGTGCAAGAGGTTTACTTCATGGAGACAGCCCTCCAGCCCCACTGTAAGATGGTTGATACGGTCGACCAATGCTTCCTCCACTCCCGTCATTTCATCAATAGCCTCTCTTAGAGCGTAAACATAGTTCACAAGAGAGTCTTCTGCTGTTGAAGATCTCCTCCCTTGTCGGTTACTTCTTGAAGATGATCCGCTTGTTCTGCTTGCCATTTTCTAGGATGGTATGAGTGAAAATCCCAGGGATCTCTGTCAATTGAAGTGGTCAAAATGAGCAGGAATCAGGCTGCATTTAAAGAAAACGACAGCGCACTGGGCACGGCCCCGTGTTGACTGGACACGGCCCCGTGTTCAGAGGAAATCCTAACACATTTTGTCCGTATTCTGACCAAATCTGCAGCGAATCTTTTTGGTGAGCACGGGGGCGTGTTGACCTGGACACGGCCCCGTGTCTGGAGGCTGTTTTATGGAGTTTTGATGCTTCAAGGATCTCGTCGAAATCGGGTGGTTCCTTACTGGTTGGAACAACCCCAAAGTGCCTAAGATACCTTAATTGTCCCAGACTAAGGCGAGAACGCAAGAGGTTGTCGGTGAGGGTAATTCCTATTTTCATTCTAGGTGGACAAGTCCAACCCTTTCCCGGGATCTCGTTAAAGAAGGTGTATGCCGAATCGCTCAGGTCTATGTATGCACCGAACGAAGTCGATGGGGAGTCCTTCACGGCACAATCGACACAGGGACGACTATCGTCCAAGTCTTTGCTAGGAACGAAGGTATTTTCGGGAGCAACGAGGTTGTCGGAATGCGGTTCCAACGTTTCTTCATGGTTATCATCTTGGGGAGGATCAATGAAATCCTTCCTAAGCTCTTTTAACCAATTTAGAATTAGTTTTTCTAGTTGAAATAACTCATCAAGGAGCATTTCCCCTAGAATCTCTGGCTAGGCGCATTCGAGGGAGAAATAGTGCTTATTTTTACTTTCGCCCCTCTTAAGGTTGTGAGAAGTCGGTGGGTCCATGTAGTGGGGCCTATAATTTAGAAAGTAGCATTTTACTTCTTCATGGTTGCCACCACATAATTGACACCACGTACCATAAGAGTGCCGAAAGTAACAACAATTACTATCACTCATGTTTGTGTCAGAAATTACCAACCGCCGGGATCTAACGGTTCTGTTTTCAGTAACTGAAACTTGGGCACGGGGGCGTGTTGAGTGGGCACGGCCCCGTGTTCAGCTTACTGTCTGATGTAAAACAGGATTGCCAGTTCCAAAAATTGAGCACGGGGGCGTGTTCAGCGGGCACGGCCCGTGCTGAGCTCTGCAGAAGCTGAAAAACTACGAAAATCCTAAAAAAATTAAAATAAAAATAAAAAAAATGATTAGGCCGTTGATTCCTAACTTTCTTAAAATCCTTGTGTCCCCGGCAACGGCGCCAAAAACTTGATGCGTGCGAAGTGTCGTATATTTTAGGTGTATATTTTAAGCCCTTTTTAACACTTATTTTAGCCAAGTTTTAAATTTATAAAACACGATATTTCACTAACACTAAACACACATATGGGCAAGTGCACCCATCGTTGAGTGTAGTATAGCGTTGGTAAGATACCGAGGTCGTCCAAGGACACAAGAGCTTTTAGTACCGGTTTATCCTCAACGTCTAACCAAAATAAAAAGTTTAGAAAAATGTTTTAAACTAAGAAAAATAAAAACTAACCAAAATGCTGAAAATAAAAATAAAAGAAAAAAAAACAGATAGACAAGATGAATCACTTGGTTCCGACTCGTATCTAGTATAACCTTTGATTATTTCCGCACTTTTTGCACATAATTAAGAGATTATCTTAGTTATTGTAGTAGGCCCCTCTTTTGAAGGTGACGTTACCCTCACCCCAGTAGTTTGAGTCAGCAGGGATACAATCCTAAAATGGTGGATTATTGGAAGATAATGAATTAAGTTATTAATGCAGTATTGTGGTAGGCCCCGCTTTTGGCGGTGACGTTACCCTCGGCTAAGTAGTCTGAGTCAGCAGGGATACAGTCCTAAATAGCCGGGTTATAGTATTAATAGTAGTTAACTTATGAGGGGGTCAAAGAGTTTGGACCCCCGCCATCCAATGCCGTGAAGTATTGAAGGAGGTCCTACTAAATTTGACCCAGGTCCATTGCAGGACCTCTAAACGCTGAACAATGGCAAGACCTTTACCAAACCGTTCCCTTAACCCCCTACCAGGTAGCCAACATATCTCCATATAGACCGTGGAGATATGAATGGTGAAAATCCTTTATTTTATATAGACAGTAAAATAATGCCAAGACACCACGGACAAACGATAAGGAAAGATCACCTTCAACATAAGTAACTAGTTATTAAAGTCATTAATACAAAACCAAATAAAAAGTGCAAAAGATTAGAAATAAAAAGTATTATACTAGACACTTTGTCTTCACCAAGTGATGTAAGAGACTTAGGCAAACATGGCCTTGATTGTCAAGAACTCTTACGATCAATCTTGGATCCCGAGACGACTCACACACTCTACGATGGACAATGGATGATGGTGGTGGATGAGGGTGTTGTGATGGTGGTGGGTGGTGGATGAAGTGTGAGAGAGGTGGTGTGCCAAGGGATGAGATGAAATGAATCCAAGCACTCCTATTTATAGGCTGAACAGAGAGCTGGACACGGCCCCGTGTCCGCTGGGCACGGCCCCGTGTCCGTCTGACACTCTCTCTCCTCATTAATTGTAATTCGCAATTACAATAAATGCGCCTGCTGTACTTTCGACACGGCCCCGTGTCCGCTGAGCACGGCCCCGTGATGGGCAATAGAAGCTTCTATGGATTTGTCTTTTCTGCTGCTTCTTGGGGACGGCCCCGTGCTGGCTGAGCACGGGGCGTGTTCAGCCTTCTGTCTTCTCCTTTTTGCTTTGGAAGATGCCGTTGAGGGGTCGGGCAGTCCACTAATGTTCCTTTCCTTGTATTTATGTTGGATTTAGCTGCCTTTTTGCTTCTTTTGCGTTTTTGAGCTCATTTAATCCTGAAAATACAAAAGGAAGACAAAAACACTCTTTTTCCAATATTAGTACTTAAAAAGGGTTAGTTTTATGCCTTATTTGATGTAATTTATATGTTGCATTTTACACACATCACTGACTCTCCTTCTTGTTCCCATTCATTCATAATTTGTTTATTCATATACTTACTTATTGCTGAGTCATCAGATATTGTTGGATTTGGAACAGATGCTAGCAATTTCAAATTTGTAATAACTTGAAGTTTTGCAGTTGCAAACCTTTTCAGTATTTCTTCTTTTGGAACATTCGGAGGAGGACCCATCACTGTGGTTCCAGCTTTTGTGATTGGTGAGATTGATGATTGTTGAGGAGTTGACTTTGGAGCTTCTTGATGTGAGCTTTCAGCAGGAATTTCTTTCATCAGTTCTTGTGGATTCACTTTGGCTAGTTTTGCAATATTGAATTGCATCTTCTCTACCAGTTGTTGCACTTCTTTTACCTGTTTTGAGTTGCTGTGTATGTTTTTCTGAATATTTGTGAATTCAGTTTGAGCTTTTGTTTGAATTTCAGCCCATTCTTTTGACAGCTTCTCAAGGACATCTGTGATACTATTATTACTTGCCCTTAGTATGGTAACTTCTTCCAAAACTCTGTTTGTACTGCTTGACTGCCTTGATTCAATCACTTTTGCAACTTGTGCTTTGATTTTTTCTATTTCTGTGAGAATCGTTTGGATTTCTGATGCAGAGATGTTGGATTCTGGTGCCTTTTCTTTCATCTTTTGAAGAGACTTTAGTGCTTCAGTGTTTTCTTCAGTTTGTTTCTTAATTACCTTCACTGATTCTGACAAAGTCTTCATTTCAGCCTTTTGACCTTGTATTTCTGACAGCAACATATCAAGTTTTTCTTCTACTGGATTTCTTTTGCAGACTTTGTAGACATTTTCCAGTATTTCTTCTAGATTTTCTTGGTTCATGGGTTTCTCAGGGATAATTGGAACAACAGATGTTCCTTCTAAGATTCCAGCTGCAAACACATTTGCTGCTGTTTTAGAGATGATAGGGTCATTCTTGGCCAATACACTTGGTGCAGCTTCGAATTTACCAGAATTATCTCCACCAGTGATGAAAAACTCATTCTCATTCTGGATTTCCTTATTTCCTTGAATCATATCAATATATGATCCTCCATAAGTTTTTGAGGTAAACACATTACCTTTAGCCAGATTTCCTTGATCAGTTTCCTGATCTCCATCTGTTGGGATCTCATCCTCTTCCTCATTTTCTGATTCAGAGTTGAGATTTGTGGAACTAGTAACCTCTTGATCAACATTCGTTGTTCTATATTCTATTTTGTAAGAAACGTTAACAGAACTTTCTGAGTTTGTTTCTTCTCTGTGAGTTTCTACTAGAACAGTGTTTAAAAGGGATGTACCAGCAATGTAAGATTCTTCATGATGAATGACTTCAGTGGCTTCAATTTCAACATCTTGTGTTTCTCCAGCAATGTGTGATCATGCATCATGTGTTTGATGAATTTCAAATTCATGATGAATTCCTGCTTCATAAATTTGTTGACTTTCAGCATGCTTTTCTACGTTTTCTGGTGATTTGGCTATCTCCAAGTTAGCTTTTTCCAGAATTCTTCTTTCTTCTACACCCTCATTTTCTGATGGTGAGGACTTCTCATCGTCTCCTTTTTCTGTTGATGAAGAGCAGTTCACAATTTCTCTGCTTGGTTCTTCTGTGGGAGAGGTTGATTTTATCAGAAGTTTTTCATGTTGTATTCTGTATTGTGAGTCAGGTGTAATGAAGCATAACATGCTTTCTGGTAACACAGGGATATCTTTGTCTGATTCCCATCCATGATTTGAACTCCAGGCCTTCATTGTTTTTGATCTCCAGATGTCTTCTAAAATTGGAATCTCCATGTTTCTTTCAATAAATGCTTCAGAAATGAAAATTGAGATTAACCTTGGATATGGCAGATGAGATGTTATTCTTCCATTTCTGGTGATGATTGATCTTTTGAGAAGATTAAAGTTTTCTGACCCATAATCAATCTTGAACCCATTTATGAGTCCAAACATGATTGTCAGAATAGCTTGATTGATTTGATCAGTTCCTCCTATCTTTGAGGTGAGACATTTGTTTAACACTTCCATCATCACTTGCCAGATGGCTGGCAATTCACTTCTTCTTATCGCTCCAATTTTGTTGATATCTCTTTTCTTGTATCCAAGCCCAATGACGAAGTCTAATAAATCTTCTTTGCTTGGGGCTTCAGTGTAACTTCCAAGAATAGGCAATCCAAGCCATTCTCTTACTCTTGCTCGAGTTAATTCCACATAGACACTTCCCCATACATGAGCAGACACCCGATTTTCTTCAACTTCTTTAAAAGTGTAAACAAATTGCTGTGGCATCCTTTCTGGTATTTCTCTTTCTTTTGTCAGTGCTCCTGAGATTGGGCATTTTGTAAGATATTCTACCAGAAGTTGACATCTTTTATCATACTCTGAATACTCTGTATTCATCAGCATATTGTTTTCCTTCATTGGTAGAAATTCTGCTTCCTCGACAAACGGTACTTCATGTTGAATAATTGGAATATTGAGGTTAACTTTTGCCATTTTTGGTCTCTGTGAGTTAGGGTTTGAAATTTAGGGAATTTTTGATTTGTGGGAAAAACAGGGGTTTTTAGGATATGAGAGAATTGAGAGTATTGTAGTTGTATGAAGTAGAAGGAGTATAAATCGTGGTATGAGATAATGATAAAGAGATCATTAATTGTCTTTATAACCGTTAGATCGTGTATGCTGAGTTTTTGGTTAAAAAAAATAACCGTTGGATCGTGGGTGTTAAGACATTAATGAAATTGTTTATCATGGAATCGTGGTTAAGTCCTTTCAACTTGACTCTTCAATTTGTAGTTTCTTCAGTCATTTCTTGAAAGTGTTGCACTGAATTTTGATTGGAGAAAACTATCGGTTCTATGACACCTTTTCTTCTTTGTGGACCCCCTTTGATAAAAGGTCTAATTATCTTTCTTCATATGTACCCTCTTTTCTTCATAAGTCAAAAAGTCCCATTCTGATAAAATCATCAGAAATTCTGTTGACCATATGTATTCTTTTGTATTGACTTATGTTGACTTTTTGACATGTAGCTAACAGAAATAATTAGTCTTTTTATCAGAATTTCTGAGATTTCCCCCTAAACTTATGAGTGCCCCCCCCCCCCTTTTTTGAGATGAGAGGGAATAAGGAAAGATCAGAAGACTTACATTTGTTTGTCTGGTAGTATCCAAGTTTCTTTGAATTTTCTAATATTTTCTAAAAACATTTTGTTATCATTGAAGTTTTATCAGAAAATTTTGACTAACCAGATTCTGTCCCATTTTATCAGAAAATTTTGAGTTTGATTTCTGATGTTCATTTTATCTTTACCTATTTCCCAAAACCACAAACCAGAAGATTAGTAAGCAAAAATATTAACAACAAAAAAAAACTACAAGCAAAACAGATAAAACCTAAACAATATCTACTCCTTCACCATGTTCCATTTCCAACAATAATAATAGATCAGTTATCATCCCAGAGTTGTTGTTAGTGGGTACAAGCACGCTGAGACCCATGTTTTCTTGAAGTCTCATATCAGCCCTTGGATAACTTGCAGGAATGCCTGCAAAATCTAGCTGACTCGTAATTATCTTTGTTAGAAAACGAGGATACATTAAGAATGGCTTTGCAACCCACATGTTACTTACAAAATCACTCATCAGATAACGAGAGAAGTTGTAAGGTACCTTAAGTACCAGTGCAAGTATAGGCTCCATCAATTTCAGAGATATTTCATGATGATTGATGACCTTCTTTGAAAAACATGCACCCATCTGAGTGACCAGATATTGCCATGGCTTTTTAAAGCCATTTTTGTTGATTGCCTGTTGTTGGTTTGGTGTGTGATAACCCATTTCCCTTAAGACATTTTCCTTCTGATACCTTGTGAACATCAGAACATCGTTATCATCATTTAGTTGAAGAGCAGTCCTGATGGTGGCTTCATTTAACAGAATTTGCTGATTTAGCACCTCACTCTTGATGGTCATCTGCTCCCTGTTATGAAACTCAGATAGTGTTGCATTTTTCCAGAAGATTTGAAGAATCTCTGGATGAACACTTATGTGAGCAGTGAGGGCATAGCTCAAGTTGCTATTCATGAGCATCTTGAATACAACTGGACACCCTTCCCACTGAGGACCTTCCAGATTTGTCCTCAATCTTAGATTATGATATGGATAAAGAACAAGTGGAAAACATTCATATTTGATGGAGTTCATTTTGTGAGTGTGTGTGAAAAGGTGATGAAGAAGAGAAGTGAAGATGACAGATTTTACTTAAAAGTGGTGAATATTTATAGTAAATTTAATATTTGCTATAAATGGAAGCTACCAACTTGTGGATTTTCTTCACCGCAATCTTTGTTATTTTAATGATTATCAGAAAAAAAATAACAGAGATATGTTCCTTCTCCACTACACATGCATTGATTTATCTAGGTGGCAAATTTCTGGTAATGTATCATTGTAGCCTATCAATATGTCACTTCAACCTTCTTAAACATGATGGGGTGTAATAAATGAAGGAGAGAGAAATATCTATTTTAACGAGTTCCCAGAAATTTTCTGTTTGAATGACGTTATCAGCACTAACATGGGGAAATATTAAAAAATAAAAAATATAAACAAGAAATATGAATGTGGATGTTGTCATGCAGAACTTTGTTTTAATGAACTATGATATTTCTGATTATCAGCATTTTTACTTATGGTTCACTAGAATTCTGATAACCTATCAGAATTTCTGATGAAGTTGTCAGAATTTGACAGATTTTCTGGTGATATATCAGACCAAAGTAAATTATGTGATAAACCTTTTAACAAAGACTACTCTCTTTTATGGTTAGACATCCGTACCTTTAATGCATCCATATCCCGTGATCCTTCCTTTCATTCCATTTCCAAAATTTTACCATTCTACCCAGCTTTGAAATAAAGTTGCTGAGTAAGCTCCTGTCCCCAGTCATGTGCTTGGAGCTTCCTGAGTTGCAGTACCAGATCTGCTGCACATGATGGTCCTGAAATGAAATGATTAGAGGGTTTTTGGTACCCAGGCATGCTTGGGTACTGTTTCTGATGAAATTTGAAACATTTTATTTTTATTTCTTCTTGGTTTTGCATCAGAAACTTTGTTATATGCTGAGCCATTAACAGATTTTACATTTTTCTTTTGAAGATGGTGCTAGACAAGCTTCAGTATGTCAACACACATACAAGAGTTATCAGAATTTTCTGATAGTTCCTCTTGTGATGGAATGATTGGATAATTTTGAAAAGATGAGTGAACTGTTTCTTGAGTTTTTACAGATTCTTGACTGCATTCACTCTTGTTTGTTTTGAAGTTTGGTTTGTCAAAAGAATATTCAGAACAGATTGATTTGCAAGATTCAGATTCAGATTCTGATACTAAATTATCAGAAATTTGATGAGTTGCTTTTACAAAGATAGTGGGTTTATTTCTATTTGAGCTTGTAGTACTTGTATAGCCTAAACCCTCTCCTTTGTTCTTTGGTGTGGACTCAATAAAATTTATGAAATCTTTAGCCTGTTGAAAACCTCTTACGTTGATTTCTTTGTCATTGATTTTCTTGTAAAGATCTTTTCTTTCATTTTCATAAAACTCAATTTTTGCTCTTTGATCTAAACTGTCCTCTATAAGATGTTGGTTTTCAAGAATGATTTTATTCAAAGTCCTTTGCAACTCATCAGATTTTCTAATATCCGATTGATGTTTTTCTTGCAGATTTAGAAAATCTGACATGAGCTTGTTTAGTTTGTGTTCAAGATCAAGATTGTCTAAATTTACCTTTTGTTCTGATGTTTCTGGTAGTCCTTCAGAGAGTGCCATGAGGCAAAAATTTGCCAATTCTTCTTCTTCATCCTCAGAAGAATCATCAGATAACCATGTATCTGTTCCAGCAATTAAGCTTACTTGTTGCTGCTTCTTTGCTTCTTCAAGCTTTTTCTCATAATAGGCAACATCCTTCAGCTTTTTGGTCTTGCATTCTGATGCATAATGACCTCTTTGTTTGCACTTGTAACACACAACTTCAGCCTTCCCTTTATCCTTAGATCTAAACTCTTCTTTAGATCTTCCATCCATCCTTCCTTTGTCACTCCTCTGGTATCCCTGGTTACTTCCCCTCAACCTCTGCTCAAATGTTTTGGTGAGCAGTGCTATTGCTTCAGTAAAAGCTGAAAAGTCTGATGATGCATCAGAAGTTTCAAGATTTTGACTGTTTGAAGGTTGTGGATCATTTGTTGTTGTTGATCTTTGTGAGTTGGAGATTAGAGCTAAAGATCCCCCTCTTTGAATGGTTTCTTCAAATATTTCTTCCTCTCTGGGGATCAAGATGCTGTACAAGTCATGAAGACTCATGTTTCCTAGTTCTAAGGTTGATGATAAAGTCATGGTTAGACTTCTCCATTCTCTAGGAAGGGCATCAAGAAATTTTATGTTTCTTTCATCGTTTGATTTTGTTATACCAAATTTCTTTAGCTCGTTTAAAAGTTTTGTAAATCTTTGATATGTATCATTTAACCTTTCATTAGGTAAACTTTTAAACCTTTCATAAGATGAGACATTATTTGTTCTCTTGTTTCTTCTCATCCTTTCTCCTCCTTCACAAAGGTTTTCCAACTGATCCCATATTTCCTTAGCTGATGCACATGCATCAACTTGTGAAAATATGTCATTGGGGATGACCATAATTAAAAGTGACTTAGCCCTTTCATCCCCAGCCACCAGTTCCTTGTCTTCCGCACTCCAGTTTATTTCACTTTTGGGAGCACGGGAGGCAGGGATTGCTGGTGATTGGTCAGTTGCTGGAATAGCAGGTATATCAGTCATTGGTGTATGTGGACCCCTTTCAATGGATTGAAACAGAGCTCGGTCATGACCATTAAGGAAATTAACCATCCTGATTTTCCACTGGGGGTATTCTTCTCTGACCAGAGTCGGAGGTTTAGACATAGAACCTATGTTAAAAGCATTATTACAGGATTGAAAGCTGGCCATACTTAGAGAAAAAAAGATGAGCGATTGATCGTTTGAAAATAGTTTATTCAATCTGCTCTGATACCAATTGTTAGGCCCAGTACAGGCTCAAAACAATCTTCTTTTCACGTAATATGGCAAGTGATTTCAGTAGATGTGAAAAAGATGTGTGGAAATGGAAATCAGACTTTCAAGAAACAAGACCTACAGAATTATCAAGTTTATATCACTTTGAAACAAAAATGGTTTACAAGG
Organism: Helianthus tuberosus; assembly: GCA_030545235.1. Classification (NCBI taxonomy): domain Eukaryota; kingdom Viridiplantae; phylum Streptophyta; class Magnoliopsida; order Asterales; family Asteraceae; genus Helianthus; species Helianthus tuberosus. The sequence goes on from CM060401.1 coordinate 178,794,031, forward strand.
TGATTGAAAGATTATTATCAAATACAAACGAATCTTGAATTCTGTGGGGGAGAGAGCAATGGAGTTTAGATGTATGTGTGAATGCTAAGCTTCAAACTCACTTTGCTTCTCCTGGTTGAGCCTTCTATTTATAGACGGCTTGTATGAATAAACAATTGTTTATTCATACAATAATTCCTGCAAAAAGTAGCCAATTGACATATTCATTGATTCCAACGTTCAAGTTGCCTTTTTCATCATGATATCATTTAATGTCAACTTGCTTCGGTAAGTGTGGCAGGACAGAGCCAATTTCAGACAAGTGGGTTGTTTCATCAGAAATTCTGATAAACCACTTCATCAGAAATTCTGATGAACAAATCATCAGAAAATCTTTGATGATCAGAATCGTCAGATAATGATGATATTTCATCAGAAATATCATCAGATCCATCATAAATGACCTCTTCTGATAATCCAATTCAGCTCTTGATCAACTTGTGATTCTTTGAAGTAGATGCTATGTATTCTGGTTGTCCCATCTGATCTTCTTTTTCTAGTTCGTGATCTTCAGGACTTTGATCTCTTCATAGACACAGTTGATTGTGTTTTTCTTCAATACTTACAAATAAAGTTTCCTAACATATCCTACTGATATCACAACATAATTAAGGCATATTAACTTAGGAAACCTGTTAGTGACTCATTCGGTTACCGTTATGCGTTATTCGCGTTCGGTTTGGTTTATGTAACTAGTTTGCATAAATTAGCCGAAACAGGTCGAACCTTATCATTTTTATCTCAAAATCCAGAATGTGTTTAGTTTACCCATATTATACAAGTCTTCAAACTTGTCGGGTCTAAATCACATTCTATTCCGGTCTTCGCTTGATCATGCGTTCGAACCGTATCTTCCTTTAAAAACTAACCGGTCTAAGTTAAGGCTTAATTAAAGACCCGTTAGAAATCTAATAGGTTATTATAAACCTTCGTTCCAGAATAGGAGACCCGGTAAAAGCTACGTGCACTTGCTTGTTGTGATTATTACTTGCAAAGGTAAATACTTTTAACTTATTTTCCCTTATATGGGCTTGGGGTACGGTATATAAAATACCGCTTGGTAGGGCATTGAATCTTTAATCGTATGATGGTTAATTTATTGAAATGACCCGTTTGAATTGTTTTGTTGCTTAAAGCCTTTGGGGGGTTAATGACCATGTCCCGGATATCCTTGGCATCATTTTACGAAATGGCCATGACCTTAGCACACGCGTGTAGACGTACACCCGCTAGTGCGTATATAAATAATAAGATATAACCGCCGGTTACGGGAATGACCCGCCACGGGACTATATCAAGTGGTGTGTCTATTAAGCTCTAACCCGGTGTCAATCCAGGCTACTGAACGCATAAGAAACATGTAATTCTTTTACAAGTTTATGTATAAATAATTATCCCAAGTTATAAAAGTTTGTGCCACGTGCATTCAAATCAATTTTATTAAACCTTTTCAAAATGAGTCAGTTAATTGTATTTACCAGTGTAAACTGACGTATTTTCCAAAAAAGGTTAAGTGCAGGTACTACTCGAAATAGGCTGGCTTTCTCCTAGCATCCACAATAAGTCTCGCAAGCTTGGATGACATAAAACTGTTGAACAATGTTTCCTTTTTATTTGATCCACCTGTGGATTATTTTCAACTATTTTGTGATACTTAATATTACAATTATATTCGGTTGAAATGAATCTATCTTTTGCTTCCGCTGTGCATTTAAATATTGTGTTGTTTGACTATGATGATATCAACTACGTCACGATACTCCCCACCGGGCCCACCGGTAAAACGTGGAAATATCGGGGTGTGACAGGTTGGTATCAGAGCCAACATTGAGTGAATTAAACACTAGCCTTTTGTGTTTAATCTCAATGACACAATTGCACATTCCTAAAATTTTCGAGTCTAGACAAAGAACTTAGGACAAATCAAATTGTTTTTAATTCTAACTTTGTCCTTTATATTTCTTTGTTGTATCTTTCATTTGTTTTGACAGGAAATGCCACCAAGATTCCGAAGAGGAGGACGAGGTAAGGGGCCGATCAACGCCCCCAACGATCACGAAGCCGGGCCTTCACACCGGCGGACTCCTTCTACAACTATGAGTGCCGATCCTCAGGGAAACTGGAGGACCCATTTAGAGCCCGCTAGACGATCTATCTCGTATAGCTCAACACCTCCCTATCGTCACTCCTTTGGGCCGCACTCAGAAAACGAGCCCGAAGACTCCCGCCATTCCTTCTTGCCGTTGCAGCGGTCCGTTTCGCACCGTTCCTTTGGCGACCCCACTCCTGTCTTTCAGGACCTGAACCAGTGGGTTTTAACCCACTAGGACCTGAAGACCATTTCCCAGGAGACCATGCAATGGACATGGATGAGGACATAGATCCAGTTGAACCACTGTCTGGGACACCCAACCATCCCATCGAGATCTCTGATGGATCATCCTTCCACGGATCACCCTACCGTGGTCCAGACAATTACCAAGCGAGGTTCAACCAGTATGAGTGGTATTTTACACCCTCTCATAACCCACAACAACAACAGCAGCAGGATCCCTCCGAGGATTCACGTTTCGTGGCAGTCACACCACCGCCACCACCGCCGCCGGTTCATCAAGCACCTCCAGAACCACCAAGTCGTAGGAGAACAGGCGTATGAATATCCGTGCGAGAAGGGGGTTTTCACTTTAGCACCCCCCATCACTCAAGTGGCAGTCACTATCCGCCACTGCATGAAGACCCACAAATGGGCGGGCCTTCAAACCCAGTTTCAGAGGTGAATTCTGCACCAGTTGCGCCACCACCGCCACCATTGGGTTTTGGTAACCCAATTCCAACATATGCCGGTTCAACGGCGTATAATCCATTTGAGCAGCCGGCTCACACTAACTATAACTATGCTGAAGCCGACCTATACCAAGTAGCAGCAAACTACAAGGCCCTTCATCCTGAAGGACCATATGGAGCCCCTTGGGGAGTGGGATACCCAACTCATGGGTATCAAATACCTGCTCGACCTTCGTTTCAACACCAGCCGCAACCGCCACGGTTTTCCCCACCAGAACAGGAGGAAATCCTCCAAAGACTAAGCAGGGTGGAACGAGACTTTCAGGAAGAGCGTAGGAACAACAGAGGATTCCTCAAGGGCTTAGCAAGCTTATTAAAAGGAAAGAAGAAGAGGGATCATTGAATCCCTATATGTATTGTTGTATTTCCTTATTTCAATCAGTCCCTGCGTGGACATTTATCTATGTACTTAGTCCCTGCGTGGACTTGTCTTTCTTTAGTCCCTGCGTGGACACCTAGCTTAGTAATCAGTCCCTGCGAGGACTTGTATTTCAGTTTAGCTCCTGCGTGGGCAAGTTATTTTTGTTAAAAGTCTCGTTTAGGGCAATGTGTACTTCCTTTAATGATTAATGGAATGTTAAATTTAAAAATTTCATTTTTGTCATTATATGCATAAATATATTATACATGAAATAAATAAATTAAAAATCATCCCTTTTAAAATAATCTGCCTATTAATTATTGAATAAGAATCTTAAAAGTGTAACCTAGCCTGCAGGTCATTATAAGACTTGGCCAAGATGGTAAGACCTGTTTAAAAGATTCGAATCCCTGTTAACATCTGGAAACATGTTAACGCTCCTGGCAGACGTGATTCGTTAAAATCACACACGTCATTCTTATAATAGGATTCTCCAAAAGATTCCTAACCTAACTTAATGATCTATAAATCATGGGTTTAAATCATCAATTAAGATGATCATATGTTGACCATCCATTGGTAATGTAGTGCCTACGGGCCATACTCATTGTCATATAAGACAAAAGACAGTAGTAGTCTACGACTCCCTGTCAGAAAAAGGTAAAGAACTATGTTCAAACCTTCATGCCTTGATTCTCTGAAATCATGGCTTATGATTTAAAAATGTCCCTGTGACTAGGCCTTTTGTGCTACTAATAATACTGTTATTGTTTTATAATTAGGATAAATTATAATAAAAATCCTAAATAACTATGATTAGCAAATTAACCAAATATGGTCTATGTTTACCATGGTTAATGAATTGCCATAAAAGACAATTCCATAATAAACTCCCAAATAAATTATTGTCCATATCTTATGTAACAGTTCAAACTACATGGCTGACTCGGATGAGATCAATAGTCACCCAAGGGAGGATCATGATAATACCCGAATTAACATAGCGGGTGCAGAATTGCAAGCATTAATAGACAATGCTGTTACAAAAGCAATAGAGCGGCAGTATAATGAATATAGCGGGACTCGAAGTAGGACCCTATCTGCACCACATTCCAAGCCTAAGACTCATTCTGAGGCTCACAGCAAGCCACCCTCCAAGAAGGAAGATCCAAAGAAAGACGATGCCGATCGTCACTCTTCAAATCAGCAAAGTGTTCCATCTCAAAGGATCGTACTGAATCAAGAACCCCGTAATAAGGGTTGCTCCTATAAGTATTTTGTTTCATGCAAACCCAGGGATTTCACCGGGGAAAAAGGAGCTGTAGACTGCATGACATGGTTGGATGAGATGGACACTGTAGTGGATATCAGTGGTTGCGCTAATAAGGATGTGGTGAAATTCGTGTCTTAGTCATTCAAAGGTGAGGCATTAGCTTGGTGGAGGTCATTAATCCAAGCTACCGGAAAAATCCCATTGTACAATCTGTCATGGGATCAGTTTGTGTCATTGATCAAGGAGAACTACTGCCCTCAGCATGAGGTTGAAAAGATCGAATCTGATTTCTTGTCTTTGGTTATGAAAAACCTGGACTGTTAGGCCTACCTTACCAGTTTCAATACAATGTCAAGGTTGGTTCCTTACCTTGTGACACCAGAACCCAAGAGAATAGCTCGTTTCATCAGGGGTTTAGCCCTAGAAGTTAAGGCCAGTGTGAAAGCCTCTAGACCAGCTACTTTCCGGTCTGCAGCTGATATAGCATTATCTCTTACTCTAGACGCGGTCAGGCAGAGATCACTGAGAAACACTGATGCTGAGAAAAGGAAGCGTGAGGATGATAGCTCACGGCGATCGGATAAGAGACATAGAGGAAACAATGACCACAAGAAGAATTCTGGATCTAAGAAAGATGGTCATCAATCGGGTGATAAACCCAAATGTAAGATCTGCAAGAAACAGCACTTCGGGAAGTGCAGATATGAGTCGAAATCCCAGTCACAGCCAAGGGCATGTGGGATTTGCAAGTCTTTTGAGCACAAGACCTTGGATTGCAAAAAGTTGAAAGATGCTACGTGCTATAGCTGCAACGAAAAGGGGCATATCAAGTCCAACTGCCCAAAACTTGCAAAGAAGACTGAGGATGGGAAAAAGACCAATGCAAGGGTCTTCCGGATGGATGCAAAGGAAGCTATTCAGGATGACAATGTGATCACAGGTACCTTCCTCATAAATGATGTTTATGCAAGAGTGCTATTCGATTCAGGAGCTGATAAGTCATTCGTAGATAATAAGTTTTGTAAATTGCTGAATTTACCTGTTAAAACCTTAAGTGTGAAATATGAGGTGGAATTAGCTGATGGTACCTTAGAAACAGCGTCAACCGTGTTAGATGGATGTGTTATATCCATTAGGAACCATTCTTTTCCATTGTCTTTACTTCCTTTGAAATTAGTCGGTTTCGATGTAGTAATAGGCATGGATTGGTTGTCTCGCAACCAAGCCCAGATCGTTTGTGCTAAGAAGCAAGTGGTTGTCAGAGCTCCTCATGGCGAGCCTTTGACAATCCAAGGAGATACTAAGTACGGAATGCCTGAGCAAGTGTCCATGCTCAAGGCATCAAAGTGTTCGACGAAGGGTTGTGTTATCTACATGGTGCAAGTAACTATTGATGAACCTAAGCCTAAGATCGAAGACATACCCATTATCTCTGAATATCCAGAAGTATTCCCTGAAGAACTACCTGGTTTACCCCCAGATAGGCAAGTGGAGTTCAGGATTGACATTATTCCCGGCGCAGCACCTGTTGCAAGAGCACCTTACAGATTGGCACCAACGGAGATGAAAGAGTTGAGAACTCAACTGGATGATTTGTTAAGCAAAGGATTTATTAGACCTAGCTTATCTCCTTGGGGAGCACCAATCCTGTTTGTGAAGAAAAAGGATGGATTGATGCGTCTGTGCATCGATTATCGAGAACTTAACAAAGTTACGGTTAAGAATCGGTACCCATTACCCAGGATCGACAACTTGTTCGATCAACTTCAAGGAGCGAGTTACTTTTCCAAGATCGACCTAAGGTCAGGATATCATCAACTGAAGGTCAAAGATGAAGATGTACATAAGACTGCATTTAGGACTCGTTATGGTCACTACGAGTTCTTAGTGATGCCTTTTGGACTCACTAATGCACCAGCCGCATTCATGGATCTCATGAACCGCGTCTGCAAGCCCTACATGGATAAATTTGTCATCATCTTCATCGATGATATTCTTATTTACTCGAAGAATCAAGCTGACCATGAGAAGCACCTCCATTGCATTCTGAAACTGCTTCATCAAGAAAAGCTCTATGCCAAATTCTCTAAGTGTGAATTTTGGCTTCCTGAAGTCCAATTTCTTAGACACGTGGTTAGTGAACGCGGAATCCAGGTAGATCCCGCTAAGGTTGAAGCTGTCATGAATTGGCAAGAGCCGAAAACTCCCACAGAGATTCGCAGTTTCTTGGGATTGGCAGGATATTACAGGCGTTTTATTGAAAAATTTTCAAGAATTGCTGCACCCCTAACCTCTTTGACTAGGAAGAATATTAAGTTCGACTGGGGACCGAAGCAACAAGAATCCTTCGATATCCTTAAACAGAAGCTAAGCAATGCACCCGTGTTGACATTGCCTGAAGGGATTGAAGAATTCGTGGTATACTGTGATGCATCACACACCGGTATGGGGTGTGTGCTTATGCAGAAAGGCAAGGTTATTGCCTATGCTTCTCGACAGTTAAAGGTGCACGAAAAGAATTACACCACCCATGACTTGGAGTTGGGTGCCGTTGTATTTGCACTAAAACTTTGGAGGCACTATTTATACGGTATCAAGTGTGTGATCTATTCTGATCACAAGAGCCTCCAGCACCTGTTTAACCAAAAGGATTTGAACATGAGGCAACGACGTTGGATGGAAACTTTGAATGATTATAATTGTGAGATAAGATACCATCCTGGCAAGGCGAATGTAGTCGCCGATGCCTTGAGTCGAAAGGAAAGGGTGAAGCCTATAAGAATCAATGCCAAGAGCATTGAGATAAAGAATAGTTTGAATGAAAGGTTGTTAGCTGCGCAGAAGGAAGCTGTGCTGGAAGCTAACTATCCCGGTGAAAAGCTAGGAGTAACCGAAGAACAGTTATCCTATGGCAAGGACGGAATTCTGAGATTGAATGGACGAATATGGGTTCCAGTTTATGGAGGACTTCGAGATGTTATCCTCTAGGAAGCCCCCAGTTCTAAATACTCCGTTCATCCTGGAGCTGACAAGATGTACCAGGATCTGAAAGCAAATTTTTGGTGGATAGGCTTGAAGAAGTCTATAGCTACCTATGTAGCTAAATGTTTGACGTGTGCGCAGGTCAAAGCTGAACATCAGAAGCCGTTAGGTTTGCTACAACAGCCTGAACTTCCCACGTGGAAGTGGGAAATGGTGACAATGGATTTCATCACCAAGTTTCCAAAGACAAATAAATGAAATGATACCATATGGGTGATAGTAGATAGACTGACTAAGTCCGCACATTTCCTACCCATTAAGGAGACCTATAGCTCCGACATGTTAGCCCAATTGTACGTAGATAAGATTGTATCTCTGCATGGCGTACTAGTGTCTATTATCTCTGACAGAGACACTAGATACACGTCACATTTTTGGAAAAGTTTCCAACAATCTTTGGGCACGCGCTTAAATTTCAGTACGGCTTACCACCCCCAGACGGACGGGCAAAGTGAGCGTACAATCTAAACTTTGGAAGACATGCTTCGAGCATGTGTGATTGACTTAGGTGGTAGTTGGGATAACCACCTGCCATTAGTCGAGTTCTCCTATAACAATAGCTATCATACCAGCATTAAAGCTGCGCCTTTCGAGGCCTTGTACAGTAGGAAGTGCAGAACGCCCGTATGTTTGGCGGAAGTTGGAGATGTCCAACTGACAGGACCTGAAATAGTCCTGGAGACGACAGATAAGATAGTGCAGATACGCGATCGTCTCAAAGCTTCCAGGGATAGGCAGAAAAGCTACGCGGATTTAAGGTGCAAACCTCTGAAGTTCGAGGTCGGTGACAAGGTACTACTTAAAGTATCACCCTGGAAAGGGGTAATGCAATTTGGTAAGAAAGGCAAGTTAAGCCCGAGGTACATAGGATCATTCGAGATCATCGAATGTGTCGGATCTGTTGCTTATAAGTTAAACTTACCTGAAGAGCTCAGTGGTATTCACAATGTATTCCACATCTGCAATCTGAAGAAATGTCTAGCTGATGAAGCACTAGTCATACCACATACAGATGTGCACATAGATGAGAGCTTGAAATTCGTGGAAAAACCTGTGTCGATTGAGGATCGACAGGTTAAGAAGCTTCGAAGGAAGCAGGTGCCAATTGTAAAGGTAAAATGGGATGCCCGTAGAGGTCCCGAGTACACGTGGGAGGTAGAGTCCACAATGAAAGAAAAGTACCCTCATTTGTTTCAGTAAATCTCGAGGTCGAGATTTATTTTAAGGGGGTGAGGATGTGACACCTCGAAAATTCATGTCCAATAATGTATTGACACGTGTCATAAGCTTTGAACGTGTGAAAGAATGTTCTAGAGGGACTGAAGTTGACAAACAAGGAATGTATGTAAATATAAGGGTTCAAAATGTCAACAATGGATAAATATACTTTACAATAATCCTACATTATGTTTATACCCTTAAACGAATGAATTATGTATCATACGAAGCTAATTGTGAAAGAAAGTGAAAGATTACAAACTACAAGGGTTAAATGTGTCAACATGTTTAAAGTATACCTTTGAGTGACCTTTTAGCAAACCCGAAGCTTTATAACGATTAATTATGCTCACTAGAATGCATGATAAAAATTTCACCAAGTTTCGTTATCGTATGAGAAAGTTATGATAAAATTCGTATACGAGGGGTTAAAAGCGTCAGCAATGGAATTTATGACTTTTCGGGTAATCAAAAGTTAACCAAGGACTTAACAAAGTTGGTATAAGTCTTGAAGCCCTTAGAAATCAAATTAGAGGGCTCATTGTGCAAAAATGCAATTATTGGAAACTTGTTAACCTGACACCAGGCCTCAGGCGGGGCGCGTAAGACTTGCCCAAAGTCTTACGTGGGGCGCCTCAGCCTCCCAGATGCAGAAAGTATGGACAGGTGTCTGTCCAGCCCTTGTAACCGACTTTAAACACTTGTTTGCAATACCATGTGCTGCACAATAGGGTTTTTAGGCTTTAGGGACACTTGGGATGCATCAATGATCACTTATAGCATTGCTTGGCATGATGTAGTGAGATCAAACTCACTATATAAAGGTCCACATTATTACAATTTTGATCATCCATTCTCAACTCAACTTTTGAAGACTTCTGGAGCACAAGTGCAGACCCTAAGCATCTCTGGTCGTAATTAGGACTTTGGTAAGCTTCCTTAACCTTCCCTAATCATCTTTTACTTAGTTATTAGCTAAAAAGTCAAACCGTCGTAATTAAGGTTTGACTTATCAATTAATCACTAATGGTCTGATGTTTAGTCAAATTGAAAGTAGTTATAAGTTGGTAATTATGTGGGCAATAAACCCTTAAAAGGGCACCCTCTGATTCCCGCTCTAACTAGATCATTTGTCGGGTCAAAGTTGTTTATAAAAAGTCAACAGAATCTTAATTTTCGATTTAAAGCATAATTAACAATGTAGAAGACATGTGACCTATTTTATCACTCATATAACTTGGTAATTAGTATAAAAACTGGTCTAAGCTTGTTTGATCCGACAATTTTCTGTTTAGGACCGGTTCGGAACCGAAAGTCGCAAAACTTTGACTTTTGCTTTGACTTCAGTTCTGACCTGATTTAGGTGGGTTTAGATATGCCTTAGAGCTCCGTTAGGACCAGCTTGTATGATAGTATAACCCTCTGCGTTTATACTACTTGACTCGTTGATTGTTCGGTGTTTCCGTTAAATGCCTAATGTTGACCAATATGCCCATTTGACCTTAAAACGAGAATTTTGGAAATGTGAGAGGACAATAATCTTTGTTACTGATTTATAAACATGTCCCTAAAATTTCACATTAGTTGGAGGTCTAGATTAAGAGTTATTCTCAATAGCGTAATTAGAAAGCTTTTTATTAATTAAACGGCGTAACTAGCATAAAGCCTATCTAAACCCAATTTTTGACACCAAACCTTTTACCCACTGATGTAGTATAATATTTTGGAATTTATGAATATTTTTAATTATTTTTAACCTGATCATAACCTAAGGTTATTGCCGTGATTCGGTAAATACCGATTATACCCTTTTGCTTGTAAAATGAGTTTTACATAACATTTTGACACCAAACCTTTGGCCACTAATTTTATATGATAAATGAAGTATTTTGAACCTTATAACCTGATCAGAAAACTCAGATTTCCTATATAACCCGGGAATCGCTTAAAACGGCTTTTTGAGCGTATTAAACACATAGTATGGGTTTAAAACCATTTTGTCATATAAGACTTATCACCAACTGATATGACCTATTAAATTAAGTTGTTTTACTGATTAATTCAGACCCGAATCTCAGAATTACAATTAATCTCTTTTATAATCTTTAAAATGACCAAAATACCCCTACGGGGCTTAAATTGAGATTAAACTCGTTTTGGGAATAATGGAAGGTATCCTACTGATATCACAACATAATTATGGCATATTAACTTAGGAAACCTGTTAGTGACTCATTCGGTTACCCGTTATGCGTTATTCGCGTTCGGTTCGGTTTATGTAACTAGTTTGCATAAATTAGCCGAAACGGGTCGAACCTTATCATTTTTATCTCAAAATCCAGAATGTATTTAGTTTACCCATATTATACAAGTCTTCAATGTAACAACTCTCATCAAAAAGTCCTATTTATTATATTATTTATTTAATAGGAAACCCTAATTGAGAAACCCAAAGTGATTCTGCATCAACCCTAAAATTTTCAGAATAATCGGAATCAGGATCAGGGCCCCTAAAACTCAGGGGGGGTAAACCCTAATCGGTAATATCCACACAGTTTGTTGTCAAAAATTCAAATGAACGCAAGACCAACTCAGATAAGCTACTAGAACACGAAGCAACCCTATAGTAGACAAGGGTCTCTCGCGCCACGCCACGCGTACAAGAGGACCTCTCGCGTGGCGCGAGGGGGACGGTTTTTCATGTATAAATAGTAGAGTCTGGGACTTGATTCCTGGCTTAAGTTCGACGTAAAAACTCAAAATATACGTTGAGATATTGTCAGAATACTACAAAAACACACACGATTCACGAAGTGCTGCCGCAATACAGGGTAATAACTCGATCGCTGATACGATTCAATGTCCGATCGATTAAACTATCCAATGGATATTTAAGTGCTGCCCACATTAGGGTTTATGCTTTGTCATTCGTTATTAATTCAATGAATGTTTAAGTATCGCACTTTGTCATTCGTTGTGAAGGTTTTAATCTCGTGAGTTATCGTAATTGCTGTATTAAGTTACTAACCGAGTTGTGTGCATGTTATTAATTTAGGTTAAAAGGCTAATCAGTAGGCTAGGCTCTGCTCAAATTAAATCTGCAATGTGAGTCATTCTCTTTTTATCAAATTACTTTCAAATCATGTTTATTTTCAAAGGTTATAATTACAGTGATTAAGTTTATGTAATCACCAAGTTACAGCCGGTATGTGGGGTTTTGTATACATTACTTGATAACCGTCACTATTGGACAACGATTTAGCCAATGAGTGATATGACAATAGTCACAGACACCATTGGACAATGAGGTTACCGATGGATGGTTGAGTGACAAATACTGTGGGTAGTTGGTTGATATCTAGAAACATTGTAATCTCTCTTAATACTGTAAATTATAACAAATGGGTCATTTTAGTAAATAGAATGATTCACCAGTATTTCCCGCTGACAAAACCTTTTTCAAACATGTTTCAGGTGATCTGTTGTGATCCAAGAAAAGTGCCGTGAAGCACTACAAGCTTAAGGAAGTGGCTCAATATAAAATAAAGAAACATGTTTTGAAAAATAAAGATTTCTCCATGAAATCTTATGATTGTAAATTACCGGGGTTTTATTCCGAGTTGTGAAATAAAATAATCGGGAAAATTTCAGTTTTAAAAAGATCCTGAAGAAATCTTCCGCTGTTAAATTTATACCACGGGATTTTCTGTCCCGCGGCTCCTGAAACGGGTAAAACCGGGTCGGGGGCCGTGACATTCAAACTTGTCGGGTCTAAATCACATTCTATTCCGGTCTTCGCTTGATCATGCGTTCGAACCGTATCTTCCTTTAAAAACTAACCGGTCTAAGTTAAGGCTTAATTAAAGACCCGTTAGAAATCTAATAGGTTATTATAAACCTTCGTTCCAGAATAGGAGACCCGGTAAAAGCTACGTGCACTTGCTTGTTGTGATTATTACTTGCAAAGGTAAATACTTTTAACTTATTTTCCCTTATATGGGCTTGGGGTACGGTATATAAAATACCGCTTGGTCGGGCATTGAATCTTTAATCGTATGATGGTTAATTTATTGAAATGACCCGTTTGAATTGTTTTGTTGCTTAAAGCATTTGGGGGGTTAATGACCATGTCCCGGATATCCTTGGCATCATTTTACGAAATGGCCACGACCTTAGCACACGCGTGTAGACGTACACCCGCTAGTGCGTATATAAATAATAAGGTATAACCGCCGGTTACGGGAATGACCCGCCACGGGACTATATCAAGTGGTGTGTCTATTAAGCTCTAACCCGGTGTCAATCCAGGCTACTGAACGCATAAGAAACATGTAATTCTTTTACAAGTTTATGTATAAATAATTATCCCAAGTTATAAAAGTTTGTGCCACGTGCATTCAAATCAATTTTATTAAACCTTTTCAAAATGAGTCAGTTAATTGTATTTACCAGTGTAAACTGACGTATTTTCCCAAAAAGGTTAAGTGCAGGTACTACTCGAAATAGGCTGGCTTTCTCCTAGCATCCACAATAAGTCTCGCAAGCTTGGATGACATAAAACTGTTGAACAATGTTTCCTTTTTATTTGATCCACCTGTGGATTATTTTCAACTATTTTGTGATACTTAATATTACAATTATATTCGGTTGAAATGAATCTATCTTTTTCTTCCGATGTGCATTTAAATATTGTGTTGTTTGACTATGATGATATCAACTACGTCACGATACTCCCCACCGGTAAAACGTGGAAATATCGGGGTGTGACAACTAATACTTGGGATACTCGGGAATCATATGCTAGGAGGATGATACCATACGTGCGGCTGATCAGTGCCATGATATTGCAGCATAATCGCTTACCAATGGAAGCACTGTGGGTTTCAAAGCCCGCGGATCAAATTTGCTTCGCTTCAATGAAGGAACATTGGAAGATTACCGTTCAGGTATTTGGTCATCAATACACTGTGTCTGATGATTAAGGGCATATATTCCAATACACTGATCCAAGTGCTGCTCAAGAAGCTGCACGAGAAGAAGAGATGATAGACGAAGAGAATGAGGATGATCCACCCGGTTGTAACGCCCAGCGTTTTGACTCTCGAGATGACCGATCATAGTGAATCAGCTTGAAACTTTGTTATGTTAAACTATGTGTGATACTTTAATCTATGCGATGCTTTTGTGACACTTTATGCTTGAACAACGTGAATCTAGACTCTTATCATGCTACATGTATATAAACGGTGTGAAACTTGACTCTTGTGATGCTTTATACATGAACATGTAAGACTTGACTCTTATGATACTAGAAACTTGACACTTGTTATGCTTGATACTTACTGAACGAGAAACTAGCTTTAACGCAAAACACGGAAACTTCTTGTGATACTTATGCTACATACAACGATTACTCACAATAATACGCAACGCAACACCTAACCTAGCTCGCAAAACGAACCAAAGTTGGAAAAATAGCAAACGAGTGTCGGCTGTCCGAATGGACATCCGATCGGATGACCATCCGACCGGATGGCCATTCGACGGAAAGCCATCCGACCCTTGCACTTCTCCACTGACTAGCCTGTCACTATCACCTATAAATAGGACACTTGACTCCTCATTCTCACCTTTCACACTCTCATCCGACCACACGTACTCAAGGCACTCTTAGTCACTTTAATCGCGATTCAAGGCCATCTCGTAAGTATTTCTCCTAGAATCTTGTACAACCTTCATCATTTGTCACTTCTACACCGTATTCTTTATCAAAATCACATGAACACTTCAACATTTTCTCGTAAACCACTTGATTTGGGCCTCTTGAAGGTGGTTTCCACTCGGTTGCTTATGCAAACTGTTGTGGAGCACCACTTAACCAAGAGTGGTTCCAGATCTAACAGATTTTCACAACTTTTATACAAAATCTAAAGGAATCTCACACTTATACACCAGATCTGACAGAATTTCACATGTTTCTGGCTCAGATATGATAAACTTCACGTTTTACAACTAATTTCCAAACTTTTCTATAATTTTTATACAAAACATAGGTGAAATCAGACTTAAACTGACTCTTGACTCATTCCTTAGTCGAAAGTCGGCTTGAAAACTGATTTCCACCGGAAAACGGACCGATGAATGGGTCAAACATGAAATTCAACCGCAAACAACTCGACTGTCCGACGGGGTGATACCCATCCGATCGAACGAGCTGGTCCAGTATATTTCCGTTGCTTGACACGTCGTCACACCGTCTCCGTTAACTCAAAACTTAGAAAATTTCACAAAACTTCACCTACTGACCATCTGTTCGAATGGTCATCCGATCGGAAGACCATCCATCCAGATGATCTGATTTCTGTCACATTTGTTGTTTGTTTTACAAGACACTATGATCAGAAACTTAAAACAGTTCACAAGCACCTACACACTATTCGAATGGCCATCCGTTCAAATGGTCATCTGCTCGGATGACCATCCGATCGGATGGAGCCCATCCGTTCGGATGACCATATGCTCAGGTAGTCTGTCAGACACTTTAACTCGATTTTCGCACTATTCGACTCTCTGTTCCCAACCGGGTCAGCACTTAGAGGACTTATGCTCTGTTCCCCGCACGCAGGCTGATCCAGCGCTCCTTTCGATCCAATTAGGCAGTGTTAGTTTTAAGCACCCACTATGAGTATACTCGATCCCTTTTTACTTTAACACTTTTGGGATGCAACATGTATTCTATATCAAATACACTTGACACTTGAAACTTATTTGAAACATACTCTATCCGTATTAAACATGAAAACATGATACTTGTGATACTTGAGACTTTTATGCTATGTGAACGTTTGATTCTTATGTGTAACTCGCCTTTACAATTGTAGCGCTATCGGGGTAACGCACCGCTCCTTGAGTCTTGGGAGTTTTGTTAAGTATTGATTCTTGATTCTTTTACCCCCTCTTCGATGCGTCGAAGTAGGAAAGGCATGTTAACGCGTTGGAGACTTGGGTTATCATATGAACCGCGTAAACTAGCATGTTGAAACTTGTGATATGTTATTCATATTGGATATGAGCGTTAAACGTTTAAACTATTATGCTATGTATTCAAACTTGTATACTCACCAATATTTTTGTTGATTGTATTTTAATACATGTTGCAGGTTGATAAGCTAAGGAAACGAGGAATCAAGCTCGGTTGACCTTAGAAACTCATCTTAGATAAACTATGTTTTGAAACTTGTTAAATGCTGGTGAAACTTTGATACTATTTGATTATGATTTGAGTTATATGACAATTTAAGTTGGTTTATGCAAATTTTGATTAATCTATATCGAAACAAGTAGTGTTATGGAATCTCTTGAGCAATCTGATTCGCTTAGTGCTGTGCCCCGATGTTTCCGCCATCGGTTGGGGTGTGACAGATTGGTATCAGAGCCATAACTATAGGGAATTAGGAAAAGTAGGAATGCTTTGCCCTAGTTTATAGTTCTAGGAACTTGTCTCTTATGTGTTGATTAAAACTTATGCATTCTACCTTACATGCTTCCTAGCAATTCCTTTTTAAACTTACATGCCTTTCCTAAGGAAAACACAATACACACTTGGATGCTTTGAAAACACTCTTGTAACACAATCGAAACGACTCATCAAAATAGGGGTGATTCCCGCCTTTGATGACGACTTTCACTCAGCGATGCTTATATTTTTGCACAAAATTTACCCTCAAGTTAGGAGTGACATCCAAACCTTGAAAGGAAATTTCCATTTCATATTCTAATAGGTCTTATCATTGGATAAGTACCAGCTATATTATGGTACGATGTTATCAAGTTAGAGGTGAAACTCGCATCTTGATAACTAGTCCCACTCCTTGATTTTTCAGTCTCGCCAAAGTCTCGAATTGTCCCAATCAATTGAGGACGTATAGTAACCGACAGGACAAATATCGTAGGCCTAACATCAATGAACGTATTTGTTTAGTCGGCCAAAGCACGTTACCTTAATACGAAAGGGGCTCGATTTACTTTGGTTAGTCAATGTTTCTCTACCCGAAATAATCCTGCGGTTTATGAGCCTACCTTTTTATGTTATCTCGATTTATATATGGTTTGTACTCGATGCCTTTGTTAATTTTGAGACTGTTACACGAATCGCACTATCTTCGCAATCTAAAACAATAATAATAATATCTCGAGAACGAACTAAATTTATGATGCTTTATTCGTTCATATTGTACCACGTGGAAGTATTGATTAAACTATGTGAAACATGTTGAACATTTTGTGATATGTGAAACAACTTGAGCCTTTTATGTGATCATGTGAAACTTTATGCTATGTTACATAATCATGAAACTATGCTATAAAACGAAACATTATGACGTATTCGATCTTTTCTTGGATCTTTTAGATGTCGTCAAGTCGTCTTAACAACCCTCGTAAAAGATCTAAGGCCAACACTCTGAAAAGATGATGTATTTCATGGCCGATCAGATCGCACGCATTGTTCCCAAGATTGTCATTGAAATCATGGATCCAACACTCCTCCCTCCCTTGTCGACTCGAAAGTAGTCCAACCTAAACCTGTGAGCTTTAGCTACAAGCACTTTGTCTCTTGCAACCCTAAGCCTTTCACAGGCAGTGATGGGGTGACTGCAATGTTGGAATGGTTCGACAGCATTGAGGTTACTTTTATTAACAGCGAGTGCCCTGAACATCTAAAGACTAGGAGTGCAACTGGCGTGTTTCAAGGCCGAGCTTTGGAATGGTGGACCAATGAGAGAAACATCCACTCCAATGATGAAGCTTATGCTTTACCATGGCCTGAGGTTAGGTGTAACAACCCTCAAATAGGTCCCACAACAATCCGTAATCGTAATCCCAAACACGTACGATGAAATTCTGTTTGAAAAATCAAATAAAAATGAATTTTTGTTCTGTCACGGCCGCAACCAACGAAGAAAGATCTCTCACGGGGCGCGAAAGACTTGTTTCTATTCGGACACGTTGAGGGACACGTGTCGTAACACGTGTCAAGACCACACTATGACTCAGCATACCCTAAACCGCCCTACGGTTCCTCACGGGCCGCGGAGGAAGAAGAAGAAACTCTCGCGGGGCGCGAGAGACTTCTGTTTCAGCTATAAATAGAATGAGCTCTACACATTTGAACTCGTTCCATTCTTTTCTTTCTCTTAGCTTCTATTATAACAAAATAGAAGCTCGGTGTTATACAATAAAACCCGAAACTCTGCCCGTTATTAGGGTAATAATTCTAATCACTGGTACAATACTTTATCTGATCAATTGAAACCGATCCAATGAATGTTTAAGTGATGCCCGTATACGGCTATACTTTATCATTCATCATGAGGGTTTTGCTTTCTTGATTATCATTAAAGTTGAATTGGGTTAATACACTAATACGAGTTCCATTGTATCTAGAATTAGAACTCATACTCAGGGAGCTGTTTAACTAGAATGCTTAGCAATTAAGTAAACTTAATAGTTAAGTAAAACTTAGCAATTAAGAAACTTAATAGATAAGTAAACTTAACAACTAAGTAAGATTAATTAATCAGCTAAGTAAGATTAAACACCTAAATAGATATACATGAAAATAGATATATATGAGGAAGGTGCAAGGAAGGTGTAAGAAGATATATATGTGGGTAGGAAGCTTCCTAGAAACTGTATAGGTAACTTCCTGGAAAAGGTATATGTAATTTCCCAGAAAATAAAAAGGAAACTTCCTAGAAATTTCATACTCCTTACCTATAAATAGGAAGCTTAGAATTCAATTTTCTTTGCTCATTTCTTCAATTCTTCTCTCTATACGTTGGTGTTCTAACCAATAATCACCGATACGATATTCTTTCCGATCGATTCGGGAACCAACTAACGAATGCCAAAGTGCTTTCTAAATAAGACTATACTTTGTGAATTTCGTTAAGGTTCTGATCTCGTGACCATCGTTAAGTTTGATATGGTTTTACACTAATACGTATTCCGATCTGTTAAACTAAATGTTTAACTATCAGAAAACTCCGCTCCATAACATACTATCAAACAAGATATTTAATCATCAGAAGATTTAGAACTATAAAGTAGACGCTTAGTTATCAGAAGGCGTAGAATCAAGAAGCTTGTTAAATCAAGACTGCATGCTTATAAAGTGAGTCATTCTCTTTTTACTAAATTGTTTTCAAAATCCTAGTTGTTTTAAAAGTTATAATTAAAGTGATTAAGTCTTTGTAATCTTCAATTACTGCCGGTATGTGGGGTTTTGTATACACTACCTGCTAATCTTCACCATTGGACAACGGGTTAGCCAATGGGTGATATGATCATAGTCACAGATCCGGTCGAGTGACAAATATTTGGGGTAATTGGTTGATATAAACATTGTAATAGCTCTTAATTATGTATATTATAACAATGTGTCTTTTGTACAAATTGAATGTACTCGCCAGTATTTCCTGCTGATCAAATGTTTTTAAAACGCGTTTATGGTGATTACAGTAGATTGGAATAAGAGTTATGATACGGCACCAAAAGGTTTACATAAGTGGCTTATTTTATCAATTAAATTAAATTAAGAAAAGTTGTTTTATGTATTCGGGTTTATCCCATATTAAAGCTACCTTTGCAAAATGTGGGTTTATCCCCACCTGTTTAATAAATAAAAATTCGGTGTTTCTAAACTCTTATATTTTCCTAACTCACAGTCCTAATGAAATTTCCGCTGCAATACTTTTCAAAATAAACCACCGGTACCACTTGGCTGCTTCACGGCTCCCGCTCCCGTCCAGGGTGGGGTCGTGACAGAAGTGGTATCAGAGCCACTTGTTTAAGCAACTAGGTGTTGTAATAATACCTAAGTTTAAATAAAGAGTTAGGAAATTGTTATTATCTGGTAGCACCCAGGATAGTATTTAGACTCGAACTTAAGAGAGATGCCTTAATATACGCTTCAAGAAAAGCTAATTACCTGTATATGTATAATATGGTAGATATTGGTATGCCGAAAGAATAATGACTAGAACATTGTGAATACGACAAATAAGCAATAATACTTGATCACTATTATTTCGTGCTTAATGGTACTACTTGATTCTAGAATATAATTCGTCATGTGAATACAAATTTCTTTGTTTCTTGATACAAACCCTGATAAAAGATTCATTTTAAAATCATGATTTGAGAAAATCTATTTATGGGAAATACAATGATAATTACCTCTCCGGCAAGAACCGGGTAAGATGGGGTTACCTCTCTGGTTAGAACCGGGTAAGAAGGGGTATACTATGTGTAACACCCTTAATTTATACTCTAATTAATCACTAGCTTTAAACATAATTATACCAAAAGAAAATAGATTTACATAAGTTTTAGAAGTATCATGAATCCTAGTCAACACATGACCAAGTTAGAACATTCAAAAGTTGTTTAATGTGTGTTTACAACCCATACATAAGAGCTACAAAAGATCTAAATCGTTGCGGAAGCTTTAAAAACGTAGTGTTCGGTTCATCATCTAATTGCTTGATCGTCACCAGTGAGATCTACCAAATTTTACCTATGATCAAAACCATTAAAAAAACGTTAGTTTTGACGTTATTGTATAATATAATCACTAAGTTGTACATCACATTCGAATTAATAAAAACAAACAACTATTCTGGATCCACCGTAAATTACGGTATCACCGTAATTTACGGTGAGTCTTGAAGATGTCTGGTCACCGTAAACCAGTAGGTATACACCGTAACAAGTATGACCTGTACCGTAAATTACGGTATTACCGTAATTTACGGTAAGACCTGGAAATCAATGTTTAGTTTTGGTTTGGTTCAACTCATTCAAACAAATCTTGTAATTTGCTTTTCTATCAACCCGTAACATCCAAATTCTAGTAATTCTAATAATGTGATAAATATTAACCAATAACATAACACTATCCATCATATTCCGGAGTATATAAATATCATGTTTCACTTGATTAATTGACCCGTTTGGCTCGTCTAAGGGAATCCTCCTATATGACGACTACCAACGCGTACCAACCGAATTTAATCAATCAATATGACAACTTCATCGCGTAATCCAAAACAACTCTTATTCAAGGATTCAATTACACATTAAAATCATCAAGCCTAATAATGTAACGGGTCAAGTTACATACCTTCAAAGTTTGCCCTTTAAACGTGGTTCGCCACCCGCTTGTCCGCTTGACGCTCCTGCGTCCGTTCCTATAGAGTCCATTTATGACGCGTTTTAGAACTTTCTTTATATCAAAATTCGCATAATACATCAATACATCATGATTATGCGTTTAAGCTCAGAATTTCAGTTTTAAGCCTTCATAGAGGCATTTCAACAAACACTTTATGGGCAGAATTTTATATCTTTCGTATTCAAGTTTATAACTTGCTAATTAGCTAACTTAATCATCAATTAGGCCCTCATATAGTATTTAACATCATATTTTTCTGAAATTACTTTCTCTAAGATCAAATTACACTAGAATAACCCTTCTTAACCCTAGTGTTCATCATCATCATGTAAAACCCACAACCCACCTTCAAGGTGTTCATGGAACTTTCTGAATTTGGTCATGATTTCTCAAATAGTTAGCTAGGTTTTACTCCTAAACACCTAATCAACTTTAATCTAACCAAATAACACACATGCAAGCATCTAATTTCAGATTTTCAAAATCATGAGAATTTCAAGTTGATAGATTTCATCAAATTTCACATACCTTAGAATCCTCTTGCAATGAGGATTACGATTCTAGGCTCAATTCTCGATTTCTACTTGGATTAACCCTTCAATTTGCAAGATTAAGGAAGTTTTAGGTTTTGAAGAAGTGGGGATCGCCCCCTGTTCTATTGATCGACCAGATATCCCCTTTGTGGGGTGTTTGGTTTGTATTATTTAGTTTAATTGACCCAAGTTTCAGTCTTTTACAACTTAAGCCCCTCAAACTTGTTCAACATATTGTTTGTTACCTTTAACCACTCTATAAACTATTTCTAGACTAGTTAACTAACTAGGTTAAAATTTCCTAGTTAGTAAACTCCCAATTATTTAAGCTTTATAATTCTGATATAATATTTTATATTTTCGGGATGTTACACTATGTCAAACAAGTGACAAAAATTCCCTACATAGCACTATGACCTGATGTCTGACCTGCTTTTAAAAATATGAATCTTTTAAATACATTGACCCTATGAATGGTATGTATATCATGATTATACAGATATGTATATCCATAAGGAAATCCAAAAGCCCTAATAATTGCCAAGTTAGAATAAAACACGAGCATATGTGTCAATAATAATTCTAAATTTCTTTATCAGGAATCTCTCGCATATATTTATAATTCCGATATCAAACATTATTTCGTTTGATCATGTGTCTCATAACTCGTGCGACAATATAAACAACGGGAACCCTTTAAGTTGGGATGCCATCAAAAGTATAAGAATTTCCAATGCGTTACCTTAGACTATTAACGCAAATAGGAAACATGTAAGGTTGTGCTAGTGCACAAGAATACACATGAAACTTAAAACTATACGTCAGCGGACGTCGAAGTATATCACACTCGACTTTCGAGGCAAGACCTTTGGAAAACATGATTGGGCACGACGACACCAATGCTAATCCCGTCAGTGGAAGAACTACTGATCAAAAAGCAGCACTTTGCCACGGGATCCTACAAACGACATGAATATCGCTGAGGTACGGTAGAACAAGATTTCACAACAATCGGTGCATAAGTCTAATCAGACTCATAATTATTGGCGCCGCAAAAGAAGTCACATACCTTTACAATCCCCTTATTTCATTTATGACAAATACGCAATGTTCGACATTCTATGATAATGTCACTTAACAACAGTCATCACACGAAATTCCAGGTAAAGTTCTTAAATTTCTTTTGTTGAAATTCTAACTTCTGCATATAGTGAGTAGACTTTCGCATTTCTACTCCCCCTAATGGTCATCGGGTCATGAGGATTTCTTTCATAGTAGCGAATATTTATTTGTTTCATTTCTTGGTAAATCCACACATTACACATGCACTGTTTGTTGCGCATGTGGTTAGTTTGATTTGTGAAGACCATTGGAAGGCTTCACTCCAAATTGTTGTTTTATCAAAAGCTCAAATATCGTTTCGCTATACTCGATCTTTGCATTGTGATCTAGATGAACCGTATTATTGTAAAGCGATGACTCTTTGATATTGAGTTGATGAAATTCTTGAAAAACTCAATTTTCTTTTGAGTGGCATACATGGTTTTCGTTGTGACCATGTCGGAATTTTCTTATTAATACATGAACTCGTTGTTGGATTGTGTTTAAACCAAGTTCAATTGTTTGCACTTGCTCGCAATACGTATTCAATTCAAGGTCCCATATGATGGATTGAGGCCATCATATTCGAAATAATCCCAACAAGCACTTCACTTGTTTTGAACCATAACAGGCTTATTTGGTCTTCGTTTCTTTGATCACGATCACCTTGTGGTGACGTTTTCACAAATTTGAAGCTTGCACTTATCTCGTTTGCACATATTATGTATGGATTTAATTATTTATTTATTTATATTGAATCCGCTTTGTTGGTTTATCATACTAAAGCAATCTTAATACAATCATGTGATAAGATAATGGTACACAAATTCATGACATATTTCAGTGTATCTCTTAATGGTTCTTACAGCATCAATTGAGCATTTCGTGATCTTTATTGCTTTGTCATCTTCAATCGAAAAACATTATTCAATTGTTTCATTTCAATCAAAAATCCTACTAGATTTGTTTAAAACAAACATTCGGATTTACTTCATTGAACTTTCATTTGATTCAAAACACGGTAAACTCGTTCGGTCACCCTATTATTACTACGACACCTCGTGGCGTCGATATAAACTTGTAGTTTGAGCTAATCTATATATAACTTTCACTTAACTCATCCTTGAAAGTTGTCTTAATACAACCTTGTGTTAAGTCGATCATACACTAAACCTTGTTGTATTTCGGGGTATCTTTGTAATTCAATAATGTCAACACACTGATTTTTCCTATTGTTATGATTCAATAGTTGACACATCATCTTCGTACTCCTATTCAGTCTAGCTTATTGATTCTAAATCTTTCTTTTGATCTGATCCATGTAAACTTAGTCATTCTGATGATTATATCATTACACTTCGTCCAATTAATACCGATTTCTGGAAGTTATTCAGTTGAACCACTGGTTTCTATTTGTTGTAAACTGTTCTCGTATTCACAAAATTTAAACATATTGTGATTCAAGTACAGTGTCATTTACCTTAATTTAACGCGTGACATAACTCGAAAATGATATCATGACCTAAATCTCGAGGACGAGATTTAAAACAAGGTTGGGAGGATGTAACAACCCTCAAATAAGTCCCACAATAATCCGTAATCGTAATCCCAAACACTTACGATGAAATTCTGTTTGAAAAATCAAATAAAAATGAATTTTTGTTCTGTCGCGGGCCGCGACCAACGAAGAAAGATCTCTCGCGGGGCGCGAGAGACTTGTTTCTATCCGGACACGTTGAGGGACACGTGTCGTCACACGTGTCAAGACAACACCATGGCTCAGCACACCCTAAACCGCCCTACGGTTCCTTGCGGGCCGCGAAGGAAGAAGAAGAAACTCTTGCGGGGCGCGAGAGACTTCTGTTTCAGCTATAAATAGAACGAGGTCTGCACATTTCAACTCGTTCAATTCTTTTCTTTCTCTTAGCTTCTATTATAACAAAATAGAACCTCGGTATTATACAATAAAACCCGAAACTCTGCCCGTTATTAGGGTAATAACTCTAATCACTGGTACGATACTTTATCCGATCAATTGAAACCAATCCAATGAATGTTTAAGTGCTGCCCATATACGGCTATACTTTGTCATTCATCGTGAGGGTTTTGCTTTCGTGATTATCGTTAAAGTTGAATTGGGTTAATACACTAATACGAGTTCCATTGTATCTAGAATTAGAACTCATACTCAGGGAGCTGTTTAACTAGAATGCTTAGCAATTAAGTAAACTTAATAGTTAAGTAAAACTTAGCAATTAAGAAACTTAATAGATAAGTAAACTTAACAGCTAAGTAAGATTAATTAATCAACTAAGTAAGATTAATTAATCAGCTAAGTAAGATTAAACACCTAAATAGATATACATGAAAATAGATATATATGAGGAAGGTGCAAGGAAGTTGTAAGAAGATATATATGTGGGTAGGAAGCTTCCTAGAAAATGTATAGGTAACTTCCTAGAAAAGGTATATGTAATTTTCTAGAAAATACAAAGGTAACTTCCTAGAAATTTCATACTCCTTACCTATAAATAGGAAGCTTAGAATTCATTTTTCTTTGCTCATTTTCTTCTATTATTCTCTCTATACGTTGGGGTTCTAACCAATAATCATCGATACGATATTCTTTCCGATCGATTCGGGAACCAAGTAACGAATGCCAAAGTGTTGTCTGAATAAGACTATACTTTGTGAATTTCGTTAAGGTTCTGATCTCGTGACCATCTTTAGGTTTTATATGGTTTTACACTAATACGTATTCCACTCTGTTAAACTAAATGTTTAACTATCAGAAAACTCCGCTCCATAACATAGTATCAAACAAGATGTTTAATCATCAGAAGATTCAGAACTATAAAGTAGATGCTTAGTTATCAGAAGGCGTAGAATCAAGAAGCTTGTTAAATCAAGATTGCATGCTTATAAAGTGAGTCATTCTCTTTTTACCAAATTGTTTTCAAAATCCTAGTTGTTTTCAAAGTTATAATTACAGTGATTAAGTCTTTGTAATCTCCAATTACTGCCGGTATGTGGGGTTTTGTATACACTACTTGATAATCTTCACCATTGGACAACGGGTTAGCCAATGGGTGATATGACCATAGTCACAGATTCGGTCGAGTAACAAATACCGATTTGGGGTAATTGGTTGATATAAACATTGTAATAGCTCTTAATACTGTATATTATAGAAATGTGTCTTTTGTACAAATTGAATGTACTCGCCAGTATTTCCTGCTGATCAAATATTTTTAAAACGCGTTTCAGGTGATTACAGTAGATTGGAATAAGAGTTATGATACGACACCAAAAGGTTTACATAAGTGGGTAATTTTATCAATTAAATTAAATTAAGAAAAGTTGTTTTATGTATTCGGGTTTATCCCATATTAAAGCTACCTTTGCAAAATGTGGGTTTATCCCCACCTGTTTAATAAATAAAAATCCAGTGTTTCTAAACTCTGATATTTTCCTAACTCACGGTCCTAATGAAATTTCCGCTGCAGTACTTTTCAAAATAAACCACCGGTACCACTTGGCTGCTTCACGGCTCCCGTTCCCGTCCAGGGTGGGGTCGGGGGGTCGTGACATTAGGGAACTGATGATGCTTGAATTCTGCCCTCCTCATGAGCAACAGAAACTTGAGGACGAATTCTGGCATCTGAAAGAAGTTGGAGATCACAATCTGGCTTATACTACCCGTTTTAAGCAACTCAGCATCATTGTACCTCATCTAGTGTCTACTCCCAAACGCATTGATCATGAAGTACATTCATGGGTTACCTCCTCCCATGCATGACTCAATTGAAGCAGCTCAACAGGACAACATCGAAGAAGTTTATCGCCTCATAGCAAGTCTGAACAACAATCGTGTTTGTGATAAACAATTTGGAAATCTTGCTCCCTCGAAACCAGCTAACCAAATCACCCAGCAACCAAGTGGCAGCAAGAACAAGAAACGAAAGTCTCAAAATTTTGGCTGCAATGCAGTTGTCCCTGCGACAAATCTAAACCCTGCTTGTAACGCTATTGTGCCTGCTGCTACTCCAAACCCTCATGCTCCAGAAAACACCAAGAAGTCGTACACCGGGGTCCATCCCAAGTGTGCCACTTGCAACTATCATCACCCTGCTGGCGCAACTTGTCGCCAGTGTACCAACTGCAGTCGCTATGGTCACACAGCCCCTTACTGTCGTCAAGCCAATCAGGTCCAGCAAGCACCGCCAGCTCAGCCAGCCAAGCAGAACCACAAACCAGCAACCAACGTGCGAGCCTGCTACAAGTGTGGTGATACCACTCATCTCCGTCCCCAATGCCCCCAACTGAACCAGGAGCAACAGCAAGCCGCTCGACGATGAGCGTTCAACATCAATGCAAATCAGGCACATAACGACAATGACGTCGTTAATGGTACGTTTCTCGTCAATGATCTTTACGCTTCGATACCATTTGATACTGGTGCCGATAAGAGCTTTGTGTCCGTTAAATTTGAATCTTTGTTAAACTGTGCACGCTCTAAACTACCCAAGTCATTCTCTGTCGAGATTGCCGATGGTAAGTCTATCCTAGTTGATTCTATTCTCCGTGATTGTTCCCTGACTCTTAACGAGCACGTTTTCACTATTGATCTCATACCCATGCAATTTGGTAGTTTTGATATCATAGTCGGCATGGATTGGTTACGTAAGAACCATGCTGAGATCGCTTGTCACGAGAAGTACGTAAGTCTACCTCTCCCGTCTGGTGATACATTACACATCTATGGAGACCGACCTTCTAGAGGACTGAAATTGATGTCATGCACTCAAGCGAATAAATGCTTACGTAAACAGTACTTTGCCTTCTTGGCCCATGTAGTGGAACAAAAGGGCAAGGGAAAGAGCGTAAGTGATGTTCCAGTAGTGTGTGACTTCCCTAACGTCTTCCCTGAAGATCTCCATTGTCTTCCTCCTCCCCGATCCGTTGATTTTCGTATTGATCTCATAACTGGCTCGACTCCTGTCGCCAAGGCTCCTTACCGACTTGCACCCTCCGAGATGCAAGAATTATCTAGCCAACTGCAAGAAATACTCGACAAAGGTTTTATACATCCTAGTACCTCACCTTGGGGTGCTCCTGTGCTATTCGTCAAGAAGAAAGATGGTTCGTTTCACATGTGCATCGACTACCGTGAACTTAACAAACTCACCGTCAAGAATCGTTATCCTCTCCCCCGCATCGATGATCTATTTGACCAACTACAAGGCACAAGCTGTTTCTCTAAAATTAACCTTTGATCTGGTTATCACCAGCTCCGTGTTCTCGAAGAAGATATTCCCAAAACCGCTTTTCGCACTCGTTATGGGCACTACGAGTTCGTTGTTATGCCGTTTAGTTTGACCAACGCACCCGCCGTGCTCATGGACCTTATGAATCGTGTTTGTAAACCTTACTTGGATCGCTTTGTTAAAGTCTTTATTGATGATATCCTTATTTATTCAAAGAATCAAGCTGATCATGCACGCCATTTGCGCCTTATGTTAGAACTTTTACGTGGTGAACGCTTATATGCGAAGTTTTCTAAGTGCGAATTTTGGATTAATGAAGTACAATTTCTCGGACACGTTGGTAGCAAGCAAGGAATTCATGTTGACCCTTCCAAAATCGAGGCAGTGAAGAATTAGAGCACGCCTAAATCTGCATCTGAAATTCGTTCCTTCTTAGGATTGGCGGTTTATTACCGTCGATTCATCTCGGACTTTTCGAAAATCGCAGTTCCTCTCACCTCGCTAACCCAGAAAGAGAAACCTTTTGCTTGGGGTCCTGAGTAGGGCTGTTCACGAGCTGAGCCGAACCGAGCGGACCTTTGCTCGTGCTTGGCTCGTTTACAAACCGAACCGAGAAGAGCGGCTCTTTTAAAACCGAGCCTCAAATCAAGTGAGCAATTTTCGAGCAGTAAATATTCCGAGCGAGCGTCGAGCGAAGTTCGAACGATTTGGACAACCGTGTCGCCCCATTTAAATTTGCTGAGATAGATAGTGACAATGTTTGGTCTCAGGTTTTTATGTCTTTAAAAACATACACATTCCGTGACATAATATTTTTCTTATGAATTACAATTTTGTGGCCGACGAGCTGATGATCATATTGCACGAACAAATACGTTGAGAGAAGGAGACGATCGACTTAGGGTAACAACATGAAACATTGAGGCGATGAGCAGCCTGTCATTTTTCGGTTTAGGGTTTAACTTTTAGATTTGATATTAATTTTTTTATTACCGTGGTTGGGCTAGTATGTATAGCGGACCAAAATTTAATAGAGTGGACAAAATCTAATAGAGTCGTATATATAAAACTATAAATTTAATTTATATTCAAGTATATATGTATGTGTAATGTGTGTATATAGAGGTGTGTGTGTGTGTGTATGTATGTATAATTTATATTTGTGTGTATACATGTTTATATATGTATGTGTATATGTATATGTATATATATACTAATTAAAAATAATAATTCGAGCCGAACTGAGCCGAGCGGACCTTTGCTCATGCTTGGCTCGTTTACAAACCGAACCGAGCGGAGCGGCTCGTTTACAACCGAGCGTCAAATTGAACCATCGTTTTCCGAGCAATTTTCGAACGAGTGTCGAGCGAGCGGCGAGCGATTTGAACCGCCCTAGTCCTGAGCAAGAAGAATCCTTTCAAACTCTTAAGAACCTGCTTTGTAACGCTCCTGTACTTGCTCTCCCTGATGGGAATGATGAATTTGTGGTATATTGCGATGCCTCGAACCGTGGACTTGGCTGTGTGCTCATGCAGCGGGACAAGGTCATCATCGCTTATGCTTCCCGACAACTCAAAATACATGAGAAAAGCTATAACACCCATGATTTAGAGCTGGGCGCAGTTGTTTTTGCGTTGAAGATTTGGCGACACTACCTATATGGTACTAAGTGTGTGCTTTTCACTGACCATAAGAGCTTGCAGCACATCTTTAACCAAAAGGAACTGAATATGCGTCAGTGACGATGGGTAGAGTTGCTTAACGATTACGAATGCCAGATTCGCTACCATCCTGGCAAAGCGAATGTTGTGGCCAATGCGCTTAGTCGTAAGACTCATGTTAGTAGCATCCGTTGTTTTCAGATCACTAGTGATCTTCATGCTTGTATCCGTGAAGCTCAATAATCGTCAGCCAACAAAGGAAGTCTAACCATTGAAATACGAGGCGCTACAATCGACCAACTTGTAACAAAGTCTGATGGACTTCAGTATTATCTCAATCGCATCTGGGTACCAGATCGCGACAATCTCCGTGAGCTCATTATTAATGAGGCACACAAATCTCGATACTCTATTCATCCTGGTGCCTGTAAGATGTACCATGACTTGTGTACGTCCTATTGGTGGCCTGGTATAAAGAAGGAAATCGACGCCTACGTCTCGAAGTGTCTTACTTGCTCAAAGGTCAAAGACGAACATCAACGTCCTTCAGTTCTTCTCGAACAACCCGAAATCCCTGTTTGGAAATGGGATAGCATAGCTATGGATTTTATAACTAAACTACCTTAAACACCTTCGGGTCGTGATAGTATATGGGTAATCATTAACCGTTTAACCAAATCAGCCCACTTTCTCCCTATTCGTGAAGATTTCAAAGTGGAGAGACTTGCTCGAATCTACACTGATGAACTCATATGTCGTCATGGCATACCCATTGACATAATCTCTGATCGTGATGGTCGCTTTACGTCTCGTCTTTGGCAAACTTTTCAGTCCGCTATGGGTTCTCTCCTGAATCTTAGTACAGAATGGGCAGACCGAACGTACTATACAAACCCTAGAGGATATGCTCCGTTCTTGTGTCATTGACTTTGGTGGTAATTGGGATGTACATTTACCATTGATCGAGTTCTCGTACAACAACAGCTACCATTCCAGTATTCAGATGGCCCCTTTCGAAGCTTTGTACGGTCGCAAGTGCCGATCTACTCTCAGTTGGCATGAGATTGGTGACAAGCAACTGACTGGCCCTGAGACCATTCAAGAGACGATGGATAAGAATGTTAAAATCCGCGATAACTTGATCAAGGCTAGGAGCAGGCAAAAGAGCTATGCTGACAAAAAGGCGTAAGCCTCTGGAATTCAATGTTGGAGATCACGTTCTTCTCAAAGTATCTCCCTGGAAAGGAGTGATACGTTTTGGTAAAAAGGGAAAGCTTTCCCCTCGCTATGTGGGTCCTTTCAAGATACTCGAAAGGATTAGCAAGGTGGCTTACCGAGTCGACCTACCTCAGGAGCTTAGCAACGTACATCCGACGTTTCATGTTTCTATCCTCAGAAAGTGCTTAGCTGATGAGGAACTTCAGGTTCCCATCGAAGACTTGCAAATAAACGAGACTTTTCATTTTGTGGAGAAACCAGTCGAAATCATGGACCGAGGTACCAAGCGGCTAAGGCGCATCAAAATTTCCATAGTCAAGGTTCGATGGGAAGGAAAGCGTGGCGCCGAATTCACTTGGGAACTCGAGAGTGAAATGAAAACCAAGTATCCACAGCTCTTTACTCAGTCTTCCTCTCAGATTTCGGGGACGAAATATCCTAAAGGAGGGGAGACTGTAACGCCCAGCGTTTCGACTCTCGAGATGACCGATCATAGTGAATCAGCTTGAAACTTTGTTATGTTAAACTATGTGTGATACTTTAATCTATGCGATGCTTTTGTGACACTTTATGCTTGAACAACGTGAATCTAGACTCTTATCATGCTACATGTATATGAACGGTGTGAAACTTGACTCTTGTGATGCTTTATACATGAACGATGTAAGACTTGACTCTTATGATACTAGAAACTTGACACTTGTTATGCTTGATACTTACTGAACGAGAAACTAGCTTTAACGCAAAACATGGAAACTTCTTGTGATACTTATGCTACATACAACGATTACTCACAATAATACGCAACACAACACTTAACCTAGCTCGCAAAACGAACCAAAGTCGGAAAACTAGCAAACGAGTGTCGCTTGTCCGAATGGACATCCGATCGGATGACCATAAACTCGGATGACCATCCGACCGGATGGCCATTTGACCGGAAAGCCATCTGACCCTTGCACCTCTCCACCGACTAGCCTGTCACTATCACCTATAAATAGGACACTTGACTCCTCATTCTCACCTTTCACACTCTCATCCGACCACACGCCCTCAAGGCACTCTCAGTCACTTTAATCGCGGTTCAAGGCCATCTCGTAAGTATTTCTCCTAGAATCTTGTACAACCTTCATCATTTATCACATCTACACCATATTCTTTATCAAAATCACACAAACACATCAACATTTTCTCGAAAACCAACTGATTTGGGCCTCTTGAAGGTGGTTTCCACTCGGTTGCTTACGCAAACTGTTGCGGAGCACCATTTAACCAAGAGTGGTTCCAGATCTAATGGATTTTCACAACTTTTATACAAAATCTAAAGGAATCTCAGACTTATACACCAGATCTAACGGAATTTCACATGTTTCCGGCTTAGATCTGATAAACTTCACGTTTACAACTTATTTCCGAACTTTTTTTCAATTTTTATACAAAACATAGGTGAAATCAGACTCAAACAGACTCTTGACTCATTCCTTAGTCGAAAGTCGGCTTGAAAACTGATTTCCACCGGAAAACGAACCGATGAACGGGTCAAACATGAAATTCCATCGCAAACAACTCGACTGTCCGACGGGGTGATACCCATCCGATCGAACGAGCTGGTCCAGTATATTTCCGTTGTTTGACACGTCGCCACACCGTCTCCGTTAACTCAAAACTTAGAAAATTTGACAAAAGTTCACCCACTGACCATCTGTTCGAATGGTCATCCGATCGGATGACCATCCGTCCAGATGATCTGATTTTTGTCACATTTGTTGTTTGTTTTACAGGACACTATGATCAGAAACTTAAAACAGTTCACAAGCACCTACGCACTGTTCGAATGGTCATCCGCTCGGGTAGTCTGTCAGACACTTTAACTCGATTTTCGCACTATTCGACACTCTGTTCCCAACCGGGTCAGCACTTAGAGGACTTATGATCTGTTCCCCGCACGCAGGCTGATCCAGCGCTCCCTTCGATCCAATTAGGCAGTGTTGGTTTTAAGCACCCACTGTGAGTATACTCGATCCCCTTTTGCTTTAACACTTTTGGGATGCAACATGTATTCTATATCAAAGACACTTGACACTTGAAACTTATTTGAAACATACTCTATCCGTATTAATCATGAAAATATGATACTTGTGATACTTGAGACTTTTATGCTATGTGAACGTTTAATTGTTATGTGTAACTCGCCTTAACATTGTAGTGCTATCGGGGTAACGCACCGCTCCTTGAGTCTTGGGAGTTTTGTTAAGTTTTGATTCTTGATTCTTTTACCTCCTCTTCGATGCGTCGAAGTAGGAAATGCATGTTAACGCGTTGGAGACTTGGGTTATCATATGAACCGCGTAAACTAGCATGTTGAAACTCGTGATATGTTATTCATGTTGGATATGAGCTTTAAACGTTTAAACTATTATGCTATGTATTCAAACTTGTATACTCATCAATATTTTTGTTGATTGTATTTTAATACATGTTGCAGGTTGATAAGCTAAGGAAACGAGGAATCAAGCTAGGATGACCTTAGAAACTCATATCAGATAAACTATGTTTTGAAACTTGTTAAATGCTGGTGAAACTTTGATACTATATGATTATGATTTGAGTTGTATGACAATTTAAGTTAGTTTATGTAAATTTTGATTAATCTATATCGAAACAAGTAGTGTTATGGAATCTCTTGAGCAATCTGATTCGCTTATTGCCGCGCCCTGATGTTTCCGCCGTCGGTTGGGGTGTAACACCTGTCCGAGGGGACCTAGGCAGCAGTATACCCGACCACATCGGTAAATTTCTTCAGATGTGGAAAATTTTGTGGTCAATCGGCGTAGGCCGGGGTATTGTAACTATAACCTCTCCGCGGGTATTGGAGAAACCCCGGAGTATGAAGAGAGGCGAAGACAATGGGAGCAGGATTGGCAAGCCCATCAGAAAGCTCAATGGCCCGAGGAAGCGGCCTATCGGGCCAAGGAACAAGAGCATTGAAACCAACAGCAAGAATATTGGGCAATGCAACAGTGCCACGGGAGCAACAGGAACTACACTTTGCGAGTTGTGGGTCGAAGCTTTGAGCCACCACTCGCCATGTAGGCGCTCTCGCGGTCCATTTTGGAGGACAATCCGACAACACTTTCAAGCCTATACCGGTGAGAACAACCGAACTGTCGACCCCCCTCTCGTCTCGTTTTAGGACGATTCGTCTTGATTACGAAAGATTCGAGACGATCCACGTTGTCGTGGAGCTCAAGGGTGGTGATCTCCCGGAGGACATCATCATTCAAGTGGCTCTTATCAACTTTAGGCACGTGCACAACCGTGAATTCAAGCTCTGCTCGGCGTCGGAAATCATTAGATTTTTTATTTAAATTATGTGGTTTTTTTAGTTTCGTATTTTTATTTTATGTAATGTTTTTAAAATTTATGCAATGTTTTTTATTTTAAATTTATTTTACTAGTAATATATTTGTAAGTTTTTAATACATTGTATATAAATTTAATTATAAAATATTACAAAGTGGGTGATACGTGTCGGAAAAAGTCACGTTTCCATGCCCCAGGCCACACCGTCCGTTCTAATACCATGCCGCGTTCTGATGCGTAGTCCACGTGTCGCATAACGCCCTATCTTTCGAGTATAGTTTTTAAGATACGATGTTTTATAAAATTCCAAGAATGTCATTGTAACGTACTTATTTTTATCTACGTTTAGATATAAACTTTACTCAAAACCCAATTGTGAATAATAACATACAAGTGATCAAAGAACAAACGTACATGTCGTCAAACCTACGTCATAGTTAGTTTTTTTATTATAAAAATGACGTGTTTACCTTTTTTTCATTATTTTAGTAATATAATATAACTTCTAATGAGTTTCAATTATACTGTTGTTACATGCTTATTTTTTTTTATCTACGATAAGAGTCAAATGTAGTTATTTTTTTTTTGTTCTTTGCAGTGAGAAACAAACATATACCATTCGAGAACATCATTATCGGTACCGTATTTTATTAATCTTTTTTTCTTGGCATGGTGTAATTTAGTAATAATATAATGTTTATAATTCTGAATTTAATGTTGCAAGGTGTTTATTTTTATGTACGATTCAAAATATTGTTGATTTTTTCTTTACCGCGAGAACCGAACCTATACCGTCCGAACAACACTGGTATCGGTATCATATTCCCTTTTATGATTTTCTCGATGTGGCGGTATATAAGCTATAGCAAATACTGATACAGTAACAATAAATAATGAATTGACTGATGCCGGCCAAACATCGTTGGTGTCGGTACTGGTATTCGTTTTTGTAGTTTACGATCATCATCATCCTATTGGGCATATCTCTTTTGATTGCTATATATAACGACGTTATCATACTGGTACTTTAACAACGTAAACCAACAACGTAATTAACCAAGACTATACCGATAAAAACCCATTACGAAGCGCAAGAAATCCAACTAATTTATATTAAATCATTAACTATTTTAGAATATAATAGGAAGTTTATTTGGGTAGGAAGCCTAGGAAGTAATCTTGACCGTCTATTTATTTAATCAAGTGCTAAGATTAAATTAGTGAAATTGAAGGAAAAAAAGGAGGCGCGTGGGTTTCTCTAGGGGCATTCTAGTCAATCCAAGGCAATAGTTTCTCTCTCCTCCAATCCCCCCCATTTTTTAAAAGTTAATAACTCTTTCATACGACATTATTTTTTTTATAAAAATTGCACAAAAAAACGAGCGTTTTTTATCTTTAAAACGAGTTTACTATTGCTATATTTTTGAAAACCCAGTTGCGTAAAATGCAATGGAAAAAAACCCAGTTGGGTAAAACGCAATGGAAAAACAAAACCCTAAAAAATGACATTTTTCTAAAACACAATGCACAAAAAACACAAAGAAATGTCTTATTTGTAAAACGCAATGGCCAGAAAACATAAAGAAATGTCTTATTTCTAAAACGCAATAGCTTAAAAACACAAAAAATGTACTTTCTAAAACGCAATAGATTGAAAACACATAAAAATGTGTTCTACCTAAAACGCAATGCACAAAAAACACAAAGAAATGTCTTATTTCTAAAACGCAATAGCTAGAAAACACTTAAAAATGTCTGTTTTCTGAAACACAATGGCCTTAAAACACGAAAGAAAGTGTACTTTCTAAGACGCAATAGCCTAAAAACACAAAAGAAAATGTTTTATCTAAAACGTAATGCACAAAAAACACAAAGAAACGTCATGTTTCTAAAACGCAATGGCAAGAAAACACTTAAAAATGTCTTTTTTTTTCTAAAACGCAATAGACTGAAAACACATAAAAATGTATTTTACCTAAAACGCAATGGACTAAAAACACTTCAAAAATTTGTATTTCTAAAACGCAATGGCCAGAAAACACATAAAATGTCTTATTTCTAAAACGCAATGGCCTAAAAACACAAAAGAAAGTGTTCTCTCTAAAACGCAATGGACTGAAAACACATAAAAATGTGTTTTACCTAAAACACAATGACTAAAAACACTTCAAAAATGTGTTTTCTCTAAAAATGCAATGGCCAGAAAGTGTTCTCTCTATCTACGAAAATAAGACAATTTCCTGAAAATTAAATTTTCTTATGCAGCTCGACCCTAGCCAGGGGCTCTGCCCCTTGGACCCCGCCAGGGGCTGCCGCCCCTTGGACCTTGCTCCTGAACCCCCACCAAGGGGGCGTTGCCCCCCTTGGAACCCCCGTAGAACGGAATGAGTCAATTCAAAAACCCAGATCGTAAAAATGCAATTCAAGAATTTCTTACATGGACCGAAGCCGATTTCTTCAATGATTAACGAAATTTGCATGATAGAAACACTTATCAGCGATTGAATCGAATGGATCGAGTGATTCGCTTCAAAATCATGGGAAAAATGAGATATTGTATGAAGTTAAACTGGGTTTTTTCAAAAAAGTTGAAGAACACGTTGATTGGGTGTTTGAATCATTGATTGGTGATGAAAATCGCACTATAATAGTGATCATTGAGATAGAAAGTGAAGAAAAGGTTGAAGATAGTGGGTTTTGAAAATGGTGGGTTTTGAAGTTACTGGGTGAGAAGAAGGAAGAAGATTGGATGCGATTGACTAAAATATCATTTCTCTTTATTTTAAATTTTGCCAAATGTCATAATTCTATTGATTTCTATCTTTTCTAGCCAAAATAAACTTGATATTTGATCATCTCCCACATAAACGATATGTCGTTTAGGGGGTAAGATCAAATAAAAAGTTAATTTTCCCTAACTAGGATGAGAAGTAATCTTAACCATTCATTTTTCAAATCAATGGTTAAGATGAAAATATAGTAGAAAGTAGGAGTGCAAGGGTATCTTGGGAAAATCATATTTATAGACTTTCTCTCTCCACATGCATATTTCACCCCAATTTTTTAAACGTTTATAACTTTTTTATACGACATTATTTTTTCATAAAAGTTTCACCATAAAATCAAGCGTCTTTTTATCTTTAATTTGAGTACCATATTGCTATATAAAATATGAAGACTAAAAAACCACACTAAAATGTGTTGTATTTCTATGTTGTATAACATTTTTTTGTGCTGGATTTTTGTACTATATTTTTGTGCTAAATTTTTTGTGCTGAATTTTTTTTGTTTTAATTTTTTTTTTCTCAATTCTTTGTGCTAGATTTTTTTGTACTATATTTTTTTGCGGAATTTTTTCCTGATATATTTTTTTGTGCTATATTTTTTTGTACTACATTTTTTGTGCTATATTTTTTTGTACTAGATTTTTTGTGCTAGATTTTTTGTGCTATATTTTTTTTGTACTATATTTTTTTGTTGTATTTAAAAAAAAAACAAATAGGGTGCCACATGTCATTTTCACTTCTATTTATAAGGACCAAAATTTCCTTCATTTCTACTTATTATTATTAGGAGTGTCACATGGTATCATCACAATCCTTCTTAGGCTACTTAGGCAAAATCCACTTTTTAGTGGATCCTTCCCCTGTCGTTTAGTAGTTAAAAGTTCAAAACTAAACATAGATAAATTTTTAGTTACAAGAGAAAAAAAAGGAAGATTTTCAACAAAATACACCAAAAAAAACTTATTTTCCTAAACATTTTTGGTGAGTATGCTGGTTACACGTGTCCCCTCTCCTTCTACATATTTCCTTCCACAAGAATACTAGACGATTAGTCTTCCCTCTATTCTCACAAATTTCTTAAACCTCCATCCATAACAATGGCGATAAACATATCTTCATCAACATTCACACCATCATTCTCTCACTTCTCCTCAACTCCTCCCTTCCAATCTCCATCGTCTCTATCTCTCTTATCCCCTACCACCATACGTCCCCTTAGTTTCACTTCAAACCGAACCCTTGTTGTCACAAAAGCTTCTTCCACTGCCACTTTCTCACCTGAAGTAACTGATCTACTTGGTGAGATTAACATTTTTACGGCTTCCGGAGACTCCGTCGCGTTCAACGACCTCTGGGATCAATCTGAGGTAGTTATTAGTTAATTCAGACATTCAGTTTTCCTAACAAGTTAAGTAGTTAGTTAGTAGTTAGTAGTTAGTAGTTAGTACTGTCTTTTGTATATAGAGATAATATCTACTGTATTTTATAATCAACATGATGCTAGAAATCTTTTATGGTATCAGAGCCGTTTTTGTTCGGTCCAATGCTGTAACCAGTAACTACGTCATATGACAGTTTCGAATTCAACAGAATTCCACTACTATTCAGAGCCATTTTTTTTTAAACTAGAGTGAAAAAATTGAATTGATGCGATTAAGCGTCTCTAGATTACATATGAGTATCTATCAATTGTGGAACTTCAGTTAGTGTAGGTTTAGTCACTACTAGAAAATACACATTTCTTGACGTTGAATATTGATGCATAAATTGGATCCATGAGAACCTGATGGAATCATGATATTTTCAGTGATTATCAGTTAACTTGAATTTGAAATTGAAAATGACATGATTCTGGTTATTTTCTCTAGGGGATTGCTGTTGTTGCTCTTCTGAGGCACTTTGGATGCCCTTGCTGGTAATCTGTTTAAAGTTGATCTATTTGTTTTGATAAGTGTGACCAAAACAATTAAAGTAAAATGAAATTGTAATTCCATTATTCGATGTATAATTTCTGTTTTGTAACATGTATAGTTGGGAACTCGCGTCGACTCTTAAAGAATCTAAAGCAAGATTTGAAGCTGCTGGTGTGAAGCTAATTGCTATTGGTATCGGTGAACCTAAAAAAGCCCGCATCCTTGCTGAAAGGGTAATCATTTTCTTTTTGTATTCATCTTAGAGAGTGTTAGGTTTGTGGATTTTCTTATAAGTAAATGAGATTTGTGATGAATTTGGTTAAAAAATACTCGTGTTTGGTTTGCTAATCTTTGAACCAAATAGGTTAGGAATGGAATTTAGATACCAATTCCGTCGAACCAAACACCCCTTGACTTTAAGTTTCAAAATCCGAGAGGGTTGGT
Organism: Helianthus tuberosus; assembly: GCA_030545235.1. NCBI lineage: Eukaryota > Viridiplantae > Streptophyta > Magnoliopsida > Asterales > Asteraceae > Helianthus > Helianthus tuberosus. The sequence goes on from CM060401.1 coordinate 178,833,329, forward strand.
TGATATATAACATATGATTTGATACTTTTTTTTTGGTTTTGTTGTAATTAATTTAATAACTAAGATCATATTATTTTGTTATGGTCACAGTTACCATTTCCATTGGATAGCCTCTATGCAGATCCTGAACGAAAGGTGTTTTGATCTTCATGTGTCTTTAATCTTTCAAAACTATCATCTCATTACATGCCATTAACCAATTTCATTTCATGCATCTTAGGCATATAATCTCTTGGGTTTGTATTATGGCATTGGACGGACATTTTTCAACCCGGCCAGTGTAATTTCATCTTTCCTTTGTCTCTTGGAACCAACTTATATAGTCGTCATTTTTCAACCCGATTAAATGTGAACTGACAGGCGAAGGTGTTATCAAGATCAAGATTTGAGGCTTTGAAAAAAGCTGTAGAGAATTACACGCTTGAAGCGACACCAGATGATAGAGCAAGTGTCTTGCAGCAGGTTTGATCTAAAACGGCATATATATATAATTATTTACATTATCACTCGTATAAATTATAATCATGTGTTGGTTTGCAGGGAGGGATGTTTGTGTTTAAAGGTAAAGAGTTGTTATATGCATGGAAAGACGAAGGCACATGCGACTGGACTTAGGGGTGTAAAGTAGCAGGTTTGATCTAGACGAAGTCACGAATGCATGAACAACAAATCATTAGTAAAGTATGTGGGTAAACATGATCAGTTTGACTCAAGTCAAAGATATAATTATAGAGAAGGTTGACCAGTTCGGTCAACAATTTCAGAAATCTAACACATTACACATGCACCGAATGATATACAAATTCTAATATTCAGTCCTCAAGTGTTGTAATTTAAACAAGTACACATGCATATCATAATCTACGCAACACGATTATCACATGTATCAAACCATGAACAATAATCATTTTAATTTTTTAAACATTGTACCCTAGACTTGTATCATATTATGAGCATTATTTATGCCAAGCTCAAAAGACAAGACATTTGTTAATCAAGCGTGGAGAACATAAGTAGACCCAACATGCATCTTTTGGTGCATACTCATTTGTATAATATACTAAATCTGGTTCGATGGTGATCGCAGTCCCTTTTTTTTTCTCCATGAGCGTCTTGACGTCTACATACTCAAATGATGATGTATAATATGATACCTCATGCAAATTACACATCGTTCTATTCACTCTTCACATAAGAGATACCGAGCTATAAAGAATGTTGCGTCTCGAAATTACCAACGTGTTTATGACGCAATTGTTGTGTATAAGAGGAGAACTCACAGTTAAATGTAATACGGTGGGAGCAATCCTAGGATAGGTGATATCCTGGAAAGTTCATTCAGGCAGAATATGAGTTTGTATGAATGACTAGATGTTACAAATACTAATAAGCTTAACCATTTTAAGTAATATTCTAACTTGTATATTGTGTGCTTAAGTAATTAAATTTTGATCTAGTAATGTAAAAAATACACCACATTAATGTCTTAATTTTAAGACCCCTAGTCCCTAGGCTTATATCATCTAGAGAACCAAGATATCCCTACTTAAACCAAATGATAATTTTATCAAAACCCTAGCTGAAATACGACTCATAAAAAATGTTTCAAAACACCTTACCAGTTTATTCGGTTACTTTGTACCTATATACCTAAATATTATTAGATGCTTTTTTTCTAAATTTGGATGGTGCAGAATATATATTGGGTTGGCTCTGTGGGTTGACGACTTGGCTGGCCTGGCCTATTGGCTTGTTGGGTGGGGCGTTGGGCCATCCGGACTCTGATATAGATTTTGACTTGCATGTCTATACGTCTATTTATGTAAATATAAAAGAAAACTCTATTTCATGTTGATGCCATATATACACACACCTGACAAAAAATAATAATAATAATAAAGATGCATTATTTGTATTTTGCGAATGCATAGGAATGTTTAAAACACAACTAAACATAATTAAATAAGTACACGAACTTTATAAACATTTGTCATTTTTGTTTCAACATTAACACTCTAATCTTTTTCTTCAACTAAATCATTATACTTCGTAAAAATATTCATAGGGATGACGTGGCTTTGTGAACAGTAGTTTTTATATTTATGAAATTACTTTTATATAAAAATATTTATAGATTTGATGCAGTTGATAGATTGCTTTTTTGTTAGTTGGTACAACAGGAAGTGTGGTCCGTTTTCAGTTCTGGGTGACCTGAATCAAATTATTTTTTTCCTTTCATCTTTTAACTTCAACTTCAGTAAATTATTATTTCCCCAGGGAGTATATCTTTCTAAGAATGACAGAACAACCCTTATATAATTAGACCATGCGTAGTGGTATGAGCAATAATGCCCCCACCCTTGGGCTTTTTCTGTCACGTGGCAGTCCAGTTAGGGGTGTAAACAAGCCCAGAGGCTCGAGAGCTACTCGTGATCGACTCGGTTAAAAGCTCGAACGAGTCTAGCCTTAACGAGCCCGAGCTCGATCCTGAATTAGAGCTCGTTTAGTTATCGAGCCAGAGCCTGAAATACAAAGCTCGTTTAGGCTCGCGAGCCCAAACGAGCCTAAACAAAATTTTAGTTTTTTATATATTTAATATAATAATGATGATGATAACATTGGTGAGCCGAGCTCGAGCCGAGCTTTGGCTCGCTTAATCGCTGTTGAAACGAGCTCGAGCCGAGCTTCTAGCTCATTTGAGGTTGTTCTCGAAATAGCTCAAGCAGTGGCGGATCCAGGAATTTTTTCTACTGGGTTCACTTTTTTAGATACTCAAATTTCATATGACTGAACATAAAAAAAATTCGGGTCGGTTCGACAGTTCGAATCGGGTAAGGTTAATCACAAAACAAAAGTACGATACAATAATGAAAAGAAAATCGTCATTAGAAAGTAATCTGTATAAACCAAGCAAGAAACCGAAGTCAAACTAAGAAACCAGCTCCAAATAACAATAAGCAGCGCGACGGTCCCCAATCCGAAAATTGACTTAAACCCTCTAATTAAACACACACTCTTTCCACTGAACCAACAACAAACACAACAACCCACAAAATCTCCCACACCCATAACAGACCCTAGGCCAATACAACCCAACAAAAACTTCAACTTTATCAACTAACCCACTAGCAGCTTTCACATACACTGCAGAACAACAATAACCTTTCAAGAATACCCACTTCAACCCTTGATTAACCAACCCAATATCTTACAGAATAATTGACTCTAACAACTTCTGTTAGTTAATGATTCAAGATTATTTATAAAGGTTGAAACTTGATGAAAATAAAGTGTGAAAGAGGGTGTGATGAGCATGAATTAGCTTCACGTGTAATTGCCACATATGGGATTCGAACCCGGGTGTCAAGAGAAGAAGAATGCGGATTAACCAATGGACTACCAAAGTTTTTTTGTTTATGGGTTCCTTTTCAATTTGTTATATATATTTGCACTAAAAATTAAAAACCGAATGGGTTCCTGGGAACCCGATCTTTCCTAATAAGTCCGCCCCTGAGCTCAAGCCGAGTCGAGTCGAGCTCGAGCTTTGGGTTTTACTCGCGAGCCGAGCTCGAGCTCAGAGAAGTAGGCTCGAACCGAGTCGAGCTCAAGCTTCATAAAAACATAACGAGCCGAGCTCGAGCCTAGTCGGGCTCGGCTCGGCTCGTTTACACCCCTAAGTCCAGTCAGTATGGGGGCATTATTGGACGTTATTGCAAAAGTGGCGTAGTGGGAATAATGCCCAATAACGCCCCTTCCAATCATTACACAATTATTATTTTTTAATTAAAAACTAGAAATACTTCATTAAATTTAGAAAAAAATACAATATTAGAAACTAGAAATACTCCAACTAGCCGTTACCCCTTTCTCATTGGTCCACATTTGCCCCTTCCCGCGTTATTCAAAAAACGCCAACTCATTTTTTGCCGGAGAAAACGCCCGAACACGCCTAGGGGGTGGCGTCCCGACGTTTTGGGGCGTGTTTGGGCATTATTTTGGATGAAAAACGCCCGGTTACGGGTGGTCTTATATAGCCTACATTTTATATCTTTCATGTCATTATTTTTTATAAAATTAAATGTTAATGTTAAATGAATAATAGTTTCTCTTACAATTAAATAAACTTTTTATTATAACCATCATCATCATCATTGATAAAAAACCTAACATGAATTTATAACATATATTTCCTTCAAAACATTTTTAGAACAATAAAACGTAAATATTTTAAAGAAGAGTAGCAAGATGCTTAACAAATAAGTAGGGATTTAACGTGAGAAGTGAAGAAAGGGATTTATTTTGTAGAGTGATTATAATTACCCTACAATAAAAATGGGATTAATGAGCCAAAGAGGGTGCATAACCATAATTTCGTATAAGGGCAGGCGGGGCGGTCCGTGATGGATCCCCCGTCACTCGTTATTCTTCCACGCACACCGCCGCCGGTACCCCCATCACGCGTTAAAAATTAAACGCGTTGAACCAATAACGCGTGGAAATTCAAAAAACAACCGTTTGATTGTGACCGTTGGGGGGGGGGGGGGGGTAAACATGAACGTTGGGTATATATTTTTTTTTGAATGTTTATATAAATCTATTTTAACCCAATACATTTCATATCAACATTTACAAGAAATCATACAATTCTCCAACTCACTTCAAGAAATCATACAAGTCTCCATTTGATTTCAAAAATAATTTTACAAGAAACATGGAAGGTTCAAGCAAGAGAGGTGGGGGTTTGAAAAAAAGAGGTTCGGGCACGAAGAAAAATCCCGTAAGACCCAAGGTTCGAGCGAATCTTGGCGAGCCGACGCGCTTTAGGTTGCAAGACGAACCCGAGCAAGTCCCACCCTTTCAAACCCAACAATACCCATCCTTTCAAACCTAACAATATCCACCCTTTCAATCGCAAACGTATCAAAACCAACCGTTCGTCTCAACCTCACCAATTTCAACCCCAAACGTATCAAACCCAACCCCACCAACTCGACCCACTACTAGAAGACAACACCCTCATCCATCATTTTGCAACCGCGTATCGTGAACCACAACAAAGTCTTGACGACGATGAAGATGATGATTACGATCAAGAACAACAAGAAGAAGAGGAAGAGGAAGAAGAAGAAAATGATGATGTTCAAGAAATCGTCCCAACCGTCCGACAACATTGGACGAGCGAGGAGGAGGTGTCCTTGGTGCAGGCGTACTTGCACATCTTGGAGAGCAGGAAACATGCCAACGAGCAAAGAAAGGATGCGTTTTGGAGACGGGTCATTAATCATATTAGCCGACTTCCCGGTGCAAAGGCACGAAACATGGACCAAATGACGTCAAAATGGACGGATTTAAACGGGAAAATTAGTAAGTTCAATGCTTGTTTCATTCAAAAGGTATGTTTTTTATTAAAGTTAAAAAAAATTTTCATTCAAAACTGTTTTTATTTAAAAAAACAGAAACAGTTTTTATTTAAAAAAAACATAAACAGTTTTTATTTAAAAAAAACAGAACAGTTTAAAAAAAAGAACAGTTTAAAAAAAAACAGAAAACAGTTTAAAAAAACAAAACAGTTTATTAAAAAATACAGAAAACAGTTTTTTTATAAAATAACAGAAAACTGTTTTTTTATAAAAAACAGAAAACAGTTTTTTTTTAAAAAAAAACAGAAAACAGTTTTTAAAAAAATACAGAAAACTGTTTTTTTTTATAAAATAACAGAAAATTGTTTTTTTATAAAAAACAGAAAACTGTTTATTTTTTTAAAAACAGATTTTTTTTTAAAATACATAACCTTTTATATTTTTTGTAGAACCGAAACCCACAAAGTGGAGCGAGCGAGGCGACAATCATGCGACAAGCCACCGAAATGTATTGCGATCTCTACAAAAAGAGAAGCTTTCCACACGTGGCGGCATGGGAAGTTGCGAGAAATCACTCGAAGTGGGTCCCGGTTGAGTTGGTTGACATGCGTGGTCCTACGGCTCCAAAAAAACGAGGAGGTTCGAAAAGATCAAAGACATCCGATTCGGGGAACTACACGACTTCCGCGTCGGATAACTTGCCCCAAATGAACTTAAACGACGACCCCCTTGACGAACCCGATCAACCCGTTGACGACCCCGTTGAAGAAGATACACCTACAAGGTCACGACGCAAGAAAAGTGGTGAATCGTCAAGCAAAGGAAAGGAAGCGGTGGCGGAGTCGATCTTCAGATTAATCGAATAGGAGAAAATGACGCGATACAAGAAGGCCGAAGAAAGAAAAGATAAAATTATGTCCGTAAAAGTTGAACGCGAGCAGGCATACATGGGACGTTTGAAAACGGTTGAAAGACAAAATGATTTAAAAATCTTGTGTGAAAAGCACGCCCATCTCGACGAACCGTTTAAGTCAATTGTCATTCAACAAAAGAACGAGATTTGCGCAAAGTGGGGTTGGGAGATGCCACCCGTTTAATTTTTTTTTTCCAATGTTTAATTGTTTTTTTTATTTTGCTATGTAATTTATTTTTTAATTTTAATGAAATTTATAATTTAGTGTTTTATTGTTAATTTCTAATTTTAAAATAAAAATTAAAAAAATTTGGGAGTGATAGAATTCTATCACTAGTGACCACCCTCACTACATTTCTATCACTAGTGATAGAATATTGGGTGATAACATTGCATGAGTTGATTGGATATTGGGAGTGATAGAATTCTATCATTAGTGACCACCCCTCCTCCCCTAAGACCTTATTATAAGGTTAATTAATTTATAACATGGCTGTAAGTACGTATCTTGCATTATTTATAGATATGTATTAAACACTTTACAATATATATTATCAAGTTTATAATTGTGATAAGACAATGACGTACCTTTTATGACCTTTATGTTATTCACACTAAAATGCAGTGGTGGCTTCATTATATAAAGAAAAAAAATTAGGACTTTCAAATTAAATAATAAATATAAAGGCTTTTACAATCTTGTATTTTGGTTCCGAAATAATTAACACACTCCTTATATTTCACATGTTATGAATTTACAGCGAGATAGATGGTAAACGGGCAACAAGTTGCGCCGCTACCCTTTTTTAAATAGCAAAACTAAGTCTTTTAAAAATTACGTCCATAGATCTTAGGTCATAATATTACTATGCGTGATCCTTGGACTCGACTAAGTAGGCCCAGAACCTCTGGTGCCAAGAAAACCAAAAGTATAAAAAACAAATGCGATAAACACGTGCTGGTTGTCAAGGACGCTTTCTTGTGTTTGGTCACTTTGCCCAAAGTAGCCTTTAAGCAGTCTGACCCACCGTGAAAACACTACCCCCTAAGCCTCCCTAAGCCCACAAGCAGGGAAACCCTGATAGATCCATACATACATGTTTTTCTCCTACCCATCCAAATCACTTCTATTTATTTATTCATTTACAGTTTTAATAAATTTTGCTGGCTACCTATCATGAATCTTTATATATGGACCAGAGTTTTAGAAATCTAATGAATAAAATGTCACAATGAGGAAAGAAAAAGGGGTGAAATAGCTACAGGACAGAAAAAGAGTTTGAATGGAATGGGTGAGTTTCAGAGTGAGCTGGGTTGTTTGGATTTTGTTTAGGGCTTTTATGTTCCCCATTCTCCAATCACCTGAAATAAAATTTATTATCAGTAGAAATGGGGCCACCAAACAATCTACAAAATTATTTGTCTTTAAAACCATAGGAGTTAGGATTTTATTTCATTTTTTGTTTTTTCTTTTTTTTTTCGAAGTTTTTACGCCTTAAGTATAATCTAACATTACACTTTGTAAGTAATTATACTCATACCACATTCATAGGTCTTAGACTTTTGTATGACATCAGAATCAAAGTTATGGGACTTCATAATAAACTAATTCAGATTATCCGTAATAATCCTACTATGCAGACCCCGTCTATTGATAATTGTGCACATGTATTGTTGTCCAAATTACAAATTTTATGTTACAAGCCATGATAATTGTGCACAAGCTAAAGCCTAACATCATAAACCTTCAGTTTTACTTCAATAATTAGAAATGCCAATATAGAAATGAAAATTGATAATAATGGACTTCGTTACTAAATTACCCAAAACAAGGAAAGGTAATGACCCAATCTGGGCAATTGTGGATCGACTAACCAAGTCAGCTCATTTTCTACCCATGAATGAAACCTTTAGTGTGGAGAAACTAGCTAAGCTATATGTAGATGATATAGTTTCATTACATGGAATTCCACTATTCATTGTATCCAATACAGATAGTCGTTTCACTCCTAAATTTTGGAAAAGCTTCCAAAAAGCCATGGGAACACGACTAAATTTAAGTACGGCATATCACCCTCAAACGTATGGACAAAGTGAAAGGACAATCCAAACCTTAGAAGACATGCTAAGACTATGGGGTATGGGGCGGGGGTTGGGGCGTGGGTTGGCTGAAAACGCCCAAGCCACCACCCCGGGTGGGCTTGGGTTTGGGCGTCCCCCAAAGGGCGGGAGTTTAAGCCCGGGCGTGGGGCGGGTCTATCAATATGACATGGTGGGCTCTCAATGGCCAAACCAAACTAGCCGTTGGTCAACGGCTATGTGTAAAAAAAAATTATTTTTTCACTATAAAACTCACACTTCTATTCTTTTTTTTACCACATCCAACCACAATACACTCCACCTCTTCTATAATCATCTCTATTCTCATTCTACAATACGAAAAATGAATCCGCATAATCGTGGTTTTGACCCGAACAACCCGTGGGCATTCCAAGAAAATCCTAGCCCACCACCCAATCGTTCAATTAGGGATGGGCTTTTTTTCCCAAATACCCGTACCTGTACCCGTACCCGTACCGATTTTGAATATTCGGTACATGTATCGGTACCAAGTTTTATTAACTTCGGTATTCGGTACTTTCGGTATTGGGACGGGTACGGGTACAGGTAAAAAGGGGTACTGGTACCATATTTAAATATGGAGTTTCAAAAGTCTTTTTTCATATATGATATATCTGCCATATTTATGGCCTAACCTAATCACATGCCTACAATTAATACTCTTGGGAATATAAGACTTTTTTACGTTTTAATAGATTACTTCTAAAGTTCTAAGGCCTAAAATACTAATCCTCAATTCTTCATCTTCCCATCGTCTAAACAAGTGTTAGCAGAATTTCTTAATCTTGAGTCTCCTCATCTACTCGAAATTTCAAGAAAGAACAAACCAATACCAACTGTAAGTTTTCTTAATCAAGGATTACTCTTATGTTCTTATATCATGGTTGTTATTTATTAAGTATAATGTTTTATTTATATATAATCAAGAACTAACCCTAAATAGAGTTTTGAAAACTTTTTTTTTATCTCCTGTTGATTCTGAGAATCAATTAAGCATCAAAATAGTGTGAGCCATGGATAAAGTAAAGTGGTTCTGGTTTATTTTAGTGGTCGATAGTCAACATACAACAAACCATGTATGTTAGACATGCATATATTGAGCAAGAACAAAGAAAATATAAAGTATAAGTGGTTCTCGTTCAGCAAGAAGAAAACCATACATGTGTATTTATTTTAAAGAGTTCTAACTATTTTCAGTAATAATATGTACTCATTCAGTTCCAAGTTTGCATGCATGTGTATATGATCTCTTAATATAATAACTAATTATAAAAGACCATCTATTATATATCATTTACATCTTTTCTTAATCTGTTTGATAAATCCTTTGTATATATCAGATTATCAGTAGGTTTGATTGTGCAAAATGACATCCAACTCTTCATCATCAAAAATCATGGAGTCGTCAACTCAAGTAAGTTAGATTTGTTTAATTAATGGTTTGATTAGAAGTTTTAGGTTTATGTATTTTTTTTTCATTACTGATGTATTTATTGTGTAGGAGGATGACACATATATTGATGAGACTTGTTTTGTCCAACTTGATAACGACTTGGATTCCGTTAATGCGGAACCAAGTTCAAAAAGAAAACAAGCGACAAATGAGGAAGAACCCAAATCAAAAGCTCAAAAAGTTGCCAAAGAGAGGGCCGAGTGGTGGCGCTTCTATGAAGTGGTTTACTTAGAAGAAGGAGACGGAGTTAAACGGAGGCATGGAAGGTGCAAGGCTTGTAAATCCGACATTAAAGCCGATACTCTAAAAAACGGTACGAGCGGTATTAAAAAACACGCACTTTCTTGTCGTTTAATTCCCGAAAATATTGCGAAGAAAAAACAAAATAATTTAGTGTTTAAAAAAGAAGCCAATGGGGAGGGGAGTGTAAGTGTTTGGAAACATGATGAGGCTATTTGATTTTTTGAGAAACGCCATTAGTTATATCAGAAAGTCAACACAAAGAATAAAAACATTCAGAAAGTAACTCGGTTGCAATAGAAACCGAGCTAAAGAGGTACCTACAAGAGCCGCGAGTTGATTTTACTAAGCGGGTTGACATACTTACATGGTGGAAACAAAATGCCATTAGATTTCCAATTGTGTCTCGGATGGCTAGAGGTAAAATGTTTTAAACATTTTTAATCATTTTTTACATTATGTGTTACATTATTTACGTATGTTAACTTTGTATCTTTGTTAGATATTTTGGCCATTCAAATTTCCACAGTTGTCTCGGAGTCGGCTTTTAGTACGGGTGGTCGTGTACTAGACACATACAGAACAAGATTATCAACTAACATTGTCGAAGCTTTGGTTTGCACTCAAGATTGGGTGAGAAAACCGAGAAAGCCAATAATTGATGACATAAATGATATCTTAAAGGATGACGATATTGCCATAGGTAACACCGTAATAGTAGTTTTTTTTTTTAATTTCTTTAGTTGTTAAATAATAAGAACTAATTTTCTATATTGTTTTTTCTAACAGAAATTGAGGATGCGATAAACATGCAAAAGGAAAGAGGAAAAGGGAAGATGCAAAGCGAATATTGAGGATTAAACGAATAATAACTTTCTTTGTGTTGGTTTTTTAGTCATTTTGATAAGATTTTTGGGACATTTATAATGTTTTGGTTTTGGTACTATGTTTTATTGATTACGAATGAATTTTATATCATGCTTTATTACGTATTATGATATATATGAGTGCTAAAAAAAACAAAAATATAAAAAACAAAGTGGTACCAAAGCGGGTACCCTACCGAAAATACCCGTACCAGTACCCGTACCCGTACTCGTACCGTACCAATATATTCGGTACGGTATTTGGTACCCAGTTTTGTTCAAATTTGGTACTGGTATTTTCGGTACGGGTACAGTACCAATCCCATCCCTACGTTCAATGCCTCCTCCATTTTTAATACACTCCACTATGCCCGATGTGGCGGGTTACGCATCGTATCTCTCGAATCGTGTGTATACTAACTTCCCTCACACCGACGATTCTATACCTAGCCCGTTTTCACAAACGCCCATCAACCTTTCACCAACCTCCATCAACCTTTCCCAAACCGAAACCGTCCCCGAAACTCAACCCCCCATCAAAAATAGAAGTCACAAGAAAAAAACCGAGGCCGAGAAAGCACTTGAAAGCGCCAAACGAAAACAACAAAGATGGGTTATTAATGATGAACTTGCATTGGCGAGGGCTTGGCTTCAACAATCTCAACATCCAACTTTAGGTATTTTTAAATATTTTGTAGCCCTTATTTTAATATTTATGTTTTTTTATATAACTTTGTAATATATTAAATTTTGTTTTGATTAAAATAGGAAATTCTCAACATAGAAGCCATTTGTGGGAAGCGATTAGTAAAGCATTCCATGAAGAAATGGAAATGGAGGTTTATCGTGAAAACGATAGCTTATCCTCGAAGTGGACCGAGATAAGCGGGCAACTCACCAAATTTAGTGGTTTTTTAAATAAAGCAAAGCAAAACCCAAAAAATGGTGAAACCGAAGCCGACTTTGTGACCAATGCATTGGTTACATACAAAATGAATGTGGGGAGCGACTTCCGTTTCATGCATTGTTGGGAGATTTGTAAGTTCCATCCTAAGTGGGCGAATATCCCCAGTGGTAGCGAAACTAACACGTCTTCCAAAGGGTTAAGGACACCCTCGTCCCAAGCCCAATCGGATGCACGTGATCAAGAGTTGGAGGACTTTCTGGATGATTCGCCAAACCAGCCTGTATACAGAAGAGATGCCGCAAAAAGGCGCGCTCTAAAATCAAGATCGGGTACGGCATCGCCTTCAGTTGGGAGTTCGGGCTCGCGTAGGGGAGTATACAGCGATCAGTTGGATGACATTGCAAGCAAGTTAGATACATTCAACGTATTCCAACAACAAAGGGCCGAAATTCGGAAGAACAAAGAAGCTCGGGATGCCCTGAAACAAAGACGAGATGATATGAAATTTCTAGCCTAGCCCATCGATCACCTATCAGGTGAAGAGTTGAACTAATGTTGGAGACGAGAGAAGAGATAAAGAAAAAATATTACAAGCACTAGGAATTTTTTTATGTATTTTTCTTTATTTAAAAAACATTATTAAAAAATTTATATTTTTTGTTTTAAAAATAATTTAAATAGCAGTTTGGGCTGGCCACGCCCCAAACCCCTGCACCACCATACCGTCTTAAATGTGGGTCAGCCCAGCGAAGCCCACCCAAGCCACGTGTCGGGCCACGCCCCAAACCCCCGCCCCACCATACCCCACGGTCTAAGGGCATGACTTACCATTAATAGAATTCTCCTATAACAATAGTTATCACATAAGCATTAATGCTACCCCATTTGAAGCACTTTATGGACGAAAGTGTCGAACTCCAGAATGTTGGGCAGAAATAGGAGAAAATCAATTATCAGGTCCCGAAATTGTGCAAGAAACCACGGATAAGATAATTCAAATCAAGGAAAGATTAAAAACAACACGCGATCGACAAAAGAGCTATGCCGATCATCGACGAAATCCATTGGAATTTCAAGTTGGAGACAACGTGCTATTAAAAGTTTATCCATGGAAAGGAGTAGTCCAATTCGATAAGAAAGAAAAGTTAAGCCCAAGGTATGTCGAACCGTTTAAAGTTATCCAACGAATAGGACCAGTTGCTTATCAGCTACAACTACCAGAAGAAATGGAAGGTGTACATGATGTGTTTCATGTATGTAATCTAAAGAAATGTTTAGGTGACGAATCTCTTATAGTACCTCTTCGAGACATAGAGATAAATGAGAAATTAAAGTTTGTTGAGAAACCTCTGCAAATTGAAGATAGGAAGATTAAGAATCTCAAACACAAGAGATTAGTTCTGGTCAAAGTAAAGCGAGACTCGAAAAGAGGGCCAAAATACACATGATAGCTAGAGTCAGAAATGAAATGAAAATATCCTTACTTGTTCCAAAAAATCTCGAGGACGAGATTTAAAACAAGGTGGGGAGGATGTAACAACCATAAAAAACGACCGAACGACTCGTAATCGAAACTCCAAGCACGCACGATGAGAACTAGCACATAAAACGAGGAAGATCTGACTTTAGCCACGTCGCGCTATGCGACGGGATTAACATTACTTGGTCACGCGACGCGACCCAATTGTAATCCGCCTGAGACACGTGACAGACACGTGTCGTCCACGTGGCAATCCTACTTGCGGACTAAGGCCAACTAAGCCCTAGCTAGGCCCTTCATGCTACGCGAATGGTTTGTACCTGTTTGGTCGCGCGACGCGACGAGGTCCATTTACAGCTATAAATTGGACGTGCATGGGACATTCCGAACTCGCTCATAATTTCTTTCTTTCTCTGATACTCTGCTACTCTACCCACTATACCCGAAGCACAAAAGTCTGCTCGTTATCATTGTAATTACTCGAATCACTGGATTTGTAGTTAATATCGGTGATATATCGGTTATATCGGTCATATCGGCCCCTTAGTAAAATATCGGTGTCAAATATCGGTCAAAATATCGGTACCGATATTATCGGTGATATTGACCGATATAACCAATATATCACCAATATTTGACTGATATAACCGATATATCACCAATATTTGACCGATATATCACTGAACTATTGGTGTTAAATTGCTATATATATATATATATATATATATATATATATATATATATATATATATATATAAATTATGCATTATATTAAAATTACCGATATCCCACCGATATCTCGCCGAGATAACCTATATTTCAAATATCGGTCCTTGACCGATATCCGATATTTTACCGCAGTAACTGCATAGATCACTGGTACGGTACTTTGTCCAATCGATTGAAACCAATCCAACGGATGTTTAAGTGCTGGCTGTATACAACTATACTTTGTCCTTCGTTGTGGGTTTTGATCTCGTGATTATCGTTAAAGTTGAATTGAGTTAATACACTAATACGTGTGCATTGTGTATTTAATTAGGAAACTAGGCTTTAACCAGCAGGCTAATACATATACCTCAAATCTTCAATATGAGTCATTCTCTTTTTATCAAATGCTTGGCAAAACGCTAAACATTTTTCAGTTATACTTACAGTTATTAAGTCTTTGTAATCTGAAATTACTGCCAGTATGTGGGTTTTGTATACATTACTTAGTCCAACGTACTATTGGATGACCGGATCCAAAAGTGATATGACCACAAGTATAGGGTTTGGCCCAGTAACAATACTGATTTAAATAATTGAAAGATACAAGCAAATGTAAAAACTCTTGATACTGTAATTATAACAAATGTGTTTTTTAAACAATTAAATAAACTCACAAGTATTTTTCGTTGATCAAATGTTTTTAAAACGCGTTTCAGATAATTTACTGTAAAGTGAAGAAAAGTGCCGTGAAGCACTCCAGCTTAAATAAGTGGCTATGTGAACCTGAATAAAACGGGTTTTTGTAATCAAAGAATTATCCCTATGAAAATCCTTTATGTAAATACGGGTTGTACCTCACAGTTTATAAAATGAAAACTTGGTGTTTTGAAACTCTGATATTTTTTTCCTGACACCCGGTTCTGATATGTTTTCCGCTGCGAATTTAACAAACACCAGTACCACTTGTATCTGCTCACGGCTCTCGCCCTGGGGTAGGGTCGGGGGATGTGACAATATAAGATCTGTTGATGTTGAAAGCCAAAATCCAAGGGAACCATCTTCCCTACCTGATGGGAATAAGGTTAAAGTTCAACTTAAAAGTACCAGAAGTCCCCCCCCCCCCCCCGAAAGCTCCACTAACAACCATCTTAAACTGTTGAACTAAGAATTACTGGGTCAAAGTACTGGAATATAAAGTACAAGTGCTGAGAAGATAAAGTTGTCACACCCCAACCACGTACAACATACAAAACGTGGCGGAAAACGTCGGGGAGTGTTGTAACAGAATTAATTGTTTCATAACCATGGCATTCAAAGTTGTACTTTATTTATCAACATAAGAGTTACATTGTCTTGAAAAGGAAATAAAGAGTTTATAACATAATTAAACTAAGTCTATTTTCATTTTAAGTCTCTAAGGCACAGGTCCGCCCTAGTGTCACGATCATCATCCTAAGCGACTGCTCCTGAAAACACATGTGAAAATAGGTACGTCAGCATAAAAATGCCTGTGAGATACATAGGTTTTGTGAAAATAGGATTCATGACTTATAAGTTTAGAAAAAGTTGTTTAACAAAAGTCAGTCATGAACCTTGTAAGTTGTTTTGTTTTATAAATCATTCAAAAAGCAATGATATGTATAA
This sequence comes from Helianthus tuberosus, assembly GCA_030545235.1. NCBI lineage: Eukaryota > Viridiplantae > Streptophyta > Magnoliopsida > Asterales > Asteraceae > Helianthus > Helianthus tuberosus. Next base: position 178,849,024 of record CM060401.1, read on the forward strand.
TAAGAGAATAATGTAAGGTTAAATGAATAACCAAGAAAAATGATTTTTGTATAAGATAAGTTGTTTTGTAAATCAATGTCTTGTGAAAATAAATTGTTTATGTAAAACGTAATATGTCAAATATTGAAATGATTTAAGTAACGCTACGACATGTAATATCATACAAACACTTATATATAGGAAGTACCAGCGGCGTATCCACCATGCTTGTATCATATTACACACGCCTCGTTACTCAAATCACTTACTCAAACCAACCACCAATGAAATTTGTTTATGTATAAATGAATTGTCATGTGTAAATGTGTAAACCATATCGAAATGTCTATGTCCAATGTAAACCACTAAATGTGTATATCAATGTCGAAATGTTTATGTTTAATGTGGATCATGTAATGTGTACCCAAAAGTATCATGTATGGTAGTGAAATATATCAACTAAACCATATGTAAAATGCACAAAAACAAGGTATTGACTTAGTAAGACGATCAACAACTACCCAGATGGCATCATGACCTTTCTTTGTGCGTGAAAGTTTGGTAACAAGATCCGTAGTAATGTTTTCCCATTTCCAAACTGGGATCTCTGGTTGCACCAATAAACCAGAAGGACGCTGATGTTCAGCCTTAACCTTAAGACAAGTAAGGCATTTTGATACGTATAAGGCAATGTCTTTCTTCATACCAGGCCACCAATAATGAATACGAAGATCCTTATACATCTTATCTGAGCCAGGATGAATAGAATAACGAGACTTATGGGCTTCATCCATAAGCAAGGTATGAAGATTATCTTGGCTTGGGACCCACAAACGGTCCATGAAGTAATACGATCCATTGTCCTTCAGTTCCAGATCAGGTGTTATGTGAAACACAAGATTGTTGAGCCTGAGAAATGCGGGCTTGGATATCAGATCGAGCTTGAATAATAGATTGAACACGTACACAATGAAGCTTAGTACGTTCCTTACGACTCAATGCATCGGCTACGACATTCGCCTTACCAGGATGGTAGCGAATTTCGCAGTCATAGTCGTTTAGAAGCTCGATCCAACGTCGTTGCCTCATGTTGAGTTCTTTCTGATTGAAGATATGCTGAAGAGTTTTGTGGTCCGTGAAAACCACACATTTTGTACCGTACAAATAGTGTCTCCAGATCTTTAGAGCGAAAACAACTGCACCCAACTCAAGATCATGAGTGGTGTAGTTCTTCTCATGTATCTTCAACTGCCTCGATGCATATGCTATGACTTTGTTCCTTTGCATCAGGACGCAGCCAAGACCCAATTTAGATGCATCGCAATAAACGACGAAATCATCATTGCCCTCAGGCAAGGTCAGAACAGGTACGTCGCAAAGCTTCTGCTTTAAGTTTTGAAAAGCTTCCTCTTGTTTGAATCCCCAATCAAAGGGTTTGTTCTTCTGAGTTAGAGCAGTTAGAGGAACTGCAATCTTCGAGAAGTTCTCAATGAAGCGGCGATAATAACCCGCTAGACCAAGAAAAGAACGAACCTCAGTAGGAGTAGTAGGCGTATCCCAATCCTTAATCGCACTGATCTTGGAGGGATCTACATGAATACCTCGTTTGTTGACAACATGCCCCAAAAATTGAACTTCTTTAAGCCAGAATTCGCACTTGGAGAATTTGGCGAAAAGTTGCTCTTTCTTTAGGAGTTCCAGAGTAAGACGAAGATGTTGCTCGTGATCAGCTTGCGTCTTAGAGTATATCAAGATGTCATCAATAAAAACAATGACGAACTGATCCAAATAAGGCTTGCAGACCCTATTCATTAAGTCCATGAAAACAGCAGAAGCATTAGTCAAACCGAATGGCATGACTGTGAATTCATAATGCCCATAACGAGTACGGAACGCTGTCTTGGGAATATCTTCTTCATGCACCTGAAGTTGATGATACCCAGAACGTAGATCAATCTTCGAAAAATAAGAAGCGCCCTGTAACTGATCAAAGAGATCGTCTATGCGCGGTAGGGGATATCGATTGTTGATGGTAAGCTTGTTAAGCTCACGATAATCGATACACATCCTAAAGGATCCATCCTTCTTCTTGATAAAAAGAACGGGAGCACCCCAGGGTGAAAAGCTAGGACGTATAAAACCTTTGTCAGAGAGCTCCTGAAGCTGCTTAGACAACTCTTGCATCTCAGATGGTGCAAGACGATATGGAGCTCTGGCAATGGGATTTGCACCAGGTACGAGATCAATGCGGACCTCGACTTGGCGTGCTGGGGGTAGACTAGGTAACTCTTCAGGGAAAACTTCAGAATAATCCCGAACGACAGGGATATCTTAAATAGACTTACCCTTGCCTTTATCTGCTGTAACATGTGCTAAGAAGGCCACATAGTTCTTCCGCAGATATTTCCGAGCTTTAAAACAAGACATGAGCTTGAGGCCACCAGACGGTCTCTCACCTTGAACCTGTAGGATCTTGCCTGTCGAAAGCGGCACACGAACGACCTTCTCGAAACAAACTACCTCTGCGTGATGCTTGGATAACCAATCCATACCCACAATGACGTCGAAGCTTCCAAGTTGCATAGGCGTGAGGTTGATAGGAAAAAGATGGTCGTTAAGATTCAACTGGCAGTTGCGTAGAACAGAATCAAGAACAATGGGTTCACCACTAGCAACTTCTACTGTCAAGGGTTTTCCTAGTTTCGTTCTAGACACGCGAAGCATTGGCTCAAAATACAATGACACAAAACTCTTGTCGGCACCAGAATCGAAAAGAACAGATACAGGCTGATTATTAATAAAGAACGTACCGTTCACCACATTATCGTCCGCCTGCGCCTCTTGGGCATTCATGTTGAAGACTCGACCTCGAGCCGGAGCCTGAGCTGGATTCGCATTCACCAATCTTGGACATTGATTACGGTAGTGGGTCTGATCCCCACAGTTATAACAAGCACCTGGTGGGTAGTGTGGTCGTGCAGCTTGACCCTGTTGCTGAGCAGGAGGCCGAGCAACTTGTTAAGCCGGGTTCTGAACTGCCTGATTCTGAGCAAACCGACAAACATTGGCAAGATGACCCGACTTCCCACAGTTATTACAGAAGCAGCACTGATGTTACGGCTGATGGTGACTGTTGCATCTATTGCACAAAGGTGCATTCCCTGAATAGGGCTTCTTCGCTGGAGGCTGTGCAGGTTGGTTGGGAGCTGCCTGGTTAGCTTGGGCAGTGACATCATAGTTTTGGGAAGCCTTACGCTTCCTTGCCCTTTTTGATGAACCAGAATCCTTTCCATTCTTGTTTTGACCTTTCTTGCTATCTTCCTTGTCAGACGACTGTTTCTTGCCCTTGTCACCCTTCCTGTGTAACTTATTCTTCCGAATCTGCGACTCAGTCAATGTCGCTGCTAACTCGATAGCCTGACGGAATGTGGCAGGGTTACTACCAGTAATGATGTCTTGCACTGAGTCAGGTAGGCCGTCGATGTACCTTTCGATATCCTTGTCGAGTGGGGTAACCATTGTTGGGCAAAGCAGACTCAACTCCTCAAATCTATCGGTATATGCCCTGTGCTCACCACTGTCTTGTTTCAAGTCATCGAACTCTCTCGCCAAAGCTCGCTGTTCATGATGAGGACAGAACTCCCTCATCATAAGGGCCCTAAGTTCAGCCCAAGTTTGTGCTAGAGCAACTTCTGCACCACGGTCTCTCATAACCCCGTTCCACCATGTGAGAGCCCTCTTCTGAAACACACTCGAAGAAAACTCGACCTTGCGATTGTCAGGTCACTGCACGTGGCGAAAAGTATTCTCAATGCTCTCGAACCATTGAAGAAGCCCAGTCGCTCCTTCAGAACCACTAAACTTGAGTGGTTTAGCCGAGTTAAAATCCTTGTATTTGCATGGAGCATTGTTGTTGTTGTTGGCTTGGTTCCATTGAGCAAAGAGATTTGGGAATTGAGCAGCCATTTGCTGCGCAATGATTTCTGCCAGTTCGGCAGTCGCTATCTGGTTTTTGCATCGAGGAGGCATTCTAAAAGAGGAAAACATGAAAGGAAACGAGTGAGATGTTTGGGTGAAAAGAATGAGATGATGCAAAAATTGATAATGGCAAAGATGGTGGTCATTTGTTTGTTACCACAAGGTAAACAAACGACACATTGTGACTAATCAAAGTAAATGGGTGAAAAATAATGTATCGCGAAGACATGCTCGCCTATAAGTGAACACTCACCCCAAGAGTTCCCAGGTAAGAGTGACTGGTCCGATTATGTGGATTTGTACGAACACTCTAGCCTTAGACAGAAAACCCAGGGTACAGGCATTCACTCTTCCAGTTTGCACGTGTTCACACTATTTAAAACCCAAAACTTTGACGAGATTTTGAAAATTCAAGGGGTTCAAAACCATATAACATAGGGTTCAAAACCTTACAATAGAGGGTTCAAAACCTTGTAATAAATCATCCAAAAACAGATGATTGTTTTTCAAAAATCGTTTCGGAAAATTTGGTTTTTGTTTTGATAATCACCTAAGGATAGGTGATGTGCATGTTTTAAGATCTAAACACAAGATAACTTGTGTTAGGGTCCTAGAAAAGTTATAGTCTAGGTCAAAGCATTACTAATAACCTAATTCCCTATAACCATTGGCTCTGATACCAACTCTTCTGTCACACCCCGACCGCGTATAACATGCAATCGCGGCGAAAAACGTCGGGGAGTGTTGTAACAGAATTAATTGTTTCATAACCATGGCATTCAAAGTTGTACTTTATTTATCAACATAAGAGTTACATTGTCTTGAACAGGAAATAAAGAGTTTATAACATAATTAAACTAAGTCTATCTTCATTTTAAGTCTCTAAGGCACAGGTCCGCCCTAGTGTCACGATCATCATCCTAAGCGACTGCTCCTGAAAACACATGTGAAAATAGGTACGTCAGCATAAAAATGCCTGTGAGATACATAGGTTTTGTGAAAATAGGATTCATGACTTATAAGTTTAGAAAAAGTTGTTTAACAAAAGTCAGTCATGAACCTTGTAAGTTGTTTTGTTTTATAAATCATTCAAAAAGCAATGATATGTATAATAAGAGAATAATGTAAGGTTAAATGAATAACCAAGAAAAATGATTTTTGTATAAGATAAGTTGTTTTGTAAATCAATGTCTTGTGAAAATAAATTGTTTATGTAAAACGTAATATGTCAAATATTGAAATGATTTAAGTAACGCTACGACATGTAATATCATACAAACACTTATATATAGGAAGTACCAGCGGCGTATCCACCATGCTTGTATCATATTACACACGCCTCGTTACTCAAATCACTTACTCAAACCAACCACCAATGAAATTTGTTTATGTATAAATGAATTGTCATGTGTAAATGTGTAAACCATATCGAAATGTCTATGTCCAATGTAAACCACTAAATGTGTATATCAATGTCGAAATGTTTATGTTTAATGTGGATCATGTAATGTGTACCCAAAAGTATCATGTATGGTAGTGAAATATATCAACTAAACCATATGTAAAATGCACAAAAACAAGGTATTGAAGTAAAACATGGTTTAAATCAAAGTTATGTTTTGTGGAACAAATGCATGCTATATTGATACAAACATTTATGCGGTATTGTGAAAATGCATACATCCAAGCCTTGAGACTGTGGCGATAAACCCTTAAACAAATTAAAGGTTTATCTAAGTTATGTGTATCGAATTCGGTCATTCCTTTCATCCAAACCAACCCAGGATGTCCGGAACGGGAGTTGTCAATTCCTATGGTACCACTACCTACTAACGAACGGCGTAGCTAAAGTTAATGAATGTATTGTTCCATGTTAAACAAACCAAATGTGATACCAAAATGTAAGCATGTGATGAAAACAACTGTACTAAGTATGCACACAATAGACATACATAGCATGAAATGTAATGTGAAATAATGTACTAAGTATGCACACAATGGGCATATATAGCATGAAATGTAATGAAATCATGTACTATAATGTACTAATGAACATAACAAGCGTATGATGTGAAAACATGGAAAGCATGAAAGTAACAAGTAGGCACATGTGTTTCACCCCAAAACAGTTTGGAAAACAGTAAAAGAGGGGTCTATGTACTCACTTGAGATTGCTTAGAAGTCCTAAGATAACCACCAAGCAAAGCTAGAGATCACGGAATCAAACGGCACCTAATATAGGTAACTATGTTAATAAACCGGACCTATATCGGAGGATCGGATAGAATGAGGGCTCGTAAACCAAATGAGTATGGGAACTCATGTAGTATGGTTTAACAAAGCCTACATACTAAATGAAACCTAACCTAAGTGCTTACGACTCATTACGACCCGTTTAGGTAGCTTATGCTACTTTAACGCGTCGTTCGCGTAAAACGCGTTCGGAACGCCTAACTAGCCCTATGATAAGTGAAATATGCCTTAACATGTTTAATATTGTTACTAAATCAGTTTAGATACCAAAAGTTATGTTACATATGTTTAAAATGAATTTTGGCATCAAAGGGGTATTTTGGTAATTTACCTAAGGCATATAAACTACCTATCATACAACTACTTAAACGAAGCGACCATAAGGTATAACCTCGGAAGGTTATTCCCTATATACTATGGTCACCTAATGTATTTGGTCGGATCCTAATGATCGACCAAATGGGTCGGGTTCGAAGGTATAAGCGATTTATTAGATCGTTTACCCTTACGACCCTAGACAACGTGGTAATCAGTAGGCATAGTCACAAGGGACTATAACCATCATGATTACGCTCACGTTGCGAAGTTCAAACGAACTTCGCATTGACCATAAGCTGGTCAATGCAGAAAGTCAAACAAAGTTTGACTTTCGGACTCGAAAGCAATAAAAGAACGAAGGAACACTTACAAAGGGTCCCCGAATGCTAATCTTGATTCAAGTAGCTCAGGTGTGAAACAAAGGTTTCAACTTAGAGCTTCTCAAATCAGATTCTTGTGAGGAATGAGTGAAAATGTGATGGGTATTTATAGATTTCGGTTCACCGTTAGGATCGTTTCATGGAGAAGAGGGAATGATCACATCCCTACACTTGTTGCAATGTTGTGGTAGCTCATTTTGCTTCCACCACAAGAGTTTGACACTTGGCATTGGCCTTTGGAGGGTTTAAGGGCTGTTAACATGTGTTTAAAATGGATTTTGCTGATCAGAAGAGGCCTAGCGTGACGCCAAGGGGGCTAGGTGTCACGCTAGGGTCCCCCTGATCAGCAAACACTTTCCAATGTTCTCCTTTCAGTCCCCGTTGCGTATTAAGGCCATTTACGACATGTTTAAGGCTCGTTAAATCATTTTAAAGGCTCCAAAAGGATGCCTAAACATTGTGGACATGAAACATGCTCAAAAATATGCCGGATGTCAGTTCGTTTGGTCGTACGTTCGCGATGTTCGCTTAATTACGACGGAATGCGCATAAGCGCGAAAAACGATCTAAATTGCGTGACGAATGGATTTTTCTTATACCAAACACTAAAATAAAAATATTTTAGTGCTTACATAAATTTTTGGATCTCCGAAGGTATTCAGAACGTAAGTTATGCGCGAAAATGCAAACTTGTGCACTTTTTGACGCTTTTAGTCCCTGAATGACCCAAAAGTTTATTTTAGCACACCGAACCCCTAAAAGCCTATTTCTAAGCTATGTAAAGGATATTTAAGGTGTGTTTAACTTATGGTCATGTTCCGGAATGTTCGTTACAGTTCAAATTGGCATACTTTCGCAGTTTGTCAAGTTTAGTCCCTGTAAGCGAATTAACTTGTTTTTGCCATACCAAAGCCTTCAAAACTTCTTTCTAAGTTATGTAAAGGTTATTTAAGGTATGTTAAGTATATGTTGATGTTCCGGAGTATTTGTCGCATTAAACTGGTTACGTTTACGCACCAGTTTGCGTATAACTCTCGAGAAAGCGATATAGAGTTTGAAATTGAGCAAAAGTCAAAACATGAAAAATGTAAAACACAACCAAACAAACATTGGGATCAAATAACATTGTTTTATTGATAATTGAACTATTCACAATGATTACAAGCACAGATGATACAAAAGTGTTGGCCAACAAGTCAATAATCGAGTCAACAAGTTAAAGCAGAAGACCAAAGACCAAGTCAACATAGAAGACAAAAGTACTGGATTCCAAAAGTGTTGAGATCCTTCTAGCAGTTTTGGAATCCCAACCTTTCTTTGAATTTATCAGTAGTTTCCATGTAACAATAGCTTTTTCCTATTTGTCCCGCAGTTTTGCGAACTTTTGACAGTTAAATCATTTAATAGGTTGTTTAGGGTCGCTTTCATAGTGGCATCACAAGCAGTTCTCTCCTCTATACATTAAATAGTACCACAATGAAATATTTAAGATTCTTAGAGCTGAATAGCCTCCTATCAGAGTATCTAGATAGAGAAAAGTAGAACTAAGAGAAAGAGAGAGAGAGAGAGAGGGCACCTGATGAGGGGAGTGAATTTGTACCTTTGATTGTACTTAAATCATGATGAACATATGAAATCATTTCCCAAATCCAATTGTGTATTGATTGATGTATTGATTATTACTATTTTGATTGATTTCTAAACTGTTCTATAAAAATACACTCTCAAGTTCAATAACTGGTATCAGAGAAAGGGTCACACTGAATTGGCTTCACAATTGATTCAGTAAGATAAACAGAGCCCATATTGATAACTCATTAAAGTGATCAGGACTTGATAAGAATTAAACCACTCAGAACATTAAACTGATTCTGAAACTCTGTTTTCCGAGAAAACCTCAATAGAATTCACAAAGATGTCAATCACTAATGATCCTCACAATACCGGATTGGCAAACAAGCCTCTAATGGTCGTTCACCATGAATTCAAGATATGGAAACGAAGGATGTGTCACCACCTATCCCAGCAGAACACTGGTTGCTGGAGGTCGATGGTTTATGGTCCGTATGTTCCCTCTTTACCGAGTGCTGAACAACCAAACAATAATCTATCTAAGAACCCAATTGATTATTCTGAGCAAGATTTTCAAAAATTGGAGCTCTATGCTAAGGCATTCGGGATATTGGCCATGGCCTTACCCAATGAAATCTATGCTGGATTCCTTCTCTTTGAGAATGTCAAGGAATTGTGGCATGGACTTTGAGCATATGTGTTAGCTTTTTCACTTATGGATCGAGTAATATTGTTGTAGGGTCCTCACCCCTGTCAATGGATGCTATTAAGATCAGGCCCCATGGAATTATATTTTATTTGGAACTCGCTATGTGTACAGATAGGTCAAGGCTAAATCTCGCTGAGCATTTTGGCCTAGAAGCTCATCCCTTTACATGAAGAGGTATAGCGCTAGGCCTCATGGAGCTAAATTGGTAAATGAGCTCACCCCTTGATAGGATAACTGAAAAAATTGTTATTGAATTATGGGCCACTCCCTCATTTGACATAACCCCATATACCTGGAACTAATCCTAGAAATCTCATCTCTTTTCCCATTTGACAACTAAGTTTGCCTTCTCCTTCATGTTAAGGAAGTGGCCTTTGAACCACCTGTCGAGGAAAGGAGCTTTATGCTACCAAGGCATCACAACAACTGCTTGCAGCCATGCTGGTTCTCATTACCAGCTCCCACTTACCCAGGAAGCATTTGAGATGTTTACGGTTAAACCGAACTATCTTCGTACACATACATACATTTATATATTTATCGTACATTTACGTCTTGCATTGGATAAACCACTAATGTTGAGCATCAGAGGGTGGTTTAAAGATCCCACTCTCTTCTAACGAGTTATTTCATTTTAGTAGGAGCAAGTAATGAAGGTGATGAGACAACGTGGATGACACCTTTGAACGTTGGACCTCTTTGCTGACCCTAATCTTGTTATCGTAACAAGTACATATACATATGTTCTTATTGGACTTACAAGTAAAAACCATCATACATATGTTCTTATAGGATTTAAAAGTAAAAACCATCCATATTAAATTTAACATGAAGTAATATTATTTGATTGCAGAAAGTAGTTTGCGGTTAAAACTACTGTTTAAGGACTTTCATAAATTTTTTACATTGGAGGAGTTATAGAAAAAAGGTTTTTAGTAAATAGTATCCATCTTTAACTAGTTTAATACCCGTCCGATGGATGGGTATATTAATGTCATAATGAAGTTTTTTTTATCTTGGCATTTTAAACAAAAACATTATTTGTTTAAAAAAGAGGCAGAATATGTGAAATGTTTCATCAAAAGTGCTATATTAACATGTATATTATGCCTAAAAACATGACAAAGCAATGTCTGTCTATTACGCCCAACAACATAATAAAGGAGGGTCTATTAACGCCTAACAACATTTCTCAATATGACCACAATAAATAAATTCCTGGTAAGTAAGCTACATTCAAGTTCCATCGGCATATCAACCTCTCATAACATATAGATAGACAAAACATATAGTATCCAAAAGCAAATGATATAATTGCATAATGATGTAGTAACAAAAGCATGCCACCAATCTTAGTGCATGTAATGGAACCTCTAAATGAACACTTCAACTGATTTATTTAGCTAGTGTACTTACATGGAAATGTACCTAAAAAGATTCCTCACAACAGCATACCCACCTTTAATACATACAGATGATCACAAAACACTTGTTGAAATGTATTGTTGGGCTAAGAGTCCATGTTTCTTTGAAGTCCATATAGTGGTCTACCTCCTATCTTCTTTAACAATCAATCACATCTTCTTTGCCAGTGATTTGGGGATCACATTCGCGACTTCCTTGCGGCTTTCCCTGCTGTCTTTTTTGCTTTGATTGATCACAGTTTCCTTTTGCCCACAATTTCCTTGATTAAAGGTGTTCCCTTGGATTATTTATAGGTGCATTGCTGCTGTTCCCACATGAAAGAATCAATCTTTCTAGTCTTCTCTTCATCTATTATTGTTATTATTATTATTATTATTATTATTATTCTTGTTCTAGGCTGTTGACAAACTGTTACACAAGCAGCCGTCTTATTTATGTTTGTATCACCGTCTATATAAAACGGTTGATCTTATTTTGCTTGAAAAGGTGTCTGCGCTCTGGTATTTATTTGTTCAGCTTGTCTAACTGTCATATTTTGTAATTGATTCTTATTATTAAATAAACCACTATTGTCTTTGAGAGTTCGAGAGCTACGTCTTTTTGCATTGTGCTTTCGATATTCGTTCAAAGTTGTTGCTCCGGTACATCAAAGCTCACCTCTACCCAACATTAGTTTTAGTAAATTGCCATTGTAGCTGGTTGACCATGTCTGCTACTGAAAATAATAACACTAAAAGAAAAACTAATGATAATAAAAAGAACAGAAAAAAAGAGAATAAACGGTTATGCTACATAACGTAAACTTACAATTTTGAGGTATGAAATTATTAATATACATGAATTTAATTAAAGGAATCTCAGTAACATTTTCACTTGCAGAACTTATCATCTGTCACATAATTCTAAAAATTAATGTGCATCTACCATGAAGATACAAAAAAACATGACAAAATATCATTATTTCAGGGGTTGAAACAGGGACAACCACCTTCAGCCATAAATTTGGAACCAATGTATATATATGATTGGTTGAGATTTGCAACCTTTCATTTGAATCTTTTCAAGAAGAGACATGAGAGATGGACATGTTCGATTGGGATTTCGATTCCATACAAACAACATATGACAAACGCTTTGATTTCCTAAGCCATTTATACCAATGACGTTTACTCAGTTGCAGATTTTTGAAGGCACTGTTGTGAAGAATCAGTTCGCTAGTGAAGAAGCTTGGAAGGATTCTAAAATGCAGGGTAACTCGATCACCACCGCCAGCACTACATCCACTGCTTCCAGAGTCTTTAGATTGAGCAACCCCTGCTTCTTTTAAGATATCCACCATTTATGTAATTTTCATGTTTTCTACAATGTCACGAGGTATCTCTTCAGGCTTGTTGACTGCATTGATGTTGATGTCCTAAAAGGATAACAGGAATTTCACAATCTGAAATTTACAAGCCAAGAATAATTCTGTATATGTTATTATTAATACTAATAACATACAACTTTGTAAATGTTCATGTTGACCTTGTAATTGGAGATGCCAATTTCTACCCATTTGATAATGAATGAGTCGATTGGGGTTGTTTTCATCTCAAACGGGCGGGTCAAATGGGTGAAATAAAAGAATTGGGATAAAAGGGCAATGGTTTTAAAGATGAAAACCATATTATTGATGCAAAATGTTTCCTCATTTTTCCCAGTAAACAAAATGGTTCAAAACAATATATGCATATGTACATAAAATATAAATATTAAACAATTTGATAGTTCGATGTTGGTGCAGAACGTAATGCTACTGGTGCAGAACGCCAGAATGTTGAACAGGTTCTACTTCCAGCAGATGTGAAAACAAATGAAAATATATAACACCCATCTTAATTTTTCATATGAATTTACTACTAAATATACCTTTTGTTTAGGAAAAACAGGGATTTACAAAAGTTTTCCGTTAAGTTTAAAGTTCCTACATGATTAAAGTACATAGGATTTTCATCCTTACTAGTTTAAAACATACATAATGTGACATCAAGAGTTACATGTCCCATTTTGAACTAAAACAAAACATATTCTTTCGGAAGCTTCAAAAGTGATGTGTTCGGTTCTTGTTATTTGCTTGATCACCATCCGGAATGTCACCTACTTCACCTATTCATCAAAACCAACTTAGAAGTTAGTTTTGACAACATATAATAAGTATAATCAAGTTCCAATATCGAATAAATGAAAACAAAATAAAAATTTAAAACTTTGATCTCTCGTGCCACACGAGAGATTCACTTAAGTCTTTTGCGGGCCGCGAGCAGCCCTGCGTGTCGCGCCAGATTGACGTTTCCCCGTCACGTGCCGCGGGGGAGACCCTTTTCCAGCGGGTTCACATTCTGGACCTGCATATCCGCCCAACTCCATTTTTTTTTTATAATTAACAACTTCAAATTACCATAACTTTTTATCTACAAGTCCGTTTTAGGTGAATCTTTTTTCCTACGCGTTTGTAATAAAAATACGCATCAATTTATCCTATTTCCCACATATGAAACCTGAATTATAAACGAATAGTTTATAATTTCTTCTTTCATTTATTCGACCCATTTGTTTTATACTTTGCAAAACATGTTAATCATTATTTTTTTCACTTCTAAGTGTACATACCCATTTCCCGGGCTCGTGAACTTCAGAGTATTATTACCATTCCATGGTTTTACGCTTTCATAACTCTCAATTATAGAGTGATGTTCACGTCACTTTAATATTACCAATTTACCCTTGTTTTGACCCGTTTGGTCATTTAATGGAAACCTCCATTTTTGTCATCATACTAACTTAATTCCAATACACATTTTGACTCAATGCCATGCCTAATGAACTTCGTCATTTCAGCATTATACCAATTTCACTATTAGACTAATTCAAGTTAACTAACTATATTCAATATACAAACATGATGTAACGGAACGAAGTTACATACTTGCATAATTCGTCAACATTGGTTTCTAACCATAATTTCCCATTCCCGGGTTTGTCAACCTTAGCGTATCACATCCATTCCATGGTTTACATTTTTATAACTCAAATTTAATGAGTGACGTTTAAGTCACTTCGTACACTACCATTTCGACCATTATTTGACCCGTTTGGTTGTCTAATGGAATTCACCATTTTATCAACATACCAAACTTATTACAACCAATATTTTAACCCGTTTCTTTATCTAGTGAATTACATCACTTTATTTACATTCCAAACATGACTAATTAAACAATATTATCAATCAACATATCTAATTAACTATTTTGACCCATTTGGTTTGTCGAGTGAACTTCGTCACTTCTATGACATACCAAACTCGCATTTGACACTACAATCTCATTAACATTTCTAAGACTATTGTTTATGCATAATGTAACGAAACCGAAAGTTATGTACCTTTAGTGCTTTTCCTTCAAGCGCGCATCAACTCTGGCTCGTCTGCTTGAAGATTCAATTCCTTTGCCTATAGAGTTCAATCAACGACTTATTTAGAACTCTTATTATTTCATATAACGCATAATTCACCATAACATTCAAATATGCGTTTTTACTCAAAATTTCAACATCTAGTTTTCTTTTAGGCATTTCAACAAACACCTAAAGGGCATAATTTTGCAAAATCATTAACCAAGTTTCATGACTAGTTATTTAGCCAATTTTGAGCATTTTTCACAAATTAAAATGTCTAGTTTACACATCAACACCTAGACTTATTTCATGGAGCTCAAATAACACTAGATTGATAATCATAATTCTAGTGTTCATCATCTTTCAACAAAACCCATTTAACACATAAATGGATGGTTATGGATGTAAGGACCTGCAAAAATGTCCATAAATGACCCGTAAGTGAAAACCTGGACCTCTGAAACCCTAATACACATGAAAAACCAAGAAATTTAGGGATTTGGTTTTCACGCGGGCCGCGTAAACCATAAGGTCACATCTACGCGGGCCGCATCAACTAAAAGTTGACCGGATAAGCGTTCCAGGCCACGTGTCGCACACGTGGCGGACTTACCTGTAACACGCTAGCCATAGTTGTAGACTAGGTGGTGCTCGCGGGCCGTGTAAGGATCTTGTGAGGGTTTACGCGGGCCGCGTAAAACCCAAAATCTGGTTATAAATATGTTAGACATGAGCAGTTCATCTCTGTGCGAGAAATTTTCCAAAATCACATCTTTCTGCTCGAAATTCACATTCACAATAGCAAAACGCTGCTACGATACAGGGTATTAACTCGATCACTGCTACGATACAATGTCCGATCGATTGAAACCGATCCGATGGATGTTTAAGTGCTGCCCGTAATTGGGCTATACTTTGTCATTCGTCGTGAGGGTTTTGATTTCGTGAGCTTATCGTAAATGTTGTATTAAGTTACTGACCTAGTTTCTTGTGCATTGTCGTTTAAATTAGGTTACAAGGCTAAATCAGTAGGCTAAACTCTGCCCGTCTAAACTTGCAATGTGAGTCATTCTCTTTTTATCAACGATGTTTTACAATACTCAAACTATTTTCAAAAGTTATAAATACAGGGATAAAGTTTTGGTTATCTTGAATCACTGGCAAGTGGGGTATTGTGCACATTACTAATTTCTCACGGTTAGGTTCATCAACCTAACAGTGATAATCGGTATGACCATCGTCACCAGGGTGTGACACGGCGCCAGATAAAAATAAGATAGTAGCCATTGTAATCGCTCTTATGCTGTAATTTATAACTAAAGTGTCATTTTGTTTAACCTAAATGACTCGCCAGTATTTTCCCGCTGATAAAATATTTTTAAACATGTTTTAGGCGACCTACTGTGAATCAAGGAAAAAGTGCTACGGAGCACTAACAAGCTTGAAGTGGTGGCTCTGTGAAATAAATAAACATGTTTTGTAAAACAAGGGATTTCCTCGTGAAATTTCCTTTATTGTAAATTATGGGGTTTGTCCCAATTTGTGAAATAAAATAATCGGGCATTTTCAAGTTTTAAAAGATCATGTTAAACTTCCGCTGTCAAATCAAATAATAAATACCACAGGTTTCTGTCCCGCGGCTCCTGGACCGGGTAACACCGGGACGAGGGCCGTGACAGAAAAAAATGGTATCAGAGCCACTGATTTAAGCCAATTAAGTATTTAGAAATACTTAATTTCTCAATTTGCCACTCTGTGATTCTATGAAATTTAATTAGCAATATATAATTTTCTAATTAGGATTTTGTGTTTCCTCTCTATATCTGCTAAACAGCATGAATGAGTTGTCTGAAGCTCTTCAGAATCTCAATATCCATTCTGCTGGTATGGAAGGTTCCAGAGACTTTTCTGATTATCTGGCCGATACTGAAGAACCTATGGAGTTCCAGGCTCAAGCCCAGGAGAAACCCAAGACGAAGAAAAGAAGGAGAATCGTAGGCTGGAGACGCGCACGGAGGAAGAAGCCAGCCGCACAAAGGGTTAAAAAGACTGTGGACCCAAATGATAAAGGGAAAGGAAAAGAGATCGGGGAAAGTTCAGGGCAATCCCAGGAAATGCCACCGTGGGAAGAGCTGGATCGCAAACTGGCAAATTGTGACCTCATTGGACCTGCCAATGAAAACCTCTTCAATTACCCAATTGAATCACAACTTCTGGTTAATTTGGAACCTGCTATCCCAGATCCCATTGTCAGCCACCAACTTCTACCCGGAGAGCTGGAGGAATGGTGGACAAGCGATTGGCAATTCCAGAATCTCTTAAATAACCCTAACACCTTTTTCCCCCAGTTTGACCCTGAGCCTGCACCAAACCCACCGATGAGCACCGAGAACTTGGCTGAACTCCGCCACCATGGCGAGGAGCTGGTGGATACAGGAAATATAATTCGAGAAGTGGGGGAGAGGATATCTTGGAAATACGATGAGAGGGAAC
This sequence comes from Helianthus tuberosus, assembly GCA_030545235.1. Classification (NCBI taxonomy): domain Eukaryota; kingdom Viridiplantae; phylum Streptophyta; class Magnoliopsida; order Asterales; family Asteraceae; genus Helianthus; species Helianthus tuberosus. The sequence continues at coordinate 178,865,566 of CM060401.1, forward strand.
GTCGTTTCTGAAGTGCCAGCTGATAGGGATCGTATGGGGTTGTGTGTTTAATAATAATAAAATAATAATAAATATTAATATAATCATGTAAAATAACTTAAAATAAAACTTTTGTAATATAACTAGTGTGTACGGATGCATACTAATATATAAAAATATCAACGTCACAAAGTCGACAATTTTGGTTATATGTTTTGACATGATTCTGTGTGATTATTTTATTGTGACTAATTATTATTTATTTTCTTTGGTGCCAATAATTTATACATTTAAATATTGAAAATTATCAGATGGAACCCGCCGTCAATGAGCCAGTTAATGAAGTTAACCAAACCGAACAAAACAATGAAGATCAATTTCTTAATAGGCAAGATATAGAAAACATCGTTGCCCAGGGAATAGCAAATGCTATTCCAGCAATCCTTGCTGCTGCCCGAAATCCAGTTGAACCTCCTCCAAATACTCCCAGCAAACGCACTCGCGATGACAATTTCAGTAATAGTGTAAATGGAGGCGACAACAATAATAATAATAATGATAATGATGGGATGCAAGCCCCATTCCTTAAGAAAATTAAAGCTGCAACGCCTGGTTGCACTTACAAGGAATTTCTTGCCTGTAAACCAGTTGAATTTGCAGGCAATGAAGGGGAAACTGCTACACTGCGTTGGTTAGAGAAAACCGAAGCAGTAATTAAAATAAGTAAATGTGTCGAGGAAGACAAGGTCATGTACGCGTCGCATCTTTTTAAAGAAGGGGCACTCGAATGGTGGAACACAGTACTACAAGCTAAAGGAAGTGATGTGGCGTATGCCATGAATTGGGGAGAATTTAAGAGATTGGTGGAAAGAAAATTATGTCCCGAATACGAAAAGGAACAAATGACAAGTAAGTTCCTGAACCACCGGATGGTGGATGTGGACTGTCGAGGGTATACTTCGACATTCTTCGAGTATGCTAGAATTGTACCTACTATGGCTTCGCCAGAACCGGTACTTATTTCTCGCTACATTTTGGATTTGATTAGCGAGATTCGGGATATCGTCAAAGCAGCGAGACCCCGCACTATTGACGATGCGGTAGAATTAGCCAACACTTTGACCGACGGGCTGGTACGTACAAGAGAAGAAAACCGGAAAAAGGAAGTGGCCCAAAAGATTACCCAAGGATTCCGTGTGGGTAATAGTAGTAACTTCAAGAAAAAGGGAACCGGGCAACCTTCCACTGCTCCATTCTGCAGTACCTGCAAAAGGAAGCATTTTGGAAAATGCAAAGTGTATTGCAATTTCTGCAAAATTCTAGGGCATCAAGAAGAAGATTGCAGAAGGAGGAAATCCACAATTTGCTTCAATTATGGAGAAGCTGGACATTTTAGACCAGACTGCCCTAAATTGGTCAAACCAGCTGACAACTGTAAGACCCTAAATCGTACATGACAAAAGTCGTAGCAGAAACACGTACCATAAAATTTCTTTCATTATAAATACCTCAACTTATTTAAAGTTTAACTTTAACACAGCTCTTTCTCATAAATCCGTCATCCTCTTATTTACTAGTTAAAAACATAGCTTATGTTTACTACATTATGTACATCAACGTTTCCGTACAATCTATCTAGTGACTCGATCTTCGATCTCCAATCCTTGGATATCCTCATGACTGGTACTACCTGCGCTCACCACATAAAATTTACAACATTAGTACGCATTATAAACATACAAGGTTTGTTCATGTTTACTTCTCGTTTCGTTAACTCTTTACATCCCAGCTTTCCCATCCTGATGACACGATCCGTAGTGAGACTTCTTTGGTATTCCTGCATTACACTTCATTCACCAAGCACGCTATTATTACCGTTAGTACTCAATTTCATTAGATGCATGCGTACATACTTTCATTACAAACTGATACATACGTTTACGGTCACAAATAGCAACTTTCCTACATACGTACCTACATACATACGTACGTACCTACGTACGTGCATACCTAAATACATCCATTCCTACCTACATACATACATACCTACATTCATAAATACATACATACTTACATTCATACATACATACTTATTACATGCCTTCACACAAACCTACATACGTGCATACCTTCGTACATACTGACCTGCGTACATACGTTCTACCTACCTACACACCTACATACATACATTTAAACGCATATGACATACTTACGTATATATCTTTCTTACAACTTTTCATACATGCATACACTCGTACATATCATTATACATACATAAACACACATCCGCATACCTACATACATTCCTACACCTTCACATATATACATACTATCATACGTATCTTCATATATACATAAATACGCATCTACATACACGCACAACATCTTGCATACCTCTTACATACTAATACGTTAATTACATGAGACTTAAACTTTGATTTATAGCCCATATTCATCTAAGGATCAATCAAAAACATGTTTAGAAAGTCCGCCGTAGTCCACGGATAACAAACCGAAGCCTACGATACATAAATCAACTTAACTAACAAATTTCAGACTTTTGGACTTGGGGAGGTCGTCGGCGACGGCCCTAGGGCCCGTCGGCGACGGCCCGTAGTTTTTCCCGTCGGCCAAAACCCCGTAGACAGGAAAATAAGGCGTCTGAGAAAACTGACTTTCCCTTGCCCGTCGGCGACAGCCTCCTTGCCCGTCGGCGACGGCCTCTCTAAAATGCATTTTCCTGCAGTTCCGTTTCGACGTCCGAACGCACTAAAACGCGCGTAACTTTCGAACCGTTTACCCGTTTAACCTCCCGTTTCTTCCTACATGCTTGTAAATTCACATTCTATCATATAAACTTAACATCCCACATCCAGATTAAGGAAATTCTTATCTTACGCTCTATCGGCTTATTATCATTTCCTAATTATTTGACCCGTTATGGGTATTTGCTCATTAATTGGTCTAAGACTAACAAGACCATACTTCCCACCTCCATACTTATCCAAAACATTACACCAATCGTATAACTTGTTTCTAAACCACTTATTAAGATCGTTTGCCCAAAATACCCATCAAGGGCATTTTGGTCAACTTTAAATCCCATCCCTTACGACGTAAGACTACGACACATATTTGACCTCAACCACCATGTTAGGTTAATTAAAACACCATATAACTTAATCGAACATAAGAAGTGATTAAATAAATCACTTACCTTACGCGTCCGTGCTCGTATCCGATTCCTTGCCTTTTCTTGACCCGTTAGCCTTTCTCGCTTGAGTCCGCCTTGACATGATTCCTATACTTTCATGTCACCCATCACATTCTCGTTAGTATACACAATTGTACGTGTTAACGATCATATTAACCACATATTTCACATTTGACTTTCTTTAGTCACAACTAACAAGCATAAAACATATAATCAAATTCATATCCTTTCCAATTCATGAAATTCATCATATAATCATGGATAACGCATATTAACATAACATGTACCATACGACTTCCTACAATCCTACCTTTACGACAACGAGTCAAATCATGTAACTTATACTTAGTTGACTTTTGAGAGTCAACTATTAACCATACTTAACTATCGACTTATCACCATATACTTGTAACATCATAATCGACTATACGGGCGATACTATTATCATACGCTTGGTGTGCGTACCACCTTCTAAGAATAACGTACAACTGATTTATGCATGAATCTTCTAAGCTCATATATAATTCATCAAATCCTACTACTAATCAACATATAACATTCACACATAAACATCAAACATATCACCACCACCTTTCTCTCAATTCAACTCACAAGAATTCATCATATCCATCATAATTCATCAACAATCAACAAGAATTGAACATGGATGATCATCCAAGTCATCATCCTTACCAAAACAAGTGGGTTTCACCTCTAAACATCAAATTAACACAAACCGTACATAACCTATGTTCTATATGATGATTCTAACACTTATACATGATCAATTTCACCTTAACTTACGGATTAGAACATAACCCACTTCACCCATGATCACCAATCTTAGATTTAAAACGTACCTTATGATCCTCTCGTGTTGGTGATCATTAATCCATACTCGGTTGTGAATTTAGGCCTCGATTTATCCTTCAATTTGATCATTTAAGGTTGAGCTAGGGTTTGGCTCAAATGGGAGCTCCTGATCGATCTAGAACACACACGAATGTGTGTTTGTGTGTGTTGTTATTTTCTTTTAATAACCCATCTTTCATTCTATACCATCTAGCCCCTCATGTTTACCATTTAACATACTTGGCCCAACTTTCATGATTTAATAGTTTTGGCCATACACTTTAACTAGGTAAAATAGCCTAATTATTTATTTCATGACGTGTCACATAAGAACATACGACAAATATTAACATTCAAATTTTGGGGCGTTACAAGTCTACCACCCTTAAACGAGGTTTCGTCCCCGAAACCTTTCTCATTTTCATCGAACACACATTATCCTTTCTTCCAGTCCGTCCATACGACCACTAGCCCATCCTAATGAGAATCTTATAGCTCCAAGAACCCGTTCCGGAGTTCTTATTAGTATCGCTTTCACTAGTAGCGCTAATTTCCTAACAACCTTCATGGCCAGTGGTTTATTCCTCGTTCAAATATTCCTTCATCATATGCAATATATCATTTGGTTTACTTTAATAATTCCAACATTTCATTATTAACATTCTTTCTGTTTATTTGCACATTCATATCGTTTTTGTCGACTAAACGTCCTTACCTTGAATTTGAAATTTATACATACTCATATATGCTTAACTTTAACGTTAACCTTATTCTACTTTTTCTACAGTTACGTATACCTTGCATACCTTTATATTATCCTTAAATCATTTCGTTCATTTCACATTACTATTGCCTTCACTTCATGCATTACTTAATTTACGTGTATAAATAGTTCATATATCTCCAATCATGAGTTAAACATTTTACTAACCTCTTTTTCATTTCCCAAACCACGATCCGCAACCCAGATCGATCATCTTCTCCTCGAGTACTGGCCGTACAGGTCAGGTTTCATTCATTCGTATAAGGAGCTTCCGCTCGTGCACGTCCTTTCACCAATACGATTGATTTCATTACATCAATAGTTCTAACATTATCATCAACAACATCAGCGGTTAGCATATGTCATTCAAACATTCATTACACTAGGTGATTACCCACCTATAACTCTTCTACAATTTCCTACGTACCTGCTATAACGTACCACACATTCTATTTCTTACATGCAATCCTTTCATTCAATTTATCATTTCGCCAACTGAAGTACACGCTCGTACTTCCTTCCATTCATGCTTACTTGCGAAGACCTTATTACATCGTTTCAATATTTCTTACTAAGCTTACCATTCCCGCCCATACTCAAGTTATCGTCCGGGTCACAGCCCGTCATCATTCTGACTTCTAAGAGTCAATTACTAACACATCTAACACGTAACGTATACAAAACTTCGTCTATTATACTATCACTTTTTACTCTATACTTATTTCTATGACCCGTTCGACTCAATCATGGTCAAACTGTCGACATCTTCTTAGGCGGATCAATTTCATCTTTTTATATTTTTGAATCCGTCTCGCGGATTCAGACGCATCATTCATGCTTTTTCATTCATTGAATCCGCCTTACGGATTCAAACAGTACATTTATGCCTTTCATCCTGGAATCCGTTTCACGGATTCAAACATTTCATTCATACCTTCCATCCTTGAATCCGTCCCGCGGATTCAAACATATCATTCATGCCTTTCATCCTTGAATCCGTCTCACGGATTCAAACATTTCATTCATACCTTTCATCCTTGAATCCGTCTCGCGGATTCAAACCTGGCATTCATATCTTGTTGATCCGTACTTAATTACAGATTCCACATTCTTCATTCCTATCAGGCATGTTTTTCATACTTTCATAGTACTCTCAATTCCCCGAGAGTCTTACTTCCCGTTTCACCCACACGCCCGCCTGCTACCTAACTCTACCGGACATACCTGTAACAATTATCATGATCTCACGAACGTCATACGTTTCTCGTGTACTGGCCAGGTACACAATCCACATAGTAGTTTCGTGCCTTCATGTAATTGTCACCTTATATCCGTTAGACTTAGGTTTCGGCGCGTGTATCACTTCCAGTACTTCATTACTATACAGTCATTGTCTTTTATTTTAAAAATTTTCCTTCCCTTAGTGAATTTTACCATTACTTACACCCACATATTAAATTCACGTACCTGGGCTCATTTGCCTACTTGTCTTATTACCTCTTTGCCTGCCTTAGTATTCATCCTAGACTGCATTCACAGATCATCCTCTTTCAACACTTATGATTACCTTGAACATACAAAACCGTCAGTTTCTTTATACGTATACATAAGCATATACTTACATTAATTTTTACCTTTGGATCTTGACCGAGTCTTAGATTGTACGGGTTTCTTATCTCAAGAGCACACAAGTTTGAGTTCAAGTACTTACCTTCTCGTACTCGATTCCCTCAAACCAGGGCTCTGATACCAACTTGTAAGACCCTAAATCGTACATGACAAAAGTCGCAGCGGAAACACGTACCATAAAATTTCTTTCATTATAAATACCTCAACTTATTTAAAGTTTAACTTTAACACAGCTCTTTCTCATAAATCCGTCATCCTCTTATTTACTAGTTAAAAACATAGCTTATGTTTACTACATTATGTACATCAACGTTTCCGTACAATCTATCTAGTGACTCGATCTTCGATCTCCAATCCTTGGATATCCTCATGACTGGTACTACCTGCGCTCACCACATAAAATTTACAACATTAGTACGCATTATAAACATACAAGGTTTGTTCATGTTTACTTCTCGTTTCGTTAACTCTTTACATCCCAGCTTTCCCATCCTGATGACACGATCCGTAGTGAGACTTCTTTGGTATTCCTGCGTTACACTTCATTCACCAAGCACGCTATTATTACCGTTAGTACTCAATTTCATTAGATGCATGCGTACATACTTTCATTACAAACTGATACATACGTTTACGGTCACAAATAGCAACTTTCCTACATACGTACCTACATACATACGTACGTACCTACGTACGTGCATACCTAAATACATCCATTCCTACCTACATACATACATACCTACATTCATAAATACATACATACTTACATACATACATACATACTTATTACATGCCTTCACACAAACCTACATACGGCATACCTTCGTACATACTGACCTGCGTACATACGTTCTACCTACCTACACACCTACATACATACATTTAAACGCATATGACATACTTACGTATATACCTTTCTTACAACTTTTCATACATGCATACACTCGTACATATCATTATACATACATAAACACACATCCGCATACCTACATACATTCCTACACCTTCACATATATACATACTATCATACGTATCTTCATATATACATAAATACGCATCTACATACACGCACAACATCTTGCATACCTCTTACATACTAATACGTTAATTACATGAGACTTAAACTTTGATTTATAGCCCATATTCATCTAAGGATCAATCAAAAACATGTTTAGAAAGTCCGTCGTAGTCCACGGATAACAAACCGAAGCCTACGATACATAAATCAACTTAACTAACAAATTTTAGACTTTTGGACTTGGGGAGGTCGTCGGCGACGGCCTTAGGGCCCGTCGGCGACGGCCCGTAGTTTTTCCCATCGACCAAAACCCCGTAGACAGGAAAATAAGGCGTCTGAGAAAACTGACTTTCCCTTGCCCGTCGGCGACGGCCTCCTTGCCTGTCGGCGACGGCCTCTCTAAAATGCATTTTCCTGCAGTTCCGTTTCGACGTCCGAACGCACTAAAACGCGCGTAACTTTCGAACCGTTTACCCGTTTAACCTCCCGTTTCTTCCTACATGCTTGTAAATTCACATTCTATCATATAAACTTAACATCCCACATCCAGATTAAGGAGATTCTTATCTTACGCTCTATCGGCTTATTATCATTTCCTAATTATTTGACCCGTTATGGGTATTTGCTCATTAATTGGTCTAAGACTAACAAGACCATACTTCCCACCTCCATACTTATCCAAAACATTACACCAATCGTATAACTTGTTTCTAAACCACTTATTAAGATCGTTTGCCCAAAATACCCATCAAGGGCATTTTGGTCAACTTTAAATCCCATCCCTTACGACGTAAGACTACGACACATATTTGACCTCAACCACCATGTTAGGTTAATTAAAACACCATATAACTTAATCGAACATAAGAAGTGATTACAGAAATCACTTACCTTACGTGTCCGTGCTCGTATCCGATTCCTTGCCTCTTCTTGACCCGTTAGCCGTTCTCGCTTGAGTCCGCCTTGACATGATTCCTATACTTTCATGTCACCCATCACATTCTCGTTAGTATACACAATTGTACGTGTTAACGATCATATTAACCACATATTTCACATTTGACTTTCTTTAGTCACAACTAACAAGCATAAAACATATAATCAAATTCATATCCTTTCCAATTCATGAAATTCATCATATAATCATGGATAACGCATATTAACATAACATGTACCATACGACTTCCTACAATCCTACCTTTACGACAACGAGTCAAATCATGTAACTTATACTTAGTTGACTTTTGAGAGTCAACTATTAACCATACTTAACTATCGACTTATCACCATATACTTGTAACATCATAATCGACTATACGGGCGATACTATTATCATACGCTTGGTGTGCGTACCACCTTCTAAGCATAACGTACAACTGATTTATGCATGAATCTTCTAAGTTCATATATAATTCATCAAATCCTACTACTAATCAACATATAACATTCACACATAAACATCAAACATATCACCACCACCTTTCTCTCAATTCAACTCACAAGAATTCATCATATCCATCATAATTCATCAACAATCAACAAGAATTGAACATGGATGATCATCCAAGTCATCATCCTTACCAAAACAAGTGGGTTTCACCTCTAAACATCAAATTAACACAAACCGTACATAACCTATGTTCTATATGATGATTCTAACACTTATACATGATCAATTTCACCTTAACTTACGGATTAGAACATAACCCACTTCACCCATGATCACCAATCTTAGATTTAAAACATACCTTATGATCCTCTCGTGTTGGTGATCATTAATCCATACTCGGTTGTGAATTTGGGCCTCGATTTATCCTTCAATTTGATCATTTAAGGTTGAGCTAGGGTTTGGCTCAAATGGGAGCTCCTGATCGATCTAGAACACACACGAATGTGTGTTTATGTGTGTTGTTATTTTCTTTTAATAACTCATCTTTCATTCTATACCATCTAGCCCCTCATGTTTACCATTTAACATACTTGGCCCAACTTTCATGATTTAATAGTTTTGGCCATACACTTTAACTAGGTAAAATAGCCTAATTATTTATTTCATGACGTGTCACATAAGAACATACGACAAATATTAACATTCAAATTTTGGGGCGTTACAACAACAAAGCCAAACCTACAGAAGGAACTACCAAGAAAAACGCAAGAGCCTTCCAGTTAACTACTCAGGAAGCAGAGCTAATTCCCGATGTGATAGCTGGTACGTTCCTAGTTCACAACGTTTATGCAAAAGTATTATTTGACTCTGGTGCAAACCAAAGTTTTATAAATACTTCATTCTGCCAAGCTCTTAACTTACCCTTAACCAACCTTAGACAAATTCTTACGGTAGAAACGGCAGATGGGAATTCTGTTAACATAGATAAGATTTTGCAAAAAGGAAAGATAGAACTATTAGGCCATAAATTTTCTGCAAACCTTTTACCTATGAATTTAGCTAGATTCGATGTCGTATTAGGAATGGATTGGTTAGTAGCCAACCTTGCTCGAATTCTCTGTGATAAGAATTCCATAGAAATTCAGACACCCACAGGAGAAATAGTGGTGATTACAGGAGATAAGCCACGTAAGCCACTAAAATTCATTTCAGTAATGAAGATGGGCAGTTATTCAAGAAAACAAGGAATAGTGTATATGATTTCGGTAATCATTAACACTAAGGGTAAGGAACTTAAGGAAATTCCAGTAGCATCAGAATACCCAGATGTATTCCCAGAAGAACTACCTGGATTACCACCCGATAGGGAAGTAGAATTTAGAATTCATCTAATTCCTGGAACGACACCAATAGCTAAGGCACCTTATCGGTTAGCACCCACCGAAATGTTAGAACTGAAAAAGCAGTTAGATGAATTATTAAGCAAAGGATTTATATAACCTAGTTCATCCCCGTGGGGAGCACCAGTGTTATTTGTGAAAAAGAAAGACGGTTCGATGCGAATGTGTATCGATTACAGGGAATTAAATAAGGTTACAATTAAGAATCGATACCCATTACCTAGGATTGATGATCTTTTCGATCAACTTCAGGGAGCTAGATATTTTTCTAAGATCGATTTACGCTCCGGATACCATCAGTTGAAAGTACAAGAGGAAGACATACCCAAAACTGCTTTCAGAACTAGGTATGGTCATTACGAGTTTACAGTCATGCCCTTTGGACTAACAAATGCTCCTGCAGCATTTATGGGCATGATGAATAGAATCTGTAAACCGTATTTGGATAAATTTGTGATTGTCTTCATTAACGATATACTTATTTATTCCAAAAGTCAGGACAAGCATTGTGAACACTTGCATGCACTCTTAACTTTGTTAAGAAAAGAGAAGCTTTACGCCAAATTCTAGAAGTGTGAATTTTGGCTACAAGAGGTACAATTTTTAGGACACATGGTAAATCACGAAGGTATTCACATAGATCCCTCTAAAATAGAAGCGATCACTAAATGGAAGGTCCCGCAATCAGCTATGGAAATTAGAAGTTTTCTAGGGTTAGCCGGATACTATAGACGGATTATTAAGGATTTTTCCAAAATAGTTGTACCATTAACTAAGCTAACCTGTAAAGCAGTAAAGTTTGAATGGGGATCTAGACAAGAAGAGGCTTTTAAGATTTTAAAGCAAAGGTTAACAAACGCCCCAATTCTTGCCTTACCGGAAGGGACAAAAGATTTTGAAGTTTATTGTGATGCTTCTAAACTAGGATTAGGATGTGTGCTAATGCAACGCAAGAAGGTAATTGCGTACGCCTCAAGGCAATTAAAAAAGCACGAGGAAAATTATACGACTCATGATTTAGAATTAGGAGCCATAATTTTTTCCCTTAAAATTTGGAAACATTATCTGTACGGAAGTAAGTTTACTGTCTATACAGATCATAAGAGTTTGAGGTACATATTTGGGCAAAAGGAATTAAATATGAGGCAAAGAAGATGGATGGAAATTCTAAGTGATTACAACTGTGATATTCAATATCACGAGGGAAAGGCAAATGTAGTAGCAGATGCCCTAAGTCGTAAGTATCATGAAAAGCAAAAGCGAGTTCGTGCTCTTAGATTAAGTTTACAATTTGACTTAATGGAACAATTGAAGAATGTCCAGGAAACAACAATCGAGGATAGTGCTGAAGGAATGAAAGGACGAATTAAAGAATTAGAACGGGGAATTGATGGAATTTAGAGATTCCATAAGAAAAGGATTTGGGTACCCAAGCAAGGAGACTTAAGAAATAAGATCTTAGAAGAGGCCCATAAATCTAGATATACCATGCATCCTGGTAATAATAAGATGTACCAAGATTTAAGAAATAACTTATGGTGGATAGGCATGAAAAAGGATATAGCTAGATATGTATCTACATGCCTAACTTGCTCACAAGTTAAGGCAGAACACCAGAAACCCTCAGGCCTACTACAACAATTAGAAATGCCCGTATGGAAATGGGAACTAATAACCATGGACTTTGTTACTAAGTTACCCAAAACCAGAAAGGGTAATGACGTGATTTGGGTAATTGTGGATCGATTAACCAAATCAGCTCATTTTCTACCCATGAAGGAAACCTTTAGCATGGAAAGATTAGCCAAGTTATACGTAGACGAGGTAGTATCTTTACATGGAGTCCCACTCTCCATTATATCAGATAGGGATAGTCGCTTCACTTCACATTTTTGGACAAGTTTCCAAGAAGCTATAGGGACGCGATTAAAGTTAAGTACAGCCTAACATCCCCAAACAGACGGATAAAGTGAAAGGACGATCCAAACCCTGGAAGACATGCTTAGAGCATGTGTTATAGATTTTGGTGGAAATTGGGACTACCACTTACCTTTAATTGAATTCTCCTATAACAATAGTTATCATGCAAGCATTGAAGCTGCCCCGTTCGAAGCACTATATGGACGTAAGTGTAGAACTCCAGTTTGCTGGGCAGAAATAGGAGAAAGCCAATTATCAGGTCCCGAGATTGTGCAAGAAACCACCGACAAGATCACTCAAATCAAGGAAAGACTAAAGACGGCTAGAGATCGCCAGAAAAGTTATGCCGACAATTGACGCAAGCCATTAGAATTTCAGGTTGGAGACAAAGTACTATTAAAAGTTTCTCCTTGGAAAGGAGTAGTTCGGTTCGGTAAGAAAGGAAAACTGAGTCCAAGATATATAGGACCATTCCTAGTAATTCAACGCATAGGACCAGTTGCATATCGCTTACAACTACCAGAAGAACTAGCTGGAGTACATGATGTATTTCATGTATCTAACCTCAAGAAATGTTTATCTGACGAATCCCTGGTAGTCCCTCTTCAAGATATAGAAGTGAATGAAAAGTTGAAGTTCGTGGAGAAACCACTTCAAATAGAAGACAGAAAGATTAAGTTTCTCAAACACAAAAGATTGGTACTTGTCAAAGTCAAGTGGGATTCGAAAAGAGGACCCGAGTATACCTGGGAGCTGGAATCGGAAATGAAGCGAAAGTATCCTCACTTATTTCAATAAATCTCGAGGACGAGATTTTAAATAAGGTGGGGAGGATGTAAGGACCTGCAAAAATGTCCATAAACGACCCGTAAGTGAAAACCCGGACCTCTGAAACCCTAATACACATGAAAACCAAGAAATTTAGGGATTTGGTTTTCACGCGGGCCGCGTAAACCATAAGGTCACATCTACGCGGGCCACGTCAACTTAAAGTTGACTGGATAAGCGTTCCAGGCCACGTGTCGCACACGTGGCGGACCTACCTGTGACACGTTAGCCCTAGTTGTAGACTAGGTGGCGCTCACGGGCCGTGTAAGGATCTTGTGAGGGTTTACGCTGGCCGCGTAAAACCCAAAATCTGGCTATAAATAGGTTAGACATGAGCAGTTCATCTGTGTGCGAGAAATTTTCCAAAATCACATATTTCTGCTCGAAATTCACATTCACAATAGCAAAACGCTGCTACGATACAGGGTATTAACTCGATCACTGCTACGATACAATGTCCGATCGATTGAAACCGATCCAATGGATGTTTAAGTGCTGCCCGTAATTGGGCTATACTTTGTCATTCGTCGTGAGGGTTTTGATTTCGTGAGCTTGTCGTAAATGTTGTATTAAGTTACTGACCTAGTTTCGTGTGCATTGTCGTTTAAATTAGGTTACAAGGCTAAATCAGTAGGCTAAACTCTGCCCGTCTAAACTTGCAATGTGAGTCATTCTCTTTTTATCAACAATGTTTTACAATACTCAAATTATTTTCAAAAGTTATAATTACAGGGATTAAGTCTTGGTTATCTTGAATCACTGGCAAGTGGGGTATTGTGCACATTACTAATTTCTCACGGTTAGGTTCATCAACCTAACAGTGATAATCATCACTACTTGGGTGAAAGGACCCAATAGTGGTATGACCATCGTCACCAGGGTGTGACACGGCGCCAGATAAAAATAAGATAGTAGCCATTGTAATCGCTCTTATGCTGTAATTTATAACTAAAGTTTCATTTTGTTTAACCTAAATGACTCGCCAGTATTTCCCCGCTGATAAAATATTTTTAAACATGTTTTAGGCGACCTACTGTGAATCAAGGAAAAAGTGCTACGGAGCACTAACAAGCTTGAAGTGATGGCTCAGTGAAATAAATAAACATGTTTTGTAAAACAAGGGATTTCCTCGTGAAATTTCCTTTACTGTAAATTATGGGGTTTGTCCCAATTTGTGAAATAAAATAATTGGGCATTTTCAAGTTTTAAAAGATCATGTTAAACTTCCGCTGTCAAATCAAATAATAAATACCACGGGTTTCTGTCTCGCGGCTCCTGGACCGGGTAACACCGGGACGAGGGCCGTGACAATGGACCTCATATCTATGAACACTAATTCAACAAATTATTGACTAGGGTTTGCTCATAGACATGATTTCATTCTAATTTCATCCAAACTTCAATCATGCAAGCCAAATTTTCGATTTCATATGTTCACCAAGAATTCAAGATGGAACTAAATAATGAAATTTGACATACCTTATGATCCCTACATGGAGGTGATCACTAATTTGAGCTTAGATTTTGATTTGGACTTGATTTGCCCCCTTCAATTTGATGAAATTATGTTGATTAGGGTTTGAGCTTGAGAGCCCTTCTTGGCTCCTATGTTTTGTGCGACCAGAACACACACAAAGGTGTGTGTTTTGGTGTTTTTAGTTTTAATTAATAAAAACCCATTTCTCATTTTAACCATTTTAGTCCCTCAACTTTACCCAGGTTTATAAAGGTTACTACATCAAGTTCCCTCATTATTTTAAAACACTTAACTAACTAGGTTGATATTCCTAGTTATTTAGTGGGTTCCCGGAGTTATAACCCGGTTTATTTTAAGTCCCGTTAACTCGGGCTTCTTATAAACTTACTTTTCTCAAAGCTTTTATTCTCCTTTTTAATTAATATTAGGATTATTTGTTTAAATCCTAATATTCACCGAGTTAATTTTACCACTAACGGTATTTTACCTGTTCATTATTATTAACGTGGTTCAATTAGCAATCCCGTTTTCGAGGTGTTACAAATAGCAGCCATCTAACCCTTCATAATCGTTTTAGCACCATCTAAATCAAATTACACAAAACCAGATAAATCAAAATTCAAAACTTCAAATAAAGAAGCTGGCATAGAAAACCAATATGAGAAATTAATAGATAAGCAGTAAAAATGAACCAATAACATGTGATAATCAGTACCCGCATTATCTCTATTCGTCGATGAGTGGTTTGATAGCACCACTGCACGCAAACTATAACGTTACCAATCCACCACCAACGGCCATCATATCACTTGTTCACTGTAAATTCATCCAATTAGTTTGTTTCCATTGGGTGTTATGAATTTTATGTGATCGGAAAACTATAGACGATTGATTGAATTGAAGATATTCAACTTATTTGACAGAGATTTCGATTCAAACCCCAAGGAGTAACATCATCAGCCTCACTGTACATAATCCAAGAATTATATCCTTCACCTTCTTCATCTCCTCTTCCTCTATGTCCGGGAACGATTGATTAGGATTATGAGCAGTGAATCACTATAAAATTCATAGAAACTACGATTAACAAAATGATTACAAGTGCTTATTCAAGTATTTCGAAGTATATCACTACAAAGTCACAGAAACTACTACGAAAAACAAAATAATTAAAAGCATTTAATTGAGTTTTTCAAAGTGAATTGTTAAATATTCATACAAACTACGAAGAAAGAACCGATTAGAAGTGTTAAATCGAGTTTTTCAAAATGAATCACTACAAATTTAACAGAAACCACGACCACCAAAATTATTATAAGTGTTTAATGAATATAATCAAACTAATCACTACGAAATTTACAAAAATACATAGAAAAAAATGATTAGAACTGTTTATCGATTTTTTCGATGTAAATCACTACAAATTTCACAAAAAAAAAAACTACGAAGAACAAAATTATTAAAACAGCTTAATCAATAATTTCGAATCAAATGACTACAAAAACTCACCGATTGAGTAAAGCAGAAGTAAACTATTGTAGCCTAAAGCGTGAATTAGGAAGAGTGAAGCATGAGTAATCTATTCAGAAAAAATAGGAATTCTGAAGCATGATGTACCGATGATGATTTTGCTGCGAGGTTTCATGAGGAATCGATTCGTACTTCTCGGTGGTTTTCTTCTCAGATATTTAATGATTCTTTTCAATCTAACCATTAGAATATTAGATTATATATGGATCATGGAGGTAGCGACGTGGGAGGAAAAAGGGGTGGACGGTAACCGCTGAGAACTGTCCATGGAATATAATTATAAGATAACATGGGCATAAAAAAAGCACCAGCTAAATAAACCGCTCTAAGCCGCTGAGAACTGCCCACGGAAACGTAAAACTGAGGATGGAGGTTACCCGCGACGTGGGAGGGAAAAAAGGAGACCATAAAACTGCTGATAACTGACGTAAAAGCAGTTAAAATGATGAGTTTAAAGGGCTGAGATTTCATCTCAGCATGATCCGACGGTGGATATCGATTTAGAAAGTGGTTAGACTTAATGAGATATATATATATATATATATATATATATATATATATATATATATATATATATATATATATAGGTAAAGAGTAAAATACAAATGCGCTTATCGTACGATACGTACGCGATCATCCCAGCCGTTCGATCAGGTGCAGATCTGGTGCGAATTCAATACATATCGCATATGAAAAAATGGTTAGCATGGGGTAGTGTGAAAAATGGCATGGGGTGTGTAGATGGACAAAATCGCATGTGTAAGATTTGAATATCGCATGTGAAAAAATGGCATGGGGTAATGTGAAAAATGGCATGGGGTGTGTAGAATCGCATGTGGAAGATTGAATATCGCATGTGAAAAAATGGCTAGCATGGGGTAATGTGAAAAATAGCATGGGGTGTGTAGAATCGCATGTGGAAAATTGAATATCGCATGTGGAAAAATGGCATTGGGTAATGTGAAAAATGGCATGGGGTGTGTAGAATCTCATGTAGAAAATTTAATATCGCATGTGAAAAAATGGCATGGGTAATGTGAAAAATGGCATGGGGGTGTGTAGAATCGCATGTGGGAAATTGAATATCGCATGTGAAAAAATGGCTAGCATGGGGTAATGTGAAAAATGGCATGGGTGTGTAAAATCGCATGTGAAAAATTGAATATCGCATGTGAAAAATCTGTGTGTGTGTTACTGTTCATCTTCTTCCATTGTTGGTCGATCATTGTCAGTCTTCTTCCGCTTGACCCTTACAACTCCCAAATTAGTAGTTCTTATTATCGATATCGCACTAAAAGGAACGAAGGGAGGTTGGGGAAGAAGATTTTCAGGTTTTTGAAATTGATTTAGGGTTTGATTTTGAATTATCATCGGTCAATTACAGAGATTTATGACCTCGCAATGACGTTTTTAACCTTCCTGGTATGATTTAGATATATTAAAATGATTAATTTAATCATTTAAATTAGTTTCGCCCGCATTTAAATTAATTTAATCATTTAGCATGGGGGCCGGCTGAGGCCTGGCTAGGACCGGCGCCGGTCCCCCACACCACCCCCCTCAGGTCCGGCCCGGCTCAAACGGCTCCCCACAGCCGGCGGCGCCGTGCCTCTCCTCTCCCCTTTCTCTCACAATAACCTATACATACATACATATATATACATAAAGGGGCTCATCCCCCACCCCCTAGGTCCATCCCCTCCAAACCGAGCCTACGTGGCGCCTACGTGACGGCTCATCCCCTCCAAGCCCATCCTCTCCATACCCTTTATTCTTATACATTTAATGAATTTGGATAATGAGAGTCTGGAAGATAGAATAAGACCAGACATACAAAGCCCTGGTCAGCTGTATGTACTCCGGCAACAATCAGATGGCCTCATCAAACTGCAAGCTATGAACCCTAGCTATGATGCTTAGACCATCCATTGCAAAATGTATGACTAGTCTACAAAACCAGATGCTGCTGCCTCAAGTGACCAACATGACTCTTTTGTCTTTTTGTCTGCTCAAATCTAATCTATTCTATTATACCATATCTATTAATATTTATTCAAACTTTTCTTTCCTAACTCTGACGTAAAGCAATTATTTTCCGTATTATTATTGCAAGTTTTTACTTCCCCTCAAACTTCTGATGAGAGAAGTTTTTCATGACTTTGCAGTATTTGATCTTTAAATCAGTTGCGATGAAGATAGTGCGTTCAAGATGGCAGTAATTGTTAGCAGAATTTCTAATATCTTATAGTTATTGTTATTTGGTTTATCATTTATCCCTAAGTTAAGTTTTTTTTTTGTTCGTTATTATATTATCTCAAATTTGAATATTAAGATAGTTATATATAGGCTTTGTTATTATCATTAGTTGGTTAGTTTTATTACTATTTTTTTCATTGTGTTCTATACACATAAATAATATGGTTTTGCTACAAAAAGCTTACGGATCTATTCTTGGTTGCCATGATAGAAAGCTCCGATGATGTCACTTATCCTGGTACTACTCTCATATGAGACGCTTAACAGCCGAGCTATCCTCTCATCCACGGTCATTGCGCTCAAAACACATTGGTGATAGACATTTCTTATAAACCCAGTATCTCTCATGTCCACAGTTGATTAACGAGTTAAACTTCTTTTGAATATTATAGTTAACTTCTTTTGAATTCTTTTAGTAGTATATATATATATATATATATTTTTTTTTGAAAGGAGAACTTCATTAAACACACACCCGACTCGAAACCCGAGCCAGGAACAACACTACAACAACCAAAAGAAGCTACATAAAAGAAAAACTGCACCAATCCAACCACGAGATATGGTTGTTTCTAGACCTATACTTGAACCATAAAAACCCGAGGGACTTAACATCGCAAAAAATACTCTCCACTTTCGTCTCGATACCCGAGAAAATAGCCTTGTTCCGAGCCACCCACAAGCACCAAAGAGCTAAATACACAATCCCCTGAATGACCGGTTTCTCGGCAGCCTTAACACGGCTGGACAAATGCACCTCCAACAAATCTTTGAAAGAAAACGCGAAAATAGGAGGGATGCGGCACCAAAGACTAACCTTCTGCCAAAGAACCGCTGCAACAATACATGAGGTAAATAGGTGATCAACCGATTCAGCCTCCGACTTGCACAAGGGACATAACCCATCACCCGCAACTATACCTCTTTTACTTAAGGCATCCGCTTTTAGTAGTATATATAGTTACCTAAAAATATATCCTTGAAAAACATACCATAAATTGCATAAAACATTTATAAGTATTGTAATATCCATCTATCTATCTATCTATCCGTCAATCACATAAAGTAAAAGAGTAAAGAAGAGAGAGAGGTGGGAAAGCAAAAGATCAAGTCTTTCTCAAACACAGATCCCAACGTAATGCTGGAAGGATTCCCAACATTGTTTGCTGTAAACTCATTCTTTTTGTTTGAGTTTGAAGAAACTTGCTTTGTTCCCCTTTACCCATCTTTTCACGGAGAGAGATGGATAACGACGAGTTAATGCAATTGTTTTTCATTTACATTTGATGTATACAAGTCGTTCATGTACGTTATTTCAAGATCTACATAGATTCTGCTTACTTATGAGTCTGCAACTACACAACAACAAACATATCATATTGTTTATCATCCTCTCTCCCCACACCCCTATTCTTATTACTTTCAAAAAACAGTGCATAGTTTACCACTTCACCAATCATTGAGAATTATCAAACCTTGGTTTGGGTTACAATCTTTTTCTCTTTTTGAGTGAGTTTTAGCATTCAACAATGACTAGCAACAACACTAATGACAACAACAAAAACAGTGACAACTGGTTGGGTGTCTCTCTTTCTCCTCATGACTCTCATCCTTCTTCAAATCCCACAACCTTTTTCACTCTCCCTTCTAACTTCAACTACCAAAACATCTACTATGGTGGAGTTGAGGGTGTAAATGGTGGTGGAATATACTCATCTTTTCCCACCATGCCCCTCAAATCTGATGGTTCACTTGGTCGGTTCTTAACTTCTTTTCTTATATTTTTGTTTGATTATTTTGGATTTTTGCTTGAAATGTTAGTAATGGTGAGTTTCTTTTTAGGGATGGTTGCTTCCACAACACCAAAACTTGAAAACTTTTTTGGTGGTGTAACAATGGGGACCTCATGTTTGGATAATCATGCTAGTACAATGTACTACAACCAAAATTACCATATTCAACCTCAACACTACCAAGATTACTCCGGGTTGTACCCAACAGTACAACAACATGAAGCCAAGATTGTTTCTAATACTACTTGTGGCCTTTATCTGCCATCTATTGGAGAAGGTTGGATTTCAAACAACTACCATTCTGGTGATGGTTTACAGTCCCTTAGGTTGTCAATGAGCCCTGGATGTTCACAATCAAGCTCATGTGTCACTGTTTCACAGCAACAAGTCACACCTGTTGCTACTAGTGTTACTGAAACTGTGGTTTTGGATACAAAGAAAAGAGGGTCTGCTAAGGTGAACCAACATAAGCAGATTGTTCACAGAAAGTCTTTAGATACATTTGGTCAAAGAACCTCCCAGTATAGGGGTGTCACCAGGTTATTTTTAGTTTTTTTGAAGTATGTGCAGATTTTGTTGTAAATTTGAAATGGGAAATGATTCTGAATCTTTATCTACACCAGGCATAGATGGACAGGTAGATATGAAGCTCATTTATGGGACAACAGTTGCAAAAAAGAAGGGCAGACCCGGAAGGGAAGACAAGGTTAGAAGTGTTGACTTTTTACTTATTTTGCTTATATTTAAATAATCATAACTCTTCAGTTTCTTAACTATTTTCATGGTTTGTTGGTTCCTGGACTGTAAACTTTGCTTGATCAGTTTATCTGGGTAAGCTTCCTTTTCTTGTTTTAGCTACAAAAAAAAAAGACTTTATTGATATCAAGAATAACTAATAGTTAATGATTACTTAATGATGACTTTTAGGGGGTTATGATATGGAAGAGAAAGCTGCTAGAGCTTATGATCTAGCAGCACTCAAGTATTGGGGACCTTCTACTCATATTAATTTTCCGGTAGCTTTTTTTATTTTAAATATTGCAAATAATTGTATTTCTGAATGGTAATCAAGCCAATATTAACATCCAAAGTGTTGACTTAGTTGGAAAATTATGAACAAGAGCTTGAAGAAATGAAGAATATGTCTAGACAAGAATATGTTGCTCATTTAAGAAGGTAACTTCTCTTTCTTCCAATTTTCCCACTTTCAAACCACATATAACATATGACTAATTAATTTCCCCCCATTTATTCTGTTCAGGAGAAGCAGTGGTTTTTCTAGGGGTGCTTCCATTTATAGAGGAGTAACAAGGTGCAACAAGTAGTCATTTTTTTCATGATTTACAAGTCTTAACCGAGTTTATTATTATTATCATTATCATTTATCTTTAAGTTTGTTTGTTAGTCGTTATTCTATCTTCTTCGAATGTTAGGATAGTACGTTATTGACATTTTATCATTACCATTACTTGATTAGTTTTATCGTTAGTTACATAGTTTTATCATTATTTAATTATCTTTTTCATTGCAATTTTTCTTTATAAATGGATTTCATTAAATACCTAGAAAATATTATTCACTAATATTGTTTTGTTTTTCAGTTCTGACAATAAGTAAAGAAATTATATAGCTTCTAATGATATATAGATTTGCAAATTTTCAGACACCATCAACATGGCAGATGGCAAGCTCGAATCGGTCGTGTAGCCGGGAACAAGGATCTTTACCTAGGCACATTTAGTAAGTCATGTTTGCACTAAACCTTACGCAACCTTTAATCCATAACAAAAGGAACGTACATTCTAAAAGTGAATAGTATTCAGGCACCCAAGAGGATGCTGCTGAGGCTTACGACGTGGCTGCAATCAAATTCCGAGGCACAAACGCGGTTACAAACTTCGACATGACTAGGTACAATGTCGAAAAGATCATCGAAAGCAACACCCTTTTAACCGGTGAACTAGCAAGGCGAACCAAAGACCTTGAACCCACGGACCAGCCTAAAACCATTGCGAGTGAACCCGTTTCAATGGTGAGTTCTATAGCTATGGATGCATGGATCCCAACAGCAACAACACATGAAGTGAGGTCTCAGATCCCCATATTTGGTGCATGGGCGGATGCATAGTCGAGAATGGAGTCAAGAAAGAATGTGTGGGTCCCGAGGACGTGACCCAACCCTTAACTAGCTGACAACAGCTCTGAATTGCCACTGTGGTTGGGTTCTTTTTCTTTTTGAAATAGGAAGGGTAGTTTAGGTATTATGTAGGATATTGTAGGGTTTCTATTTCCAAAAGTATTCAAACCCATGAAAAACCATTTTAGTTTGTAATGAAAAAAAGCCAGAAAAAGGTTGAATGGAAAATGATGGAAAATGATGAAAGTAGGTTCATGACAGGTGATCTTTGACCATTTTTATGACTTCAACTTATTTTTCGCGTTGCATTATTTATCATTCAAATTTATCTATAACTCATTTCTTGCATAATCTTTTTGAGAAAAATCTACTTTAATTATAAATTTGTAATTTTATGTACGTGAATCTTTTTTAATTATAAATTTGTAATTTTATGTACGTGTGTATAAATTAAATATTGATAGAGGATTCCATACATCAAAAAAGGATGGAGTATATCATCAATTCATCATTTTCAGTATCTATAAAACTTAACTTTTTTTTTAATAGTAGAATTGTTTTGTTTATCTTAATATCTCATCAAACAAATTTTATCTGTTTTATGTTAGAAAAAACAACTTTATGTGTTCGGGACTAATGAAGATTGAATGGTTTGAGTTAAGATTAGGCTGGACGGTATGGGGTTAGTCCCCGTTTCGTCCAGGTCCGGCGCCGGGCCAAACACCACGCCGCCCCCTCCCGGCTTCGTCCTCCCGTCCTCTGCCAGACGTTTGCGACGGTCCACAAAAGGACAAAAACTATCCCTCCCCCTCTCACACACCCCTATACATACAATATATACATACACAGTTTAGGCTCATCCTCCCATTTCCACACCTCTATCCTCTTTGCCCCATCCTCATGCCCATCCTACGTGTCGCTTACGTGACTGACCATCCTCCAAGGGAGGACCATCACCATACCGTGTAGCCTTATGACACTCACGAGACTAAGTTGTATTTTATTGTCATAAAAATAACAAAGATTCTTAAGTTATATTGATTTGTGAGTGTCCTAGTGGTGGTTAAGATACTAGTATTACAATCACACCAGTATAGTGACTATGACCAAAATTGGAAGATTTATTTGATGAGTTATATGATCATCGTGAGCAATCTCTATATGTATAGATCAAAATGATGATACACTTGGTTGGGTATCGGCCCATTCCTTTAATTTCCTTCTAACTTGATGTATTCCACTGCTGCCATGTAGGACTTTTGTACGCGTATCCTATTTTCTTCATGGTATGCGTTTTTGTCTTCTCCTCCGTTCTAATTAGGTTTTTAATTTAGACAATCCTCCCTACCCTTCTTCATATCGGCGGGTAAAGATCGAGATAAAAAGACTAAAATGCCCTCATGTGCCTTGCACATGATCAATTTTAACCAAAAAATTTAACTGGGTTTGGCCTAAAGGACATAACGTGCAAGATTTGCATACATTAAGGACAAAACTCATCAATTTTAAAGACAAAGGGCAGCGCCTGCAATTTTGGACACACATAAAGGACAAAACTTGTAATTTACTCTTTCACAAATATAGAAAAATGATTTTTTCCTATTTTGGACTAGAAATAAATATAATAAAATGAGCGGGTTTTATATATTTATTTGTGGGTTTATGTTCTATGTTGGAAGAGCTTCGCAACGAACTAAACCACGTCCAAAACGGAGCTAAGATGAATGAGATATCGATGCTCAAAGTTGGGCGTTTGGAACATTCAATGCTGAAACAAAAGGGAAAGTAGCACCTTGTCCCACATCGGAGGAGAGATGGAACTTAAATGGGTATTTAAGGTGGAACTCTCCTTCCTCATTGTTTCATGGAAGCACACACTAGTGTCCTCGCGAAGGGTGCGGACCCTAACTCACGCTCGCGCGCGTGCGTGGCGTGGGCGATGAGGCGCAATGTGGCGCTTTCACACTCCGCACTCGCATCACCGCGAGCCGCTTGAGAGCCGCCTTTGTATTTTTGACCACGTGCACGTGGTGGATCTCATAGGCTGCAGGGACCAAGTGGAGTGCAGGTTCAAAGCGCGTGACGTGGCAGTCCGCGCGCGGGTATACGTGGCACGAAGGCGCACGGTTGCGCATGGTGCATGGGTCCTTAGGTGTTGTGCGCGGCGCACCAAAGTGAGCCGAAACGGCGCGACTGTGTGGCGTGCTCGTAGAGGCTCACAGGTGACGTGGCGCACGCGCGCATGGACCTGAGTCAGTGAGGCGCACGCGCGCATGGCAGTGAGCCAAGAGGACGCACCGCGCATGGGCGTGCAGACCTGGACGCGCGCGCATCAGTTTGGCTTGCGCGCGTGCGCGCACAGAAGCTTCCAGCATTGAATGACAGAGCAGTTTCAGTCCGGCTTCGTAACTGACGAGTTAACGGGCTTTGACTGAGAATTAAATGACGTATTAAATTGCATTGAAGACGTTTAATGCAATTTAAACCTCTCTTTAATTCGTTTTTTACTGTTTCAACCTAGGAGCTGTATAAATACAGCCCCATACCCACAGCAGAGGGACACCAGCAACACAACAGCAACTAAAACTTTCTCTCAACAGTTCTAATCTTCTTCCAGCAAGTTTTCAAGGTAACCTTCGGGTTGTAGGCGAACTCCGGCAGTACTACTGCTCCGGCTGTTGTACCCTGGGAAACAAAACGAGTACTCTTGGGAGACTCGGAATTTGTTTTAAGGGAAGCGTGTTGAACACGTGACTCAGCCCCTCTGTTTCTACCCCATTCTTGTATTTTGCTTTTTTCAGTTGTATTCGTAATTGTATTTTTTGCTTTCTTATTTCTGATTGTAATTGTATTAATAAAATTTGTTTTATTTTATTTTAATTACGCGAACGGTTCCTACAATCTTAAAACAAATTTTTAAAAAACCGTTCGTGTAGTCAAAACCATCCTGTTTGTGACTCAAACCAGTTTTGATTCACTCAGTTTGTGTTTTAAAAACAGATTTTTTTTAAGTTTTCATCTTCAAATGAGCGACTTTGGTTGAAAACTTTTGTGGTTACATTCAGATTGTCCTAAAATTTGCTAAACTTTCTGACTTGGTCTTCAAAGTTGGACTTAGAAGCCAATCAGTAAGTTCTAAAAAATTATAAAATTTCTGTTTTTAGTCTTCAAAGTTGGACTTAGAAGCTGAAACAGTAATTTTGTGGTAACAAATTAAAAATTACTAGTTTACTTCTGGTTTTTGCGTAAATCAGAATTTTTGTCTAAACTTTAAATTTTTAATTTTTTCAGCATGTCGAACGAAAATGTCAACGTTAACAACACCACAAATGTTGTGACGGGAACCCCTCTTAATGCCACTACTGTGGGAGCGTCCACAGTGGCTAATCACGCTGAACGACCCGAGAAGTTCTCGGGTCTACACTTCAAAAGGTGGCAGCAGAAGATGTTCTTCTACCTGACCACCATGAACCTTGCGAGGTTCTTAACTGAAACCGCTCCCCAACCTGCGGAAGGGGAGACCAACGCTCAGGCTCTGAGCGCGGTAGAGGCGTGGAAGCACTCGGATTTCATATGTCGAGGCTATGTACTCAACGGTCTCTCGGATGCACTGTATAATGTGTACTATAATATCAAGACTTCCAAAGAATTATGGGAGTCTTTGGAGAAAAAGTACAAAATGGAGGATGCGGGAACAAAGAAATTTGTTGTCGCCCGTTTCTTGGACTTCAAAATGGTTGATAACAAGACTGTTATGAACCAAGTCCAAGAGTTGCAAATTATACTACATGACATCCATGCTGAGGGAATGGTACTTAGCGAGACATTCCAAGTGGCAACGATGATTGAAAAGTTACCTCCTGGTTGGGTGGATTTTAAGAATTATCTTAAACACAAACGAAAGGAGATGACTTTAGAGGACCTTATTGTTCGTCTTCGGATTGAAGAGGGCAATAGAATTG
The DNA here is from genome assembly GCA_030545235.1 of Helianthus tuberosus. NCBI lineage: Eukaryota > Viridiplantae > Streptophyta > Magnoliopsida > Asterales > Asteraceae > Helianthus > Helianthus tuberosus. The sequence goes on from CM060401.1 coordinate 178,891,714, forward strand.
CCCTAAAAGGCAACCAGGCGCAAACTTCTGCTAGCGCAAACGTGGTTGAGCATGGGCAATCCTCTAAGGGCGCAAAGGGTAAGGGGAAAAAGGACAAAGAGAAAGCAAAGGCTAGCAAACTTGGACCGAAGAAAGGGGTTGTGAAAAAGAAACCTCCAACGTTCCAAGGGACTTGTTACAACTGTGACGAGCCGGGGCATCGGGCTAACCAATGCAAGAAACCAAAGCGTGAGCGCGCGCACATGGTGGATGAAGACGGAATGACTTTGGTGGCAATGATTTCCGACAAAACCGCAATGTTGGATGAGGTCAATGCTGTGACCAACACTCCAAAATGGTGGTGGATTGATACGGGAGCGACCCGTCATGTGTGCCCAGACAGGAGCCTCTTTACCACCTTCAAGGAGCTTGCGGGAGATGAGAAGCTGTACATGGGAAATGCAGCCACCGCGGACATCAAGGGTGAAGGAACGGTGATTTTGAAGTGGACTTCAGGGAAGGAGCTCACTTTAAGCAACGTGTTATATGTCCCAGACCTGCGCAAGAGCCTAGTCTCGGGATTGTTGCTTAATAAGTTTGGATTTCGTTTAGTTTTTGAGAGCGATCAATTTATACTAACTAAATGAGGAATGTATGTAGGCAAGGGCTATGCCCAAAATGGTATGTTTAAATTGAATGTAATGGCAGTCAAGAAGAACATGAATAAATTTGCTACTACTTCTACTTATATGCTTGAGTTTTCTGAATCGAATAAATGGCATGGTAGATTAGGTCACGTAAATTTTAATTCAATACGCCGTTTAATCAATTTAAATTGTATACCAACATTCCATATTGATTCACATTATAAATGTGAAACATGCGTTGAATCCAAACTTACAAGAACATTATCGAAATCGGTTGAACGAATAACCGAACCCCTTGATTTAATTCACACCGATATATGTGATTTAAAAGCGGTACCCACAAGAGGTGGAAATAAGTACTTCATCACATTTATTGATGATAGTACTAAATATTGCTATGTATATTTACTAAAAAGTAAAGATGAAGCAATAAGTAAATTTATCTTGTATAAAAATGAAGTTGAGAATCAACTTCAAAAGAAGATAAAAGCTTTGCGAAGCGACCGAGGAGGCGAAGATGTTGCACCTTTTGCCGATTTATGTGCAAAAAGTGGCATTGTACATGAGTGTACACCTCCTTATTCTCCACAATCAAATGGCGTGGCGGAACGAAAGAACCACACATTAAAAGAAATGATGAACGCCATGTTGATAAGTTCTGGGGTGAACCAGGAAATGTGGGGGGAAGCCATTCTCTCGGCTAATTATCTTTTGAACAAGATGCCACTCAAAAAGAGAGACGAAACTCCATATGAGTTATGGAAAAGGAAGAAGCCTTCATATAAATACTTGAAAGTGTGGGGGTGCCTAGCAAAGGTGATTGTACCACCTCCTAAGGCTCTTAGGATAGGACCCAAAACTGTTGATTGCATATTTATTGGGTATGCGCATCAAAGTAGTGCACATCGCTTTCTTGTACACGAGTCCAAGAATCCTGATGTACACGTAAACACTATCATGGAGGTGAATCCTAACGTTGTGTCTTACTTTGAAAATGTGTTTCCTTTGAGAAGACAAACACATGCAACGTCATATACACCTACTTTTGAAGTAGGTGAAAGCTCATCTAGACCAGTTGATGAGGTAGTTCATGATAAGACACATGAACAACCTGAGGTTGAAGAAAGTGACCGTAGGCGAAGCAAAAGGCCAAGGGTTGAAAAATCCTTCGGTCCAGACTTCGTTAGCTATATGGTTGAGGGCGAGCCCAATACATATCGCGAAGCGGTTTCCTCTTCAAAAGGACCTCAATGGAAAAAAGCAATAAGGAATGAAATTGATTCTATATTGCAAAATCATACTTGGGAGTTAGTAGATCTTCCACCTGGTTGCAAACCACTTGGATTTCGTTGGATATTCAAAAGGAAGATGAAAACTGATGGAAGTATTGATAAATACAAGGCTAGGTTGGTGATTAAAGGATTTAGACAAAAGGAAGGTCTAGATTACTTTGATACTTACTCGCCTGTGACGCGCATAACCTCAATTAGATTGGTTCTTGCTATAGCGGCTTTAAGAAACTTGGAAGTTCACCAAATGGACGTTAAAACCGCATTTCTAAATGGCGATTTAGAAGAAGAGATTTACATGGAGCAACCTGAAGGTTTCTCCGCCCCAGGTCAAGAGGGTAAAGTATGTAAACTTGTCAAGTCTTTGTATGGCTTGAAGCAAGCACCAAAACAATGGCACCAAAAGTTTGATCATGTTATGATTGACAATGGTTTCAAAATAAATGAGTGCGACAAATGTGTTTATTTCAAAGACACAAATGAAGGTTATGTGATCTTATGCCTTTATGTAGACGATATGCTTATCATTGGGAGTAATGATAAAATTATCAAAGCTACTAAAAGCATGTTGAAAGCGAGATTTGACATGAAAGACATGGGTTTAGCAGATGTGATTCTTGGAGTAAAGATCATAAGAACCCAAGAAGGTCTTGTGTTAAGTCAATCTCATTATGTGGATAAAATTCTTGAAAAATTCAACTCGGGAGATACGAGTGTAGCTCGAACTCCAGTTGATACCTCCCAACATCTCAAGAAGAATAAAGGAGATGGAGTTGCTCAGTTAGAGTATTCAAGAATTATTGGCAGTCTAATGTATCTAATGACATGTACTAGACCCGACTTGGCATACGCGGTGAGTAGGCTAAGTAGATACACCAGCAATCCGTGCGCGGATCATTGGAAAGCTATCACGAGGGTGCTTAAATACATAAGATACACAAGAAATTATGGACTGCATTATACCCGACAACCAGCAGTGATCGAAGGATACACTGATGCAAACTGGATATCGGATAATAAAGATTCCAAATCAACAAGTGTTTACACTTGGAGGAGCTGCTATTGCTTGGAAGTCTTCTAAGCAAATGGTGATAGCAAGATCCATAATGGAATCCAAATTTATCGCCTTGGATAAGTCAGGCGAGGAGGCAGAATGGCTACGTGAATTCGTGGAAGATATTCCAAGATGGCCAAAGCCTTTGCCAGCCATATGCGTACATTGTGATAGCCAATCAGCGATTGGTAGAGCTCAAAGCTTGATGTACAATGGCAGATCAAGGCATATGCGACGTAGACATAACACGATACGACAACTACTCTCAACGGGTGTTATCACAATTGATTATGTGAGATCAACGGATAACATTGCGGACCCGTTAACAAAAGGCTTAAGCAGAGAGTTAGTAGAAACGTCGTCAAGAGGAATGGGACTAAAGCCCGTGGTGAATGGGAATATGAGGGAAACCTAACTTAGTTGACTGGAGATCCCAAGATCTAAGTTCAATAGGCCAACTTAATCATATTACCAAAAACGGAATCACTGTGGGGGAGTACCCTAAAACTAAATAAAAAGGGAGTTAATTATACTTCCTAATCCATTCCAATCAGTGACATTGAAGTCAGGCTAAGCATATTAAGGTTAACGATTTCGGGAAATCAAATAACCATGATGCTTTTAATGATTCAGAGGAATCACCTATGTTAGAGAGAAGTAGGGTCGCTTCGAATGGATTTGTGGGGTGCGCAAATCCTAGAGCTCTCGCAGAACCAGGCTAGTGTTCCAGGATAGGACACGACAATGAGGAGTTGGCCAAACCAGGGAGAGTATTGTGTGAAGTGTATTGTCGTTTACACAAATGGGGGTATGTTCAAGGACATCGCGTCTACACACCGCTAGTAAGCTAAGTGCGCATCACAAAAGAAGGTTCAAAGGTGACAACCTACATATCTTGCAATACTCAACTGTCGAAGTTTATCGTTGAAAAGTGTAAGGAAAATATCCATTTCCATACATGTGGGGGATTGTTGGAAATTTGAAGAAAATAGCATTTTTCATGTGGGGGATTGTTGGAAAAATAGGTGAAAATAGCATTTTTCACAAATATAGGAAAATGATTTTTTCCTATTTTGGACTAGAAATAAATATAATAAAATGAGCGGGTTTTATATATTTAGTTGTGGGTTTGGGTTCTATGTTGGAAGAGCTTCGCAACGAACTAAACCACGTCCAAAACGGAGCTAAGATGAATGAGATATCGATGCTCAAAGTTGGGTGTTTGGAGCATTCAATGCTGAAACAAAAGGGAAAGTAGCACCTTGTCCCACATCGGAGGAGAGATGGAACTTAAATGGGTATTTAAGGTGGAACTCTCCTTCCTCATTGTTTCATGGAAGCACACACTAGTGTCCTCGCGAAGGGTGCGGACCCTAACTCACGCTCGCTCGCGCGCGTGCGTGGCGTGGGCGATGAGGCACAATGTAGCGCTTTCACACTCCGCACTCGCATCACCGCGAGCCGCTTGAGAGCCGCCTTTGTATTTTTGACCACGTGCGCGTGGTGGATCTCATAGGCTGCAGGGACCAAGTGGAGTGCAGGTTCGAAGCGCGTGACGTGGCAGTCCGCGCGCGGGTATACGTGGCACGAAGGCGCACGGTTGCGCATGGTGCATGGGTCCTGAGGTGTTGTGCGCGGCGCACCAAAGTGAGCCGAAACGGCGCGACTGTGTGGCGTGCTCGTAGAGGCTCACAGGTGACGTGGCGCACGCGCGCATGGACCTGAGTCAGTGAGGCGCACGCGCGCATGGCAGTGAGCCAAGAGGACGCACCGCGCATGGGCGTGCAGACCTGGACGCGCGCGCATCAGTTTGGCTTGCGCGCGTGCGCGCACAGAAGCTTCCAGCATTGAATGACAGAGCAGTTTCAGTCCGGCTTCGTAACTGACGAGTTAACGGGCTTTGACTGAGAATTAAATGACGTATTAAATTGCATTGAAGACGTTTAATGCAATTTAAACCTCTCTTTAATTCGTTTTTTACTGTTTCAACCTAGGAGCTGTATAAATACAGCCCCATACCCACAGCAGAGGGACACCAGCAACACAACAGCAACTAAAACTTTCTCTCAACAGTTCTAATCTTCTTCCAGCAAGTTTTCAAGGTAACCTTCGGGTTGTAGGCGAACTCCGGCAGTACTACTGCTCCGGCTGTTGTACCCTGGGAAACAAAACGAGTACTCTTGGGAGACTCGGAATTTGTTTTAAGGGAAGCGTGTTGAACACGTGACTCAGCCCCTCTGTTTCTACCCCATTCTTGTATTTTGCTTTTTTCAGTTGTATTCGTAATTGTATTTTTTGCTTTCTTATTTCTGATTGTAATTGTATTAATAAAATTTGTTTTATTTTATTTTAATTACGCGAACGGTTCCTACAATCTTAAAACAAATTTTTAAAAAACCGTTCGTGTAGTCAAAACCATCCTGTTTGTGACTCAAACCAGTTTTGATTCACTCAGTTTGTGTTTTAAAAACAGATTTTTTTTAAGTTTTCATCTTCAAATGAGCGACTTTGGTTGAAAACTTTTGTGGTTACATTCAGATTGTCCTAAAATTTGCTAAACTTTCTGACTTGGTCTTCAAAGTTGGACTTAGAAGCCAATCAGTAAGTTCTAAAAAATTATAAAATTTCTGTTTTTAGTCTTCAAAGTTGGACTTAGAAGCTGAAACAGTAATTTTGTGGTAACAAATTAAAAATTACTAGTTTACTTCTGGTTTTTGCGTAAATCATAATTTTTGTCTAAACTTTAAATTTTTAATTTTTTCAGCATGTCGAACGAAAATGTCAACGTTAACAACACCACAAATGTTGTGACGGGAACCCCTCTTAATGCCACTACTGTGGGAGCGTCCACAGTGGCTAATCACGCTGAACGACCCGAGAAGTTCTCGGGTCTACACTTCAAAAGGTGGCAGCAGAAGATGTTCTTCTACCTGACCACCATGAACCTTGCGAGGTTCTTAACTGAAACCGCTCCCCAACCTGCGGAAGGGGAGACCAACGCTCAGGCTCTGAGCGCGGTAGAGGCGTGGAAGCACTCGGATTTCATATGTCGAGGCTATGTACTCAACGGTCTCTCGGATGCACTGTATAATGTGTACTATAATATCAAGACTTCCAAAGAATTATGGGAGTCTTTGGAGAAAAAGTACAAAATGGAGGATGCGGGAACAAAGAAATTTGTTGTCGCCCGTTTCTTGGACTTCAAAATGGTTGATAACAAGACTGTTATGAACCAAGTCCAAGAGTTGCAAATTATACTACATGACATCCATGCTGAGGGAATGGTACTTAGCGAGACATTCCAAGTGGCAACGATGATTGAAAAGTTACCTCCTGGTTGGGTGGATTTTAAGAATTATCTTAAACACAAACGAAAGGAGATGACTTTAGAGGACCTTATTGTTCGTCTTCGGATTGAAGAGGGCAATAGAATTGCCCTAAAAGGCAACCAGGCGCAAACTTCTGCTAGCGCAAACGTGGTTGAGCATGGGCAATCCTCTAAGGGCGCAAAGGGTAAGGGGAAAAAGGACAAAGAGAAAGCAAAGGCTAGCAAACTTGGACCGAAGAAAGGGGTTGTGAAAAAGAAACCTCCAACGTTCCAAGGGACTTGTTACAACTGTGACGAGCCGGGGCATCGGGCTAACCAATGCAAGAAACCAAAGCGTGAGCGCGCGCACATGGTGGATGAAGACGGAATGACTTTGGTGGCAATGATTTCCGACAAAACCGCAATGTTGGATGAGGTCAATGCTGTGACCAACACTCCAAAATGGTGGTGGATTGATACGGGAGCGACCCGTCATGTGTGCCCAGACAGGAGCCTCTTTACCACCTTCAAGGAGCTTGCGGGAGATGAGAAGCTGTACATGGGAAATGCAGCCACCGCGGACATCAAGGGTGAAGGAACGGTGATTTTGAAGTGGACTTCAGGGAAGGAGCTCACTTTAAGCAACGTGTTATATGTCCCAGACCTGCGCAAGAGCCTAGTCTCGGGATTGTTGCTTAATAAGTTTGGATTTCGTTTAGTTTTTGAGAGCGATCAATTTATACTAACTAAATGAGGAATGTATGTAGGCAAGGGCTATGCCCAAAATGGTATGTTTAAATTGAATGTAATGGCAGTCAAGAAGAACATGAATAAATTTGCTACTACTTCTACTTATATGCTTGAGTTTTCTGAATCGAATAAATGGCATGGTAGATTAGGTCACGTAAATTTTAATTCAATACGCCGTTTAATCAATTTAAATTGTATACCAACATTCCATATTGATTCACATTATAAATGTGAAACATGCGTTGAATCCAAACTTACAAGAACATTATCGAAATCGGTTGAACGAATAACCGAACCCCTTGATTTAATTCACACCGATATATGTGATTTAAAAGCGGTACCCACAAGAGGTGGAAATAAGTACTTCATCACATTTATTGATGATAGTACTAAATATTGCTATGTATATTTACTAAAAAGTAAAGATGAAGCAATAAGTAAATTTATCTTGTATAAAAATGAAGTTGAGAATCAACTTCAAAAGAAGATAAAAGCTTTGCGAAGCGACCGAGGAGGCGAAGATGTTGCACCTTTTGCCGATTTATGTGCAAAAAGTGGCATTGTACATGAGTGTACACCTCCTTATTCTCCACAATCAAATGGCGTGGCGGAACGAAAGAACCACACATTAAAAGAAATGATGAACGCCATGTTGATAAGTTCTGGGGTGAACCAGGAAATGTGGGGGGAAGCCATTCTCTCGGCTAATTATCTTTTGAACAAGATGCCACTCAAAAAGAGAGACGAAACTCCATATGAGTTATGGAAAAGGAAGAAGCCTTCATATAAATACTTGAAAGTGTGGGGGTGCCTAGCAAAGGTGATTGTACCACCTCCTAAGGCTCTTAGGATAGGACCCAAAACTGTTGATTGCATATTTATTGGGTATGCGCATCAAAGTAGTGCACATCGCTTTCTTGTACACGAGTCCAAGAATCCTGATGTACACGTAAACACTATCATGGAGGTGAATCCTAACGTTGTGTCTTACTTTGAAAATGTGTTTCCTTTGAGAAGACAAACACATGCAACGTCATATACACCTACTTTTGAAGTAGGTGAAAGCTCATCTAGACCAGTTGATGAGGTAGTTCATGATAAGACACATGAACAACCTGAGGTTGAAGAAAGTGACCGTAGGCGAAGCAAAAGGCCAAGGGTTGAAAAATCCTTCGGTCCAGACTTCGTTAGCTATATGGTTGAGGGCGAGCCCAATACATATCGCGAAGCGGTTTCCTCTTCAAAAGGACCTCAATGGAAAAAAGCAATAAGGAATGAAATTGATTCTATATTGCAAAATCATACTTGGGAGTTAGTAGATCTTCCACCTGGTTGCAAACCACTTGGATTTCGTTGGATATTCAAAAGGAAGATGAAAACTGATGGAAGTATTGATAAATACAAGGCTAGGTTGGTGATTAAAGGATTTAGACAAAAGGAAGGTCTAGATTACTTTGATACTTACTCGCCTGTGACGCGCATAACCTCAATTAGATTGGTTCTTGCTATAGCGGCTTTAAGAAACTTGGAAGTTCACCAAATGGACGTTAAAACCGCATTTCTAAATGGCGATTTAGAAGAAGAGATTTACATGGAGCAACCTGAAGGTTTCTCCGCCCCAGGTCAAGAGGGTAAAGTATGTAAACTTGTCAAGTCTTTGTATGGCTTGAAGCAAGCACCAAAACAATGGCACCAAAAGTTTGATCATGTTATGATTGACAATGGTTTCAAAATAAATGAGTGCGACAAATGTGTTTATTTCAAAGACACAAATGAAGGTTATGTGATCTTATGCCTTTATGTAGACGATATGCTTATCATTGGGAGTAATGATAAAATTATCAAAGCTACTAAAAGCATGTTGAAAGCGAGATTTGACATGAAAGACATGGGTTTAGCAGATGTGATTCTTGGAGTAAAGATCATAAGAACCCAAGAAGGTCTTGTGTTAAGTCAATCTCATTATGTGGATAAAATTCTTGAAAAATTCAACTCGGGAGATACGAGTGTAGCTCGAACTCCAGTTGATACCTCCCAACATCTCAAGAAGAATAAAGGAGATGGAGTTGCTCAGTTAGAGTATTCAAGAATTATTGGCAGTCTAATGTATCTAATGACATGTACTAGACCCGACTTGGCATACGCGGTGAGTAGGCTAAGTAGATACACCAGCAATCCGTGCGCGGATCATTGGAAAGCTATCACGAGGGTGCTTAAATACATAAGATACACAAGAAATTATGGACTGCATTATACCCGACAACCAGCAGTGATCGAAGGATACACTGATGCAAACTGGATATCGGATAATAAAGATTCCAAATCAACAAGTGTTTACACTTGGAGGAGCTGCTATTGCTTGGAAGTCTTCTAAGCAAATGGTGATAGCAAGATCCATAATGGAATCCAAATTTATCGCCTTGGATAAGTCAGGCGAGGAGGCAGAATGGCTACGTGAATTCGTGGAAGATATTCCAAGATGGCCAAAGCCTTTGCCAGCCATATGCGTACATTGTGATAGCCAATCAGCGATTGGTAGAGCTCAAAGCTTGATGTACAATGGCAGATCAAGGCATATGCGACGTAGACATAACACGATACGACAACTACTCTCAACGGGTGTTATCACAATTGATTATGTGAGATCAACGGATAACATTGCGGACCCGTTAACAAAAGGCTTAAGCAGAGAGTTAGTAGAAACGTCGTCAAGAGGAATGGGACTAAAGCCCGTGGTGAATGGGAATATGAGGGAAACCTAACTTAGTTGACTGGAGATCCCAAGATCTAAGTTCAATAGGCCAACTTAATCATATTACCAAAAACGGAATCACTGTGGGGGAGTACCCTAAAACTAAATAAAAAGGGAGTTAATTATACTTCCTAATCCATTCCAATCAGTGACATTGAAGTCAGGCTAAGCATATTAAGGTTAACGATTTCGGGAAATCAAATAACCATGATGCTTTTAATGATTCAGAGGAATCACCTATGTTAGAGAGAAGTAGGGTCGCTTCGAATGGATTTGTGGGGTGCGCAAATCCTAGAGCTCTCGCAGAACCAGGCTAGTGTTCCAGGATAGGACACGACAATGAGGAGTTGGCCAAACCAGGGAGAGTATTGTGTGAAGTGTATTGTCGTTTACACAAATGGGGGTATGTTCAAGGACATCGCGTCTACACACCGCTAGTAAGCTAAGTGCGCATCACAAAAGAAGGTTCAAAGGTGACAACCTACATATCTTGCAATACTCAACTGTCGAAGTTTATCGTTGAAAAGTGTAAGGAAAATATCCATTTCCATACATGTGGGGGATTGTTGGAAATTTGAAGAAAATAGCATTTTTCATGTGGGGGATTGTTGGAAAAATAGGTGAAAATAGCATTTTTCACAAATATAGGAAAATGATTTTTTCCTATTTTGGACTAGAAATAAATATAATAAAATGAGCGGGTTTTATATATTTAGTTGTGGGTTTGGGTTCTATGTTGGAAGAGCTTCGCAACGAACTAAACCACGTCCAAAACGGAGCTAAGATGAATGAGATATCGATGCTCAAAGTTGGGTGTTTGGAGCATTCAATGCTGAAACAAAAGGGAAAGTAGCACCTTGTCCCACATCGGAGGAGAGATGGAACTTAAATGGGTATTTAAGGTGGAACTCTCCTTCCTCATTGTTTCATGGAAGCACACACTAGTGTCCTCGCGAAGGGTGCGGACCCTAACTCACGCTCGCTCGCGCGCGTGCGTGGCGTGGGCGATGAGGCACAATGTAGCGCTTTCACACTCCGCACTCGCATCACCGCGAGCCGCTTGAGAGCCGCCTTTGTATTTTTGACCACGTGCGCGTGGTGGATCTCATAGGCTGCAGGGACCAAGTGGAGTGCAGGTTCGAAGCGCGTGACGTGGCAGTCCGCGCGCGGGTATACGTGGCACGAAGGCGCACGGTTGCGCATGGTGCATGGGTCCTGAGGTGTTGTGCGCGGCGCACCAAAGTGAGCCGAAACGGCGCGACTGTGTGGCGTGCTCGTAGAGGCTCACAGGTGACGTGGCGCACGCGCGCATGGACCTGAGTCAGTGAGGCGCACGCGCGCATGGCAGTGAGCCAAGAGGACGCACCGCGCATGGGCGTGCAGACCTGGACGCGCGCGCATCAGTTTGGCTTGCGCGCGTGCGCGCACAGAAGCTTCCAGCATTGAATGACAGAGCAGTTTCAGTCCGGCTTCGTAACTGACGAGTTAACGGGCTTTGACTGAGAATTAAATGACGTATTAAATTGCATTGAAGACGTTTAATGCAATTTAAACCTCTCTTTAATTCGTTTTTTACTGTTTCAACCTAGGAGCTGTATAAATACAGCCCCATACCCACAGCAGAGGGACACCAGCAACACAACAGCAACTAAAACTTTCTCTCAACAGTTCTAATCTTCTTCCAGCAAGTTTTCAAGGTAACCTTCGGGTTGTAGGCGAACTCCGGCAGTACTACTGCTCCGGCTGTTGTACCCTGGGAAACAAAACGAGTACTCTTGGGAGACTCGGAATTTGTTTTAAGGGAAGCGTGTTGAACACGTGACTCAGCCCCTATGTTTCTACCCCATTCTTGTATTTTGCTTTTTTCAGTTGTATTCGTAATTGTATTTTTTGCTTTCTTATTTCTGATTGTAATTGTATTAATAAAATTTGTTTTATTTTATTTTAATTACGCGAACGGTTCCTACAATCTTAAAACAAATTTTTAAAAAACCGTTCGTGTAGTCAAAACCATCCTGTTTGTGACTCAAACCAGTTTTGATTCACTCAGTTTGTGTTTTAAAAACAGATTTTTTTTAAGTTTTCATCTTCAAATGAGCGACTTTGGTTGAAAACTTTTGTGGTTACATTCAGATTGTCCTAAAATTTGCTAAACTTTCTGACTTGGTCTTCAAAGTTGGACTTAGAAGCCAATCAGTAAGTTCTAAAAAATTATAAAATTTCTGTTTTTAGTCTTCAAAGTTGGACTTAGAAGCTGAAACAGTAATTTTGTGGTAACAAATTAAAAATTACTAGTTTACTTCTGGTTTTTGCGTAAATCATAATTTTTGTCTAAACTTTAAATTTTTAATTTTTTCAGCATGTCGAACGAAAATGTCAACGTTAACAACACCACAAATGTTGTGACGGGAACCCCTCTTAATGCCACTACTGTGGGAGCGTCCACAGTGGCTAATCACGCTGAACGACCCGAGAAGTTCTCGGGTCTACACTTCAAAAGGTGGCAGCAGAAGATGTTCTTCTACCTGACCACCATGAACCTTGCGAGGTTCTTAACTGAAACCGCTCCCCAACCTGCGGAAGGGGAGACCAACGCTCAGGCTCTGAGCGCGGTAGAGGCGTGGAAGTACTCGGATTTCATATGTCGAGGCTATGTACTCAACGGTCTCTCGGATGCACTGTATAATGTGTACTATAATATCAAGACTTCCAAAGAATTATGGGAGTCTTTGGAGAAAAAGTACAAAATGGAGGATGCGGGAACAAAGAAATTTGTTGTCGCCCGTTTCTTGGACTTCAAAATGGTTGATAACAAGACTGTTATGAACCAAGTCCAAGAGTTGCAAATTATACTACATGACATCCATGCTGAGGGAATGGTACTTAGCGAGACATTCCAAGTGGCAACGATGAGGACGCACCGCGCATGGGCGTGCAGACCTGGACGCGCGCACATCAGTATGGCTTGCGCGCGCGCGCACAGAAGCTTCCAGCATTGAATGACAGAGCAGTTTCAGTCCGGCTTCGTAACTGACGAGTTAACGGGCTTTGACTGAGAATTAAATGACGTATTAAATTGCATTGAAGACGTTTAATGCAATTTAAACCTCTCTTTAATTCGTTTTTTACTGTTTCAACCTAGGAGCTGTATAAATACAGCCCCATACCCACAGCAGAGGGACACCAGCAACACAACAGCAACTAAAACTTTCTCTCAACAGTTCTAATCTTCTTCCAGCAAGTTTTCAAGGTAACCTTCGGGTTGTAGGCGAACTTCGGCAGTACTACTGCTCCGGCTGTTGTACCCTGGGAAACAAAACGAGTACTCTTGGGAGACTCGGAATTTGTTTTAAGGGAAGCGTGTTGAACACGTGACTCAGCCCCTCTGTTTCTACCCCATTCTTGTATTTTGCTTTTTTCAGTTGTATTCGTAATTGTATTTTTTGCTTTCTTATTTCTGGTTGTAATTGTATTAATAAAATTTGTTTTATTTTAATTACGCGAACGGTTCCTACAATAAGTATATACTTGAACTCAGTCATATCTATATCCTTTATCTGTAGTTTAATTTCGATAATTGGGTCTAACAGCACTTGCATATTCAATGATTATGAAAGTATAAGGTGGTACTTAATATTAAAGTAACCACATGTAACCCTCATACAATGTAACAACTTTGGGTACGTCACTACAATAATTTTACCATGTAGTATTGTTAGTAGTAATGTTTCTCTTAGTTAGTGTAGGTTTATTGAAATTTGGGAATTGTTATCGCTTATGAGATAGAGCATATGAAATGTGCCTTAAGGAGAAATGGGTAGTCATTTACAGTGTGTTGGTCGTGTTATGAGAAAGGCAACCCCCGGTGTGTCGACAACATACCCCACCCCACCATAATATTGGCAACAACAAGTGCAAAAGGAAATGCAAGAACGTATTGCACAACAATTCCAAAAACACATGAACGATCAATGGGAAAAAAATGCAACGAGACTTTGACAATGAAAATAAGTGGCTCCTTTGTTTAATTTGTATTACCGATGTTGCTTCCGTTTAATTTGTAATACCAATACTTTTGCTTTGAGTTTGGCTTAATTTATTTCAACAAGTAATTTAATTTTGTTGGATTTGTCAAGATTTTTGGTTTAGAAACCTAAAGACAAAATTAAAAAAAAATTAACCTTGAGGCCAGCGACGACATGTTAGAGCTATAGATGTCCGAGGAGGAGGAGGAAGACCAGGTAGGTCTTCGAGGTATTTGCGAACGATTGGAACATCACTCAGCTTTTTCATTTACTCTTCTTCTCCACAATGTGGGGATCGTCAGGTTTAAATAAATGTTTTATTAATTTAGTAAATGTTTTTTACAACTACTTGCTATAGTTCAAAAAGTAATTTAATAAATGTGTTCATTTGTTTAATAAGTATTAAAATGATTAAAAATGTTTTTTATTTATTTTGTAAATATCCTTTACAACAGAGACTTGTAGTGACAATACCTGTTCATATATGACGACGAAACTGACAACCTATACCCACGAACCTATAGACACAAACCTTATAATGATGACATCTCATCAAGATAGGTGAGAAAGATATATAGAGGCAACATGTCGTCGTTATAGCCCTTCAATTTTTTGTAGCCATGGCTTCATATCCTTGTAGTGTGTAGTTACAAAAATGATATTATTCGCCTAAAATTATTTTAAAACAAATAAGAATATGCAACTAAATGGGAAAACCCATATATTGATCGACTCACTATGTATCCTTATTTTCATAACTAGAAACTTGGTATCACCCATGGAAAGATTTATCGGTAACTACCGATGGATTACCAATGAATCCTATGAACTCCAAAAATAATAAAGATCTCTGGTGTATGCAGTCCTGCCTACATGGAGGTGACGAATTGAGCTGATGTTGTACGGACAAGAATCAAAACAAATGGAACGATAAGCAATTGGAACGTGAAAACGGGTAAGGCAATGTTTTTGCTCAAAATAATTGTCACAGCCCCAATTTCCACATGCGGAATACTACCGTGAGGCGTGTGCCTGACCAGGATTATGCCACCAATCATATTGAACAATAAGTATAATAAAACAGTTTTCATTTCCATCAACACAATTAGTGACTTTTAATGTTTAAAGTCCAAAACAACGTTCTAAGATAACAGCGGAATCATAAGATTAACAGTTCACCAAGAGTTCAGAAGTAATTATTATTAAGAAACCCAACATGGGTCACAGCAACCACTACACTCCCCGATGCAAGCTCCCGAGCTATCATTGAGTACCTGCAAAGCATGTAGTAGGGTGTCAACATAAAGTTGGCGAGTTCACGGTTTGTCCAGTTTTATTTCGAAAAACTCGTGTTCATTAAATTACTCATTTATATCATGCCATGGGTAGCTACCCCATATGTAAGCTACTAAACTCCGTAATACCGAACACTTGCGACCTGTTACATCGTTGTTGCCCCGTTTGTCAAAGTCTGTCATCATTGACGGTTTTCCAAGGCCTATTAGTTCACGACTGATCCTCTCCAGGCATGGTGTAAGGTTGGTGAAACCTAAATAGCGGTATCAACTAATATCCCGTTCGCCAAACTCCGGCGACTAATCGGTATAGAAAGTGGGGGACTTCGTGATAGAGTTTCGCCTTTTGTGCGTTGTTACTACTCGTTATACTCGTTACGCCTAGCACAAGAGATTCGGATCATAATGTAACTATATCGTATATATCGATATTCGAAGGATAATCGCATATTTTCAAGCTACAATATCACTATACTACACTACTATCACACTAACACTCACGGAGGCATTGAGTGAGGACCTACTCTACCCTCCTCAGTGGCCGTGATGTGTCGAACGTAAACAATTAACGCTAACAAGGACTCTCGGGTGAGTGTTGTAGCTCCAGTCGTCATGACGATGATGACAATACGAGTAAACGGTACCCCGTCAGTCTTTGCGGCACTACACGAAATAACGTTCACGATGACGTCAAGAAAGGACCTATACTACCTTCATTGATGGCCGTGAAACGTCGCTAATAATCGCATACTCGAATCGAAACCGATTGTTAATTATCGAAACTTTGGATTATGAATACGTAAATACGACCCCTAGAGATATATATATATATAATAATAGCAATATAATAATAATATAAATTAATTATGAAAGGTACGCGCTTCGAAAACTATCAAAACGATCAAAAACGGAAAAGTCCAAGCGTCAGGATAGCTATCCGGACGGATAGACCATCCGGACGGATGGGCATGCGCACGGATGGCCATCCGCACGCATGGGCTATCCGCACGGATGGGCTATCCGGGCCAAAACCCTTTCCTCTCCTCTGTTGCCTATAAATACCATGTCACATCACTTGAACAGTGATGTGACAGCTCCTGTTCAACCAAACGCGCACCAAGACCCTTTCTCTCGATTTCCTCGCGATTCCGGTAAGATTTCAACCTAAAACTTGTACTTCTACAATCTACACTCGATTCTACATCATTCTATCTTTCAAAACCCAAATTCTAACCGAGAAATCTGAGGATTTGAGGCGTTTTGAGGTGATGACACCAAGAGTTCTTATGAACTTCAAGTTGGGGTCTCATTTCACTATAAACGACTCAGATCCGGGTGATTTCCACATGTTTTAATGACAAATCTCACCTAAATCTATGCGATTTCAAGTTAACCATGAAGAACCGTCACGAACGGCCAGATCTGATGGAACGGGGTGATTCCCGGCCGTTAGAACGAGTCGGAATTGACGGAACTTCAAGTGTTAGTGCGAAATTACACTACCCTAGTAAAAACGAACGTATTCCTCCCGTTAAACACTCGGAAACGGTGATCAGAGTGCGAACCAGACATGTCAGTCCGCACGGATGACAAGTCAGTCCGCACGCACAACTGTCATCCGCACGGATCATGTCACCCGCACGCACTACTCATCCGCACGCACAGCAAAGTCAGTCCGCACGCATCACCTTCGTCCGCACGTACCACCATATCAACCGCACGGACAACCTGTTATCCGCACGGATAACGTGTCATCCGGACGGATGACTTGTCATCCGGACGGATAACCTGTCCATCCGCACGGATGAGAACAGTCCAACCAAATGAGTAACTTTTCAAGGGTAATCTCGCTTAACCGTATATCGTTTACTCTATTTCTTCAAGGATCATTACAGACGTACTCGCAACCGACTCAATCAAGTTGTAATCCTGCTAAATACGCACTGTGAGTATACTTGAACCCCTTTTAATCGAATTTTGGGTGTAACATACGTTTCTAACAAAACGAACTTATCAATTGAAATATTCAATCAATCGAATTATCACTTGCGAATAACTGTTATGCATAGATATACGTGATGCTAGTTGCATATGTGCTAGGGCTTATACTCGCGACGTCCCACCACGACTAGTATAGTACTATTGCGCCCGACAGGGTCTAGTTATGCCATCGTACATTCGAGCATCGAGGACTTAGTTGGTAGTATCAGTTTTGTGAGTATATATGTCGTGTATTACGTTTATGCATATGGAAATTCGCTACACTTTTTATCTACTATGCTATACTTATCAAACCTGTATACTCGCCAATACTTTTGTATTGACAAATATTTTAACGTATGTTGCAGGTTAGATCGCAGACTATATCAAATCAAGCTAGGAAGTCTAGAAACCCAACTAAAACCTAGGTTGTCGGATTTGTATTGTTCGAGAGGACAAGAAGTCTGTGATAACTTATGTGATTGTATTATTTGTTAGTATGGGATAACGAATGTTTTAAATATTATCGCAATATAGTTGTTATGGATTCTCTTGAGCAATCTGGTTCGCCTAGTGCCGCGCCCCGATGATTCCGCCATCGGTTGGGGTGTGACAGATTGGTATCAGAGCCATAACTATAGGGAATTAGGTCAGACTCGACCTAGTCCGGGTCGACGTCTTAGAAATTGACCTAGTCTATAGTCTAAGTACCAACAGGCCGACTCGTACGAACCCAGTGGGGTTTGTATTGGGTTTACTTGATACTCTCGATCGAAATTGCTAAAAGCTACAACCTTGTGTGAACACCGCATACTACAACTTCACACGAAGGAGCCTTTCCTAAGGCTGAAATACTACTTGGCCTTTCCTAAGGCCGACACAATACACGTGTTTTAAAAAATACTCGCAAAACAGAACCGAGCGATCTAGTCGAGACCAGGTGTGAAAACCAAGGACTCTCGATATGATTGCTCACTCAGCGCATTTTTCTAGCACGAGAACCTTTCATCGAGTAGGAGTGACATCCACATCTCGACGAAAGCCTCCATTTTGAAATCTAGTGGAACTCACGAATTTATTCGAAGAGCATAACCACAACTAGGAACGGAAACTGTTAAGACAGGGGTGAAACCCGTACCTTAATAAGTCGTTCCACTCTCTATAAACTGGTTTTCAAAAGCTCTCACCAAGGACTCGACTATTGCAATAACTCGAGCCACGCGATGACTAGGAAGACGAATGCCAGGAGCTGCATCCCAGTGGAAGCATGGAGTCTTCTAGGTCAACGCGCGCGCCCGAACTTGTTAAATATAGTTGGGTTACCTTGGGTAGCCGACGCCTAAACACCCAATGCACTCTTATCATACGACCTGCCAATCTTACAACTGGTTGGAAACTTATTTACGTTTTGAAACTATACGCTTTATCGATTTCTCGATGTAACGATTTTCACTCCCTACTTTATAAACGCACGACTCGCACAGCCATCGCAATCTAAAACGAAATCCGAATGTTCGCAACAAAACTAATGCATAATCTATCGCATTCGCTCTCGTTTTCTCACTTCAACGCGACCTCGCTTATTCTAAATCGACCTGTATGTGCATGATTACAAATTATATCTATATAAATATATATATATACGTATAAACAAACAAGTCATTGTGTGAGGACTTAGGAATTTCGTGTTTCCTATGTGGCTCCTATGTTATTCGTATTACTATACTATCGCACCAAGTTTTGAACGTGCTCAATCGCAACGCAAAACTCGAAAATCATTATGATCGAATCTCACTCCAAGTCTCTTCCTGTCTAGATGCCTTCCAACAACTCTACCTCGAGACGAGTAGCTAAGAGGAAAGCCGAACGAAGCGCCGAGAAGAGGATTGCTTCACTTGTGATTAAGGAAGTGAGTAAGCTTAGTTCTCAAATTTCCGCTCGAGTGCACTCTCTCAGCCACTCTCGAGCTTCGGAAGTCGTTAAGACAGGAGAGCCGCAATCTACTTTTCTCTACAAGCACTTCAAAGCCTGTGACCCGATGGAATTCACGGGTGAATGAGGTGCGACTCAACTACTCCAGTGGTTCGATTCTATCGAAGTTACCCTTCGTCAAAGCGGGTGTCCCGATAGTCTCCGTACTACTTGCGCCACCGGAGTATTTCAATCGCGAGCACTCGACTGGTGGACCGCCGAACGTAACAAACGTGGGATCTCCGCAGCTTACGCTCTCTCTTGGAATGAGCTGAAAGAGCTCATGGAGAAAGAGTATTGTCCTCCTCACGAGATTCAGAAGCTAGAAAACGAATTTTGGGAAATCAAGCAAACCAAAGGGGACAACGCTGGCTACACCGCAAGGTTCAAACAGCTTAGCATAATCTGCCCAAGTCAAGTCAACACTCCGGGGAAGGCCATCGCGAAGTACATTCGTGGCTTGCCTGAGTGTGTGGGTGATTTTGTCGAAGTTGCAAGACCTGCTACCATCGAAGAAACATACCGCTTAGCCGCAGAAATCAACAACAAACGACTCGAGGAAGGGTTATTCTCAAGAAATCCTGTCAAGCAAGCTCATCAAGCAATCACCGGTAATCCTTCAGGAGAACATGTCGACGAATCTTCTGACGAATCTACTGACAAATCTGCTGGCGATTCCTCCAATAAATCAGCTAACGATTCTTCTGACGGATCTGCTAACGGTTCTTCGGACGGGTCTGCTACCGATTCTTCTGACAAATCTGCCGAAGGATCTTCCGACAAGTCAGCCAAAGACTCCGCAAGCGAGTCTTCAGACGAATCCTCCAACGACGACATCTCTTCGCAAAACACCGACGAAACCAGCCGCAAACGAAAGACTTCAAGCCCGATCTCATCAACAACCGAACTACTGCAACCGGAACCTCTTCAAACCGCTCCGATGTTTCCAAAACGAGCCTACACTGGAGCTCATCCTCAGTGTTACTCGTGTACCTATCATCATCCAGTTGGGGCTGACTGTCGCTATTGCAATAACTGCAACCGTTACGGTCACTTCACCCGCAACTGCCGCATCGAACCATGAACTTGAGTACAACAACAACAGCTCCAGCAAAAGTCTTCAACATCAAACATCTAGCAAGCATAGGATAAAGTTGTAATGATACGATTTTCGACGTTTTGAACCTACTCTACTTACTCGATGTTGCCACTACGCGTGACATTAACTCTCGTTTCCGTCTTCTCTATCACACTCTAGTCGTCGCACTTAGACTAGATTCACACACATACTATATACTATATCACGAAATAATGAGTTTTACCCTCACTGCACTTTTAGAACGAGGTACGATAAACGTGCAAGGAACGATTAATCGCGGGTGCACACGGGATTACTTAGGTCAGTGCACGGTGATCGTAGTGAATTCTAAAAGTGCCATAGCGTTTGACAAAAGGTGACACCAAAACACGGGATGAAAGTAGTATGGGTCGGGCGAGGAATGCCTTACCATACTACCGAAGTTCCGTGAAGAAAGCGCCACGTGGAGTTGAACGTTATTAGACCTATTATACTATTGTGTTTATTTTCAACACACTACACTCAATCGCAAGGCGTAACAAACCGTATCATCGCAAGACTTGTCGTAAGTCTGCAAACGCAATGCAATCGCCTCATCGATGGACTATGGGGGAGTCTACCTCGCAGGCAAAATTGCATCGACGCAAGACTGGTCGTGAGTCTGTTGCAACGAATCTCAATCAAGCAAATAAACGCTCACGATATTGTTGAGTGAGGACCAATTCTACCCTCCTCGATAGCCGTGATGCGTCATAACGAAACGTTAAGCTTATTCGAAACAAGAATCGAACTCGACTAATCGCAATCGCTCACCTTGTGTATCTCGCAACCTCTATCGCTTATCACGTGAGCTTATATCATTTGATGTGTATCAATCTATCGCTACTGCCTACCGTTATCTGTGATATTCGTGCTAAGTTAGAACGCATGACCTCGCCTCACGAGAGGAAGCTCATATGGTTAAGGCAGGGTGTTTTAGCCATATCAGCGACCTTTCGTGGAAAAAGGCCATGTGGGGTCTAATGCTAGTCAAACTCTGTGGTGATAATCAATCGAACCGAACCGCGTAGATCAAATCGCATACCTCCCTCGCTCGCAACGCAACTATCGACTATTGTAACTCGTCGATCATCGCCGTCATCACAAGTGTTTTGTGTTTATTCGCTTAATCACTTATCACATATCGTGTTTAGTCTACCGCCTATTCGCGTACCGCTTATCGCTCGCTTGGTGTTCATTGCAGTCTATGTGGAATTAGTACACATGACACCGCTTCACGAGGCAAACTAACCTGGTTAGGCATGGTGTTTCGCCATGTTAGCAAGCTCCCATGAAAACGTGCCATGTGGGTGTAATGTGGAATCAAATCGAAAACGCGCTATTCGCTTCTCGCCTATCAACTCGCTGGATTAATCTATTCGATCCTATCCTATGCTCGGCCCGACTCTCTATCGATTGGGCCGGGTAAACGCAATTCTACCCGAATCATATCGGCACACCTGACACTGCCTCACGAAACGGAAGTAATATGGGCAAAGCATGGTGGATACGCCGCTGGTACTTCCTATATATAAGTGTTTTAAACATATTAACGAACTTTCGTGGGAAAGCGCCAAGTGGGGCTTGGTAATTAACTACCTTTTGTGCTGATTAAAACGTCTTTTCATAAAAAAAAATTTTTGATTTAAAACCGGTGGACAAATGAAATTTTCTCACGACGTGGAGTTAACATCGAAACAGCTTAACTCCATGTCTAAGAAAAGTTTCATAAGCCCAGTTTTCCTTAAACTTTTACAGTGTCAAAATAAAATCCTTCTTAAGACATTGGTTCGACATCGAGTTCAGCTTGAACCCATGGCATAGGAGAGTTTTCGTAACCCTTGTTTTCATCTTCGAATTCCTTAAAATGTTTAGAAACTTAAACTTCCTTGCAACATCGGTTGACATCGACACTGTTGACCGCACGTTAAAAGGAAGATTTTCAAAGATTTTCATCCTAAATCCCTTTTTTTTAATATCTAAACGAACGCTTCTTGTAACGTTGGTTAACGATCGACTCAGTTAACTCTACGTCATGAGAAACCCTTCGAATTACAATCGCATCGAACTAACGAACTCTACACAAGACAAGGTACTTGGAATGCCAACTCGTGGGATTATTACTTTCGTCTTTACGTCACTTTCTCGCTATCGCAGTCGATCTCTCTTATTCGAAACGTTCTCGCTGTCAACTTACGGTCAAATCGCTCGCTGTATCACTACGTATACAAGATCAACTCTTAGAAGTCTACCTATTGGATTAATTTCGGGACGAAATTTCCTAAAGTAGGGGAGACTGTAACAACCCGCACTTTTGTGCGTTGTTACTACTCGTTATACTCGTTACGCCTAGCACCAGAGATTCGGATCATAATGTAACTATATCGTATATATCGCTATTCGAAGGATAATCGCATATTTTCAAGCTACAATATCACTATACTACACTACTATCACACTAACACTCACGGAGGCATTGAGTGAGGACCTACTCTACCCTCCTCAGTGGCCGTGATGTGTCGAACGTAAACAATTAACGCTAACAAGGACTCTCGGGTGAGTGCTGTAGCTCCAGTCGTCATGACGATGATGACAATACGAGTAAACGGTACCCCATCAGTCTTTGCGGCACTACACGAAATAACGTTCACGATGACGTCAAGAAAGGACCTATACTACCTTCATTGATGGCCGTGAAACGTCGCTAATAATCGCATACTCGAATCGAAACCGATTGTTAATTATCGAAACTTTGGATTATGAATACGTAAATACGACCCCTAGAGATATATATATATATATAATAATAATATAAATTAATTATGAAAGGTACGCGCTTCGAAAACTATCAAAACGATAAAAAACGGAGAAGTCCAAGCGTCAGGATAGCTATCCGGACGGATGGACCATCCGGACGGATGGACCATCCGGACGGATGGGCATGCGCACGGATGGCCATCCGCACGCATGGGCTATCCGGGCCAAAACCCTTTCCTCTCCTCTGTTGCCTATAAATACCATGTCACATCACTTGAACAGTGATGTGACAGCTCCTGTTCAACCAAACGCGCACCAAGACCCTTTCTCTCGATTTCCTCGCGATTCCGGTAAGATTTCAACCTAAAACTTGTACTTCTACAATCTACACTCGATTCTACATCATTCTATCTTTCAAAACCCAAATTCTAACCGAGAAATCTGAGGATTTGAGGCGTTTTGAGGTGATGACACCAAGACTTCTTATGAACTTCAAGTTGGGGTCTCATTTCACTATAAACGACTCAGATCCGGGTGATTTCCACATGTTTTAATGACAAATCTCACCTAAATCTATGCGATTTCAAGTTAACCATGAAGAACCGTCACGAACGGCCAGATCTGATGGAACGGGGTGATTCCCGGCCGTTAGAACGAGTCGGAATTGAGGGAACTTCAAGTGTTAGTGCGAAATTACACTACCCTAGTAAAAACGAACGTATTCCTCCCATTAAACACTCGGAAACGGTGATCAGAGTGCGAACCAGACATGTCAGTCCGCACGGATGACAAGTCAGTCTGCACGGATGACAAGTCAGTCCGCACGCACAACTGTCATCCGCACGGATCATGTCACCCGCACGGATGACATGTCACCCGCACGCACTACTCATCCGCACGCATAGCAAAGTCAGTCCGCACGCATCACCTTCGTCCGCACGTACCACCATATCAACCGCACGGACAACCTGTTATCCGCACGGATAACGTGTCATCCGGACAGATGACTTGTCATCCGGACGGATAACCTGTCCATCCGCACGGATGAGAACAGTCCAACCAAATGAGTAACTTTTCAAGGGTAATCTCGCTTAACCGTATATCGTTTACTCTATTTCTTCAAGGATCATTACAGACGTACTCGCAACCGACTCAATCAAGTTGTAATCCTGCTAAATACGCACTGTGAGTATACTTGAACCCCTTTTAATCGAATTTTGGGTATAACATACGTTTCTAACAAAACGAACTTATCAATCGAAATATTCAATCAATCGAATTATCACTTGCGAATAACTGTTATGCATAGATATACGTGATGCTAGTTGCATATGTGCTAGGGCTTATACTCGCGACGTCCCACCACGACTAGTATAGTACTATTGCGCCCGAGGGGGTCTAGTTATGCCATCGTACATTCGAGCATCGAGGACTTAGTTGGTAGTATCAGTTTTGTGAGTATATATGTCGTGTATTACGTTTATGCATATGGAAATTCGCTACACTTTTTATCTACTATGCTATACTTATCAAACCTGTATACTCGCCAATACTTTTGTATTGACAAATATTTTAACGTATGTTGCAGGTTAGATCGCAGACTATATCAAATCAAGCTAGGAAGTCTAGAAACCCAACTAAAACCTAGGTTGTCGGATTTGTATTGTTCGAGAGGACAAGAAGTCTGTGATAACTTATGTGATTGTATTATTTGTTAGTATGGGATAACGAATGTTTTAAATATTATCGCAATATAGTTGTTATGGATTCTCTTGAGCAATCTGGTTCGCCTAGTGCCGCGCCCCGATGATTCCGCCATCGGTTGGGGTGTGACAGTTACGTTGTTGACTGTTGTTTGTGAATTTGTTCACTGTTTAATTTTAGAAAAAGAGTAAGCAATGAAAATCGAACTCAGGATCATGTATTTGATAGTCAAAGCCTTAACCAACATGACACTCTTCAATCTTGTGTATGGGTTCAACCAATATATTATTTATGGGTTCACTCCGGATTTTTATATAGACGCTTTATTAAAATTCTAAAACTCAATGGGTTTAGGTGAACCCGGACCTACGTATGTAGATCCGCCCCTGGATACATTGCATGTTGTGTTGAAAACTTGCATAGTTGCATGTTGTGCACCGTCCTTTTCCTCCTCCATCACTGACGCATTGTCTTATTCTTATTCCATAGCCTCACCATTCATGCACATACAAATGTATGGAAATAATCACAAAGAGGAAACTCAAGAAGAAGAAAAAGTACAAGAACTCACCTTAGAAAACTTGGATTAGACCCTCGTCTAATCCGTGCCCTAACAAAGAAATCATTCAAAAACCCAATCCCACTCATGACATTACATTGGGATCCCACTAAGCCTTGTAATTTCTTTTTCTCACCTTTCTAATTCTAATTTCCCCATACATTCAAACTAGTATTTTTTGAGTAAAATATCAGGAGGGGAATGATGTATAGCAAAAACGGGGCCTAATAGAACATTTGCTTACTTGCTTCCATTGGTTCAAAAATTCTTATCGGGTAATACTCTTCCGTGCCCAAAAGACCTGGCTCCCACTACTATCATTCTTGTTCCCTCATGAGAGCTTTGCCAATTGCCAACAAGTAAAAACCCTAAAAGCTCTATATTTTTTATACGAATATCAATTGGGTAGGTTTTGTAATCTTTTTAAATAGGTTTATTCAGAGTTGATGTTACTAATTAAGTAATGCAGGGTGTAGTTGAAAGTAGTTTAGTTGACCAATGAACCAAGTTTTTCTGTTTGATTTCTTTTCATGTAAAGTTATATATATATATATACACTATCAGTTCTCTATTTACAATTTGACTATGTATTGAACCTATGCTGATCGTTGCTTGTATTTTGGTCAGGATCGTTGCCGAGGGGGTGGAATAAGGCTGGTGAGTGTGGAGGAGGGTAGTCCTTTGGGAATGATCTGCCACATAGGCGGCGACGTCATCGGATGTGGGGATCAGCCATAAGGGATGGGCGAAGGCTGTAGTGATTAGCCCCTTTATATATACATATGTATGTATGTACGTATGTATTTACGTATGCATGTACGTATGTATGTGTATGTGTGTGTGTGTGTATGTGTGTTGGATAAGCAAAAGAGGGACATCACGAGCGACTTTAGGAGGATGAAGACGACGGGGATGAGCCCCAAGGGGGCAGTATAGCCGGCCCAGGACTACCCTCGACGGCCTGGGAACGAACCCAAACCGTATGGCCTAAGGACAACTGCATCGGGCCCATTATTTTATTGGCCTAAATTTATCTTTTTAAATGTATATCTAATACTAATAAAAGAATCATGTTAATGCCACATGGCATTCTCTTCTTAAAATTATATCTTAATGCCATGTGGCATTATCTCCCTTAATATTATCATTAATATTCTTCTTATTGTTATATCATATTAATATATAATTTATTAATTTATACACAACAACAAATAAATACATATTGTTATTATGTCATATTAATATATCTAATTTACTAATCGATACATAAGTATAGATAAATACGTAATACATAAAAATATTTATCTTATACTATTGTAGTATTTTATTTAGAGTAAATTACAAAACTCGTCCTTTATGTATGTTATTGCAAATTATGTCCTTTGTATTCAATAATTACATTAATCATACTTAATGTTTACAAATCTTAACATGTTATATCCTTTACCCCAAACCCATTTAATTTTCTCAGTTAATTGTAATCATGTGAGGCCCATATGAGGGCATCAATGTCTTTTAACCTACACATCTTCACCAATTCTCTATAAATGACCTACCCCAATTGCTTTGGGATCATCGAACTGGTGGTTGCTTCTAAGTACAAAACCCTAAAGTCAATGGCAGCAAATGACTGATCCCTGATTGAGCTCCCAAAACTCAATCTGGAAGATGTTCTTTCAAAGCTGCCATTACCATCTCTCATTTCTTGTTGCGGTGTTTCCAAGTCCCTCTTGAATCTCATTAAAAATTATTCAGATTTTGCACGAATGCATTTTGCAGAATCAGTACCCCAATTAATGATTCAGATTCAGAGGCACCCGGGTTCAAGTATCCACTTGATTGATTTGGATACTGATACTACTTTGCGAGTTGAAGTTAAGCCTAATTTCAACATCCCGTTAGATGGTTTTATATAACACAATCGTGTAACGGATTACTTATTTTGGAGAGAATGAGCACAGCTAATTGTGTTCACCAGTGTATGCTATACAATCCTGTTACATGTGAATGCACATTGCTTCCCGAAATTAAACACGCTTATATAGATGTTACGTCTGTGTTTTTTTACTGTCCGAAAATAAATTAGTTTGAAGTTGTCTGCGTCGTTCACTGTTTGAATCCAGATTCAGATGTTTCATCTGATTCTGATCCTGCTACAGAACTCAATCTTGTTTCAGATCATGATCCCGATACTGATTCAGACCCAGAAGTTAATTCTGATTCAGAAGTGGTGTATCCAGAAGATAATGTGATGGGGGTGATCTATGTAACCAGTTCGATGATCTCAGAGTAATTGGGGTAGGTCATTTCTTGAAGCAGTTGATTCTTCATCAGTTTGAAACTTGGTCGTTAATAATAATAATGATAATCAGATGAGTGAGCAAGAGAGGAAGATATTCACTGTCTGCTGGTGTGCCTGAACAGGGTGTTTGGTTCTCGCCATTATTCTCCTTCCAGGTGGTTCTTCAAGTGGTTTTGGGGTTTTAAATGGGGAAACAAGATGTGTAGGTTAAAAGACATTAATGCCCTCACATGGGCCACACATGATTACAATTAACTGAGAAAAATAACTGAGTTTGGGTTAAATGATATAACATGTTAAGATTTGTAAACATTATTTAAAGACCTTCAAAAATGTCCCAAAATGACCCGTAAGTGAAAACCCGGACCCCTGAAACCCTAACATGCATGAAAAACCAAGAAAACAAGATTTTTAGGTTTCACGCGGGCCGCGTAAGAGTAAGCCTAGGCTTACGCGGGCCGCGACAACTCAACAAATCTCCGAAGCAGCGAACAAGCCACGTGTCGCACACGTGGCAGCCCTAGGTGTGACACGCTAGCCCTAGTCTACGACTAGGTGGCTCTCGCGGGCCGCGTAAGACTCAAATTTTCGCTATAAATTGCCTGGGCATGGGGCTTTCATTCTGTGTCGAAAATTTTGATCAGAAACGAAGTTCTACTGCTCAAATTCACATTTTCACATAGGGAGACACTGCTACGATACAGGGTATTAACTCGATCGTTGCTACGATTCAATGTCCGATCGATTGAAACCAATCAGATGGATATTTAAGTGCTACCCACATTAGGGCTAAACTTTGTCATTCGTCGTGAATTTGATGGATGTTTAAGTATTGCACTTTGTCATTCGTTGTGAGGGTTTTAATCTCGTGAGTTATCGTAAATGTTGTATTAGTTACTGACCTAGTTCGTGTGCATTGTTGTTTAAATTAGGTAACAAGGCTTATCAGTAGACTAAAACTCTACCCGTTTAAATCTGCAATGTGAGTCATTCTCTTCTTATCAATAATGTTTTACAATACTCCAAATCATTTTTAAAAGTTATAATTACAGGGATTAAGTCGTGGTTATCTTGAATCACTGGCTAGTGGGGTATTGTGCACATTACTAATTTCTCACGGTTAGGATAATAAATCCTAACAGTGATAATCATTACTACTTGGGTGAAAGGACCCAATAGTGGTATGACCATCGTCACCAGGAGGTGACACGGCGCCAGATAAAAATAAGATAGAAGCCATTGTAATCGCTCTTATGCTGTAATTCATAACTAAGGTGTCATTTTATATAACCTGAATAACTCGCCAGTATTTCCCCGCTGATAAAATATTTTTCAAACATGTTTCAGATGACCTACTATGAGTCAAGGAAAAGTGCTACGGAGGACTAACAAGCTTGGAGTAGTGGCTCAAATAAATAAATAAACATGTTTTTGTAAAACAGGGAATTTCCTAGTAAAATTCCTCTATTGTAAACTACGGGGTTTATCCCATATGATGGAATAAAATAATCAGGCATTTTAAAGTTCGAAAAGATCCTGCTAAAACTTCCGCTGACAACTCAAATAATAAATAACACGAGTTTCTGTCCCGCGGCTCCTGGACCGGGTAAAACCGGGACGAGGGTCGTGACAGAAAAAAGTGGTATCAGAGCCATGCCACTTATTCAAGCCAAAGAAGTGTTCTGCTGACACTTAAGTTTTAATTCTGTGTTAGGAAATAATTTATGTGAATATGTACTTTATGTTACAGTATGGGTAAGCAAAGAATTTCGGACATCTATCGTCAATTAGATAGCTCACCAAAAGATAAGGAAACCTCATTTCAACTCAATTCCTCAGAATACTCAGCAGATACTAAGGAAGGGATATTTGTTCGTAAGGCACAGTCTGAGAAACCATTTACCCCTAAGAAAAGAAGTTTGATTATTAGAAAAAGCCGAGAAAAAATAAGGAAGTCACAACAAAAAGGAGTGATATTTAATAAGGAAACTCAGGAAACAGGTAATAAACCACCATGGGAAGATGAATTAGACAAACAATGGGGAAATCTCTACATGTTAGCCACTACAGCAGTAAATGTTAACTTATAATTGAATCGTCAAACCAGTACCAGCACCTATGCCACCTACGAGCCAGAAACTTAAAAGAATTTCATCCATTAGATAACAACCTAGTAGAAGAAAGAGACAACATAAATTTTACATAAACGCATGTTGAGCATAATACTCCTATAACCTAGCTAGACTAAAATAAATTATGGATGCATAACCACTAGTATATTTTGAATTTCAGTTGTAAATTTGTAATAGATATATATATATATAAAAATCGCAATATTTTGTTTTAATCAATCTGTTTGTATAAATGTATTAGATATTTGTAATTAATACTTAATTTTTCTGATTGCCTTTCTGTGATTATGTGAAAATTCAATTTACAAAATTTTAACCTAGAATTTTGTGTGTTTCTTCCTATCTGCTAAACAACATGAATGGGTTGTCTGAAGCTCTTCAGAATCTCAATCTCTATTCTGTTAATGTGGAAGTTTCCAGAGACTTTACCGGTTATTGTGCCGACGTTGATGAACCTATGGAATTTCAAGCCCAGCCTCCGGAGAAACCCAAGCCAAAAAAGAGAAGAAGAATTGTGGGCTGGAGGAGTGTGCGCAGGAAGAAACCAGCGACACGAAAAGTTATAAAGACGGAGGATCCAATGGATAAAGGCAGGGGAATAGAGATCAGAGAAAGTTCTAGGCGAGACCAGGAAATACTATCTTGGGAAGAGCTGAATCATAGACTGACACTTAGTGACCTCATCGGACCTGCCAGTGAAAACCTCTTTAATTACCCAGCGGAAGCACAACTTCCAGTTGATCTAGAGCCTGAGATCCCAGACCCTATTATCCACTCCCAACCTCTACCAGCAGAGCTAGAAGAGTGGTGGACCACCGACTGGCAGTTTCAGAATCTCCCAAATAACCCTAATACCTTTTTCCCCCAGTTTGACCCGGAGCCTCCACTACACCCACCTATGAGCTCCGAAAACTTGGCAGAACTCCGCCACTATGGCGAGGAGCTAGTGGACGTGGGAAATAGAATCCAGGAAGTAGGAGAGAGGATATCTTGGAAGTACGACGAGAGGGAGCGTCGTTTCTGAAATGCCAGCTGACAGGGATGGTGCGGTTGTGGTTGTATAATAACAAAATAATAATAATAATAATAATAATAATAATAATAATAATAATAATAATATAATTATGTGAAATAACTTAAAAATAAAACTTTTGTAAGATAACCAGTGTGTACGGATGCCTATTATAATATATGAAATATCGAATGTCGAAAAATCGACAATTTTGGCTATACGTGTTGACATGATTATGTGCGATTATTTGGTTATGTTTGGTTATTAATTATTTTATACTAATCACTTATATAAATTAATTACCAGATGGAACACGCTGGTAATGAAATCGTTAATGAAGTTAACCAATCTGAACAAAACCATGAAGATCAATTTCTGAATAGGCAAGATATCGAGAATATCGTTGCTCAGGGAATAGCCAATGCTATTCCAGTAATCCTTGCTGTTGCTCGAAATCCAGTTGAACCTCAACAAATTATTCCTAGCAAACGTACTCATGAAGATAACTTCAGTAATAGCGTAAATGGAGGCGGTAACATTAATAATAATAATAATAATAATAATAATAATAATAATGACGTACTGCAAGCCCCAACTCTCAAAAGAATGAAAGTTGCAACGCCTGGTTGCACTTACAAGGAATTCCTTGCCTGTAAACCTGTTGAGTTCACAGGCAATGAAGGTGCGACTGCGGCGCTGCGTTGGTTGGAGAAAACCGAGGTAGTAATCAAAATAAGTAAATGTGCCGAGGAGGATAAAGTCATGTATGCTTCTCACCTTTTTAAGGAAGAAGCATTAGAATGGTGGAATACGATATTACAAGCCAAGGGAAGTGACATGGCCTATGCCATGAGTTGGGAAGAGTTTAAGCGTCTGGTGGAAAGAAAATTCTGCCCAGAATATGAAAAAGAGCAGATGGCGAACAAATTCCTGAGCCACCGAATGGTGAATGTTGATTCCCGAGGATATACTTCGAAGTTTTTCGAATATGCTCGAATTGTGCCTACTCTGGCTTCGCCAGAGCCGGTACTTATTTCTCGCTACATTTGGGGTTTAATTAGCGAAATCCGTGATATTGTCAAAGCTGCAAGGCCCCGCACGATTGATGATGCGGTTGAATTAGCCAACACTTTAACTGACGGACTGGTGCGTACGCGAGAAGAAAATAGGAAGAAGGAATTGGCTCAGAAAATTACCCAAGGATTTCGTGTGGGTAATAATAGCAATTTCAAGAAAAGAGGAACTGGGCAATCTTCCACTCCGCCGTTCTGCAGAAACTGTAAAAAGAAACATTTTGGCAAATGTAATGCAACCTGCAACTTCTGCAAAGCGATAGGACATCGTGAAGAAGATTGCAGAAAGAAAACAAGGGTCTGCTATAACTGTGGAGAAGCTGGGCATTGCAAACGAGAATGCCCTAAGTTAGTCAAACCAGTGGATAACAAAGTCAAACCTGCAGAAGGAGCTACCAAGAAGAACGCAAGAGCCTTCCAGTTGACTACTCAGGAAGCAGAACTAATTCCTGACGTGATAGCTGGTACGTTCCTAGTTCACAACGCTTATGCAAAAGTATTATTTGACTCTGATGCAAACCAAAGTTTTATAAATACTTCATTCTGCCAAGCTCTTAACCTACCCTTAACCAACCTTAGACAAAATTTTACAGTCGAAACGGCAGTTGGAAATTCTGTTAACATAAACAAGGTTTTGCGAGAAGGAAAGATAGAACTCTTAGGTCATAAATTTTCTACAAACCTGTTACCTATGAATTTAGCCGGATTTGATGTTGTGTTAGGAATGGATTGGCTAGTAGCCAACCATGCTCGAATTATCTGTGCTAAAAATTCCATAGAAATTCATACACCCACAGGAGAATTAGTGGTGATTACAGGAGATAAGCCACGTAAGCCACTAAAATTCATTTCAGTAATGAAAGTGGCCAGTTATTCAAGAAAACTAGAAATAATGTATATGATTTCGATAATCATTAACACTAAGGGTAAGGAACTTAAAGATATTCCAGTAGTATCAGAATACCCGGATGTATTCCCAGAAGAACTACCTGGATTACCACCCGATAGGGAAGTAGAATTTAGAATTCATCTAATTCCTAGAACTACACCGATAGCCAAGGCGCCTTATCGATTAGCACCCACCGAAATGTTAGAACTGAAAAAGCAGTTAGATGAATTATTAAGTAAAGGATTCATACAACCTAGTTCATCCCCGTGGGGAGCGCCAGTGTTGTTTGTAAAGAAGAAAGATGGTTCGATGCGAATGTGTATCGATTATAGGGAATTAAATAAGGTTACAATTAAAAATCGATACCCATTACCTAGGATTGATGATCTTTTCGATCAACTTCAAGGAGCTATGTATTTTTCTAGGATAGATTTACGCTCAGGATACCATCAGTTAAAAGTACAAGAAGAAGACATACCTAAAACTGCTTTCAGAACTAGGTATGGTCATTACGAGTTTACAGTCATGCCCTTTGGATTAACAAATGCTCCTGCAGCATTTATGGACATGATGAATAGGATCTGTAAACCGTACTTGGATAAATTTGTAATTGTCTTCATCGACGACATACTTATTTATTCCAAAAGTCAGGACGAGCACTGTCAGCACCTGCATGCACTCTTAACCTTGTTAAGAAAGGAAAAACTTTATGCCAAATTCTCAAAATGTGAATTTTGGCTCCAAGAGGTGCAATTTTTAGGACACGTGGTAAATCATGAAGGTATTCACGTAGATCCCTCCAAAATAGAAGCGATCACCAAATGGAAGGTCCCGCAATCAGCTATAGAAATTAGAAGTTTTCTAGGGTTAGCCAGATACTATAGACGATTCATTAAGGATTTTTCTAAAATAGTTGTGTCATTAACTAAGCTAACCTCTAAAGCAGTGAAGTTTGAATGGGGACCTAAGCAAGAAGAAGCTTTTAAGGTTTTAAAGCCAAAATTAACAAACGCCCCAATTCTTGCCTTACTAGAAGGAACGGAAGATTTTGAAGTTTATTGTGATGCTTCTAAGTTAGGATTAGGATGTGTGCTAATGCAACGCAAAAAGGTAATTGCGTATGCCTCAAGACAATTGAAGAAGCACGAAGAAAATTATACGACTCATGACCTAGAATTAGGAGCCATAATTTTTGCCCTTAAGATTTGGAGACACTATTTGTATGGAAGTAAGTTTACTGTCTATACCGACCATACGAGCTTAAGAAACATATTTGGGCAAAAAGAATTGAACATGAGGCAAAGGAGATGGATGGAAATCTTAAGTGACTACGACTGTGATATTCAATATCACGAAGGAAAAGCAAACGTAGTTGCTGATGCTTTAAGTCGTAAGTATCACGAGAAACAACGACGAGTTCGTGCTTTTAGGTTAAGTCTACAATTAGACTTAATGGAACAATTAAAGAATGTTCAGGAAACAGCAATCAAGGATGATGCTGAAGGATGAAAGGAAGAATAAAGGAATTAGAGCAAGGAGCTAATAAAATTTGGAGATTCCACAAGAAGAGGATTTGGGTACCTAAGCAAGGAGAGTTAAGAAATAAGATTTTAGAGGAAGCCCATAAATTAGGTATACCATGCATCCTGGTAACAATAAAATGTACCAAGATTTAAGAAATAACTTCTGGTGGATAGGAATGAAAAAGGACATAGGTAGATATGTTTCTAAGTGTCTTACTTGTTCACAAGTTAAGGCAGAACACCAGAAACCTTCAAGATTACTCCAACAATTAGAAATGCCTGTATGGAAATGGGAACTCATAACCATGGACTTTGTTACTAAGTTGCCCAAAACTCGAAAAGGTAATGACGCAATTTGGGTAATTGTGGATCGATTAACCAAATCAGCTTATTTTCTACCCATGAAAGAAACCTTTAGCATGGAAAGGTTAGCAAAGTTGTACGTAGACAAGGTAGAATCCTTACATGGAGTTCCACTCTCCATTGTATCAGATAGAGATATTCGTTTCACTTCACATTTCTGGACAAGTTTCCAAGAAGCCATGGGAACGCGATTAAATTTAAGCACTGCATATCATCCTCAAACAGATGGACAAAGTGAATGGACAATTCAAACCTTGGAAGACATGCTCAGGGCATGTGTGATAGATTTTGGTGAGAACTGGGATGACCACCTACCCTTGATTGAATTCTCCTATAATAATAGTTACCATGCAAGCATTGAAGCTGCCCCATTCGAAGCACTGTATGGACAAAAGTGTAGAACTCCAGTTTGTTGGGCAGAAATAGGAGAAATCCAATTATCAGGTCCCGAGATTGTGCAAGAAACTACCGACAAGATTACCCCAATCAAGGAAAGATTAAAGACGGCTCGTGATCGCCAGAAGAGTTATGCAGACAATAGGCGTAAGCCGTTGGAATTTCAAGTTGGAGACAAGGTTCTCTTAAAATTTTCTCCTTGGAAAGGAATAGTTCGGTTCTGTAAGAAAGGAAAGCTGAGTCCAAGGTACGTAGGACCATTCCCATTAATACAGCGAATAGGACCAGTTGCTTATCGTTTACAACTACCAGAAGAGTTAGCCAGGGTACATGACGTATTTCATATATCCAACCTCAAGAAATGTGTAACACCTCGTAAAATCGTGTCCAATGATGAGTTGACACGTGTAATGAACCCTAATAAAGTCAAACGTTGACTGTGAGGGACTAATTTCGTCAAAATCAAAAACTTTGATTATAGAAGGACTGAAAGTGTCAACATGCCTAAACTAGGCCTCTGAGTGACCTTATACGGTGTCCGTAATCTCAAACGAGCCACTTGTTGGACGAGAGGAGCCGTTTGCGTAATTATGTGAAAGTATACGCGTGGAAGGGTTAAAAGTGTCAACATGTAAATTCTTACCTCTGAGTGACCTTTTAACAAACCGAGAGCTTCATTATGTTTCATCTTGTTCTCTGGAATGCCTAATATTGGCTATTAAAGGCTTTTATGCCAATAAGTGTAGTTACGCGCAAGTTTGCAAGTTAGAGGGGTTAAAAGCGTCAATATGTTTAATAATACCTCTGAATGACCTTTTAACGAACCCGAAGCAGTTTGATGTGCCATAATACTCTTGAGAATGCCTAATATGGATTAGATAAGGCTTCGATGCTATTAAACGATGATATGTGCAAGTTTGTGCATTAGAGGGACTATTTGCGTCAAACTGCAAAAGTATACCGATTCGTATGGCATCGAACTTCCTGGAATATGATCACAAGTTAAACTTGCCCTAAATATCCTTTACATAGCCTAGAAATAGGCTTAGAGGTGTTTGGCGCGCAAAAATAAACTTATTTGATCAACAGGGACTAAAAGTGTCAAAAAGTGCATAAGTTTGCATTTCCGTGCATATCTTGCAATCTGAATATATCCGGACACCCAAAAATTTATGTAAGCACTAAAATATTTTATTTTAGTGTTTGGCTTGATAAAATTTCATTCGTCGCGTCGTTTGGATCGTTTTTCGCGTCCGTCCGTGTTTCGTCGTAACTAGACGAACAACGTGACCGTACGACCAAACGAACCGACATCCGACATGTTTTTGAGCATGGTTGAAGTTAAATATACTTTAACTTCCTTATGGAGCTTAGAAAGGGGGTTAACAGGTGTTAGATGTGCCAAAACTCAGCGATATGCGTTCAGGGGCCAAATCTGCCAACTGTTGAAACTTCATGTATGCTGACCAGGTCCTTGCGCACCGTATACCTGGGAACCTTACGGTGCGCAAGCCAACTGCCAGATACGAAATTTGCTTGGAGACCACTCTATTCAGTTCTGATCCGTTAAAGCTTAAATCCCCCATGTTTTAAGCTTCCATTAGGACCATATCATTCAGTAGCATAACTCCCTGAAGTTATATTGCTTGGTCCTTAGTGGTTCGAATTATATGCTCTTAATTGTTAATATGCTTATAAATGCCGTAAATGCCCTTTTGACATACAAATGAGATTTTTAAGAATGTGAGAGGACAAAAACCTTTGCTACTGATATTTGGACTTGTCCCAAAAATTTGACATCAGTTCTTGGTCCCAAATAGGAGTTATGCTCGATATCGTAATTAGAAGCTTTAATTTAAGTAAATTGCGATATCTTGCATAAGGCATGTTTAAACTTGGATTTTGACCCAAAACTCATTACCTACTATTAAGATATTATTTTAAGGGATTGTTGGAATTATTGATCAGATTATAAACTGATCATATCATAGAGTTCTTGTATTATTCGGCAAATGACGATAATACCCTTTTCATGCATAAAATGAGATTTACATATGATTTGAATGCCAAACCTTTTCCTACTGATTTCATATATTAAATAAATTATTTTGAGCATTCAAAACTGATCAAAATCTCAGATTTCCATAAAAACCCTTAATTATCGTCAATTAGCGATTTTTACGCTATTTAGGTGCATAGTATGGTTTTAAACCATAATTAACACCTAAGACTTGTTACCTACTGAATTTCTAAACAAATTTTAATATTATTACAGTAGGTATAAGTCGTGAACTCAGACTTCCAAAAATGTCCGTAAAAGCATATGTGAAATGACCAAAATACCCTTTCGGGGCATAGTTTGGCCATAAATGGTAAACCTCACATATGTATGATATCTTACTGATGTAATGAGATAAATTAAATATTTTTACTAATTAGAAAGGACCAGAACTTCAGTTTGTTATAAAATCTCTTTCATAAGTATTAAAATTACCAAAATGCCCTTACGGGACTTAAAATGGTTTTAAATACTTTTTGGGCATATATGTTAACATCCTACTGATGTATTAACATATTTTAAGCATAATAACAATTAAGACTTGTATATAGTTCATTTGGTTACCCGTTACGCATTTATGCGTTCGGATCGGTTTATGTGACTAGTTTATATATAATAGCCGAAACGGGTTTAACCTTATCATTAAATCCTTAAAATCCAGAATGTGTTTAGTTTACCCATATTATACAAGTATCCAAACTTGTCGGGTCTAAATCACATTCTATTCCGGTCAACGCTTAATCTAGCGTATCGTACCGCTTTAGATACTTTAAGCTAGTCGGTCTAAGTCTACGACTTAAATAAGACCATTAGCATTCTGAATTGGTTATATATTACCATCACTCCAGACTAGAGCCACCCGGTAAAAGCTACCTGCATTTAGATTGATTGGATACGACTGAGTTATTATGCTGTGAATCAAGTATTAGCTCAGGTAAATACTTTTAACTTAATTTCCCTATACGGGCTTGGGATACGGTATCATAAAAATACCGCTTGGTCGGGTATGAGATCATTTAGTCAGATTGTGATTTAATAAATCTGCATAACCCGTTTTAATCTGTGTTGTTAGATAACATAAACATTGGGGGTTAACGACCGTGTCCTGGATATCCTCGGCTCATTAAAGTTAAAAATGGCCACGACCTATGCACGGGGTATAGGCATACACCCGACAGATGCAAATGCTAAAATATAAATAACCCACGTGTTGGGGATAACTCCTTCGTGGGTTTTGTAAGTGGTGAGTCGGTTAATCATGACTGGCTTCCAAACCGGCCCATATGTATGACAAACATGTGAAACAGTATACAAGATTTTATTAAAGATTGTCCCAAGTTATAAATGGTTTATGCCTTGTGCACTTAAATCAATTTTCATAAACTCTTTTCAAATGAGTCGGTTAAATTGTATTTACCAGTGAAAACTGACGTATTTTCAAAAGGCTAAGTGGCAGGTACTACTCGTAATAGGCTGGTAGTTGCTCGGTGTCGAAAAAGAGGATCTTGCAAATCCTTAAAGATGCCATAAAGTCTGCTAAGCTTCATTTTATACATTCTGTAATGATCCTCTTGTGGATTTGATATTACAGACTCGTCTATAAGAAATACTTTGATATTTTCAGACATTGAGTTTGTAATAATATTTTATATTCCAAGACTTCCGCTGTGCTATTCTGTGTGTGATTGACCATGATGATATCAACTACGTCACGATACTCCCCACCGGGCCCACCGGTGATATGTGGAAATATCGGGGGGTGACAAAATGTCTATCTGACGAATCCCTGGTAGTACCTCTTCAAGACATAGAAGTAAATGAAAAGCTAAAGTTTGTTGAAAGACCACTCCAAATAGAAGACCGAAAGATTAAGTTTCTCAAAGTCAAAAGACTAGTACTAGTCAAAGTCAAGTGGGAGTCGAAAAGAGGACCCGAATACACTTGGGAGCTGGAATCGGAGATGAAGCGAAAGTATCCTCACTTATTTCAATAAATCTCGAGGACGAGATTTTAAATAAGGTGGGGAGGATGTAAAGACCTTCAAAAATGTCCCAAAACGACCCGTAAGTGAAAACCCGGACCCCTGAAACCCTAACATGCATGAAAAAGCAAGAAAACAAGATTTTTAGGTTTCACGCGGGCCGCGTAAGAGTAAGCCTAGGCTTACGCGGGCCGCGACAACTCAGCAAATCTCCGGAGCAGCGAACAGGCCACGTGTCGCACACGTGGCAGCCCTAGGTGTGACACGCTAGCCCTAGTCTACGACTAGGTGTCTCTCGCGGGCCGCGTAAGAGCCTGTTAAGGCTTACGCGGGCCGCGTAAGACTCAAATTTTCGCTATAAATTTCCTAGGCATGGGGCTTTCATTTTGTGTCGAAAATTTTGATCAGAAACGAAGTTCTACTGCTCAAATTCACATTTTCACATTGGGAGACGCTGCTACGATAAAGGGTATTAACTCGGTCGCGGCTACGATTCAATGTCCAATCGATTGAAACCAATCCGATGGATGTTTAAGTGCTACCCACATTAGGGCTATACTTTGTTATTCGCCGTGAATTCGATGGATGTTTAAGTATTGCACTTTGTCATTCGTTGTGATGGTTTTAATCTCGTGAGTTATCGTAAATGATGTATTAGTTATTGAGCTAGTTCGTGTGCATTGTTGTTTAAATTATGTTACAAGGCTTATCAGTAGACTAAAACTCTGCTCGTTTAAATCTGCAATGTGAATCATTATCTTTTTATCAATAATGTTTTACAATACTCCAAATCATTTTTAAAAGTGATAATTACAGGGATTAAGTCGTGGTTATCTTGAATCACTGGCTAGTGGGGTATTGTGCACATTACTAATTTCTCAAGGTTAGGCTAATAAATCCTAACAGTGATAATCATCACTACTTGGGTGAAAGGACCCAATAGTGGTAAGACCATCGTCACCAGGAGGTGACACGGCGCCAGATAAAAATAAGATAGAAGCCATTGTAATCGCTCTTATGCTGTAATTCATAACTAAGGTGTCATTTTATATAACCTGAATGACTCGCCAATATTTCCCCGCTGATAAAATATTTTTCAAACATGTTTCAGATGACCTACTATGAGTCAAGGAAAAGTGCTACGGAGCACTAACAAGCTAGGAGTAGTGGCTCAAATAAATAAATAAACATGTTTTTATAAAACAGGGAATTTCCTAATAAAATTCCTCTATTGTAAACTACGGGGTTTATCCCAAATGATGGAATAAAATAATCGGGCATTTTAAAGTTTGAAAAGATCCTGCTAAAACTTCCGCTGACAACTCAAATAATAAATAGCACGAGTTTCTGTCCCGCGGCTCCTGGACCGGGTAAAACCGAGACGAGGGCCGTGACACATTAGGTATGATTAATGTAATTATTGAAGACAAAGGACATGATTTGCAATAACATACATACATACATAAAGGACGAGTTTTGTAATTTACTCCTAGACTCTTTTATTTATTTATTTTTATTTTCATATGTGACATTAAATTTTATTTTTTTAATCATTGTTGATCAAACCAAATTAGGTTATATACTTGTAGACCTAGATTGTCTAATCTAACCAAATAATTTGTTTGCGAATAACTACACAGGTATCTCTTAATTTTGCAATATTATTATTTTATTAATAATATATTAGATTAATATCCAATTATTATTATTAATATACAACACATGTGGTGTCCGATACCAAAAAAAAAAAAAAAAAAAAAAAACCTTTGTTGCGAGTATAACTTTTTATTCAATGAATTTTATACCGCCATGCCAATAAACCTATAAAATAGAATATGGTATATAGTTTAAAACTTATATTATATTTTATATAATTTAGATTATATTTTAATTTATTTTTGTAATTTAATGTCAACAATAATTAAGTTAAACAGAAGATATTTATATAGCTTTTTAAGTTCACGTTTGAGCGATGATATAAATTAATGGGGTGAGTTTTATTTGGATTAAAAAACAATAAATTAAAAAAGTAAAAAGACAAAATACCCCTCATTAAACTGACTTTTTTTATTAAGTTAATGGGTTGGGTGAAAATGACAAAAAAATGCAAAACTCAGGAACAAATGAGAAAAATTGTTATTGCTATTGTTATTATTATCTATTCGTAGTTATTATATTATTATAATTATGAATTATTATTATTATTATCTAAGTCACTAATTTATAGTTTATGCTTTACACGGGTTTACGTAATATATTGTCTTTATTCAATCCGTGTAATACGCGAGTCTATAAACTAGTTTTATATATAAAGTCATTTTTTCAAAAAAAAAAATGTAGAGTTTAATGCCCAATAACATGTCAAATTTATTAACATTTTTCTCAGGGAGAAGGGACACCCAAGGGTAGTAACCTTTCCCCGGCCAATCACAATTCATCATGTCAAATTTCTTAAAAGTTACCCTTAAACCACAAAACACTGGAGGCGCTATACCATTGCCATAAGACTATGGGGTATGGGGCGGGGGTTGGGGCGTGGGTTGGCTGAAAACGCCCAATCCACCACCCCGGGTGCGCTTGGGTTTAGGCGTGGCCCAAGGGGCGGGAGTTTAAAGCCGGGCGTGGGGCGGGTCTATCAATATGACATGGCGGGCTCTCAATGGCCAAACCAAACTAGCCGTTGGCCAACGGCTATGTGTAAAAAAAATATTTTTTCACTATAAAACTCACACTCCTATTCCTTTTTTTACCACATCCAACCACAATACACTCCACGTCTTCTATAATCATCTCTATTCTCATTCTACAATACGAAAAATGCATCCTCATAATTGTGGTTATGACCCGAACAACCCGTGGGCATTCCAAAAAAATCCTAGCCCACTACCCAATCGTCCAATGCCTCCTCCATTTTTAATACACTCCACTATGCCCGATGTGGCGGATTACGCATCGTATCTCTCGAATCGTTTGTATACTAACTTCCCACACACCGATGATTCTATACCTAGCCCGATTCCACAAACGCCCATCAACCTTTCACCAACCTTCATCGACCTTTCCCAAACCGAAACCGTCCCCGAAACTCAACCCCCCAACGATGGTCCTTCCGCATCCAAACCCATCAAAAAGAGAAGTCACAAGAAAAAAACCGAGGCCGAGAAAGCACTTGAAACCGCCAAACGAAAACAACAAAGATGGGTCGTTAATGAAGAACTTGCATTGGCGAGGGCTTGGCTTCAACAATCTCAACATCCAACATTAGGTACTTTTAAATATTTTGTAGCCCTTAATATTTATGGTTTTTTTTTATATAATTTTGTAATATATTAAATTTTGTTTTGATTAAAATAGGAAATTCTCAACATAGAAGCCATTTGTGGGAAGCGATTAGTAAAGCATTCCATGAAGAAATGGAAATGGGGGTTTATCGTGAAAACGATAGCTTATCCTCGAAGTGGACCGAGATAAGCGGGCAACTTACCAAAGTTAGTGCTTTTTTAAATAAAGCAAAGCAAAACCCAAAAAGTGGTGAAACCGAAGCCGACTTTGTGACCAATGCATTGGTTACATACAAAATGAATGTGGGGAGCGACTTCCGTTTCATGCATTGTTGGGAGATTTGTAAGTTCCATCCCAAGTGGGCGAATATCCTCAGTGGTAGCGAAACTAACACGTCTTCCAAAAGGTCAAGGACACCCTCGTCCCAAGCCCAATCGGATGCACGAGATCAAGAGTTGGAGGACTTTTTGGATGATTCGCCAAACCGGCCTGAATACGGAAGAGATGCAGCAAAAAGGCGTGCTAAAAAATCAAGATCGGGTACGGCATCGCCTTCAGTTGGGAGTTCGGGCACGCGTAGGGGAGTATACAGCGATCAGTTGGATGACATTGCATGCAAGTTAGATACATTCAACGTATTCCAACAACAAAGGGCCGAAATTCGGAAGAGCAAAGAAGTTAGGGATGCCCTGAAACAAATACGAGATGATATGAAATTTCTAGCTCAGCCCATTGATCACCTATCAGGTGAAGAGTTGGAACTAATGTTGGAGACGAGAGAAGAGATAAAGAAAAAATATAAGCACTAGAGATTTTTTTTATGTAATTTTCTTTATTTAAAAATCATTAAAAATTTAAATTTGTTGTTTTAAAAATTATTAAAATAGCTGTTTGGGCTGGCCACGCCCCAAACCCCCACCCCACCATACCGTCTTCAATGTGGGTCAGCCCAGCGAAGCTCCCCCAAGCCACGTGTCAACTTATGCCCCAAATCCCCGCCCCACCATACCCCACCCACAGTCTAAATCCCCATCTTTTTACCCCACCCACCAATCACACACACCGTTATGGACCCCACCCTAAAACCTTTATATCCTACCCTTGCATGGGTTCCCCTACCGGCAAACAATACCCAGTTACACACCTTACCTACTCTTGTGGGTGGCGGCAGTGTTGTGACATAAAGGACGAACCCAGGAAGAGAACCCGTGAGGATGCCCACTTGCACAGTCCCCCTTATTAAAACCTAATAAAGAAGCAACTTTTTAGTGCATCAGCACTTGTACATTTGGCTTTGGGTGGTTTTCAAAAAAAAATTGACCTTCTCCTACCTTGGCATCACAAAACCCACATCAGTATCACATTATAGAGAGAGAGAGAGAGATTAAAGCAGAGAGAGAAAGGCCGGGTCGCCAGCGACATGCGGCGGAACCACTGCGGCGCGCCATCTCCGGCGTCGTCACTACACCATAACCCACCTCTTATATGAAGTTGTTGAATAAATATCCAATGATAAGCCAATCTCCAATTGTCATCAAGTCGATTTTCATGGCGTTTGTGTATATATCTTTCTGATTACAACATTACTCACACAATTTGTTAGTTGGTGTTACTCAAATTCTTGCAATTTCGCTGCTAGGTAATGATCCTCACATTTTCCCCAACTTACATTTGAACGATTTGATTTAAACGGAGCTTCATTTAGCATAATCTGCTTGAAATTTGAACGATATCTGGAATGTTGATAAGGTTATATAAGATTATTTTTTTTGGGATTTTGCTCGATGGTTTGTGGAATTGGGTTTTGACTTTTGATGTCTTTGTGGAAAGAATTTTTTCATTTTTATTTCTGGGTCTCATTTGTAGGGTCCGTCTCAACCTAAGTTGTAGCAATTCGTTGTGGAATTGATGATTTTATCTTAACAAAGTATTTTTATCACCATTGTTACTATGTGACTGTTGCTCAGCTGTTAGATGGTTTGATTCTGATTTTAGAAAGCGGGAAGTATACCAAGGCGACAAGGTCTAAAAGGGCGCAAAA
Organism: Helianthus tuberosus; assembly: GCA_030545235.1. Classification (NCBI taxonomy): domain Eukaryota; kingdom Viridiplantae; phylum Streptophyta; class Magnoliopsida; order Asterales; family Asteraceae; genus Helianthus; species Helianthus tuberosus. The sequence goes on from CM060401.1 coordinate 178,935,953, forward strand.
GCACACACTTTTTATCGGGTAGAGGTTTTGTGTCGGTACAAATTGTTCCAACCACTAGCAACTGATCCATACTAGCAGACTTTGAAGAACACATTTATGATTTCTTATTTATAATTGCCTGGAGTTAATTACTTGCCATGGTCTCCGAATTTTTTTTAGAAGTGGTGTATTTTGAAAATATTTTTAGGATAATGGGGAAGTCAAACAAAAAAAAAAAGGTTTTTGGTGTATCCGCTGTTGCTAATAGCGGATTAGGAAGGGAAGTAAATTGTGTTGCAGCCTTGCTCAGGTAGGTGTCAGATGTTTTTCTAATCCTGAGGAAACACTTAACCATGGTTCTAATCCTCTGTTGAGAATAGAGGATTAGGAGGAAACATTTTAACCGGGTTATGTTTGGTCTCAGGTGAGTTTGGAACCATGGTTAAGGGTTTCCTCCTAATCCTCTATTGAGAATAGAGGATTAGTAAAAACCTCCTGAGAAAGCTGACACCTCCTGAGCATGGCTGCAGAACGGGCTACTTTTCCTTCCTAATCCGCTATTAGCAATAGCGGATACACCAAAAACCTTTCTTTTTGTTTGACTTCCCCATTATCCTAAAAATCTATTCAAAATACACCATTTCTAAAAAAAATTCCATGGTCTCCACCAAATTCAAGGAGAGTATCGATTCATTAAAATTATGGACTTATAAATTGATTCAATACCAGCTTAGTAATATTACCTGTGCTTATAAGAGTCAAACGGTTTACTAACATGGAGACAACCAAAAATGTACTCATTCAGACAAACGGTCCGTAGATCTTGAGAATTTGGCCGAATTTCGCCATGCTAATTGGCACCCATTCAAAAACCTCGGTGTCGTTTAGAAGGTACTGGACTTTTAGTATATTTAGAGATACTAATCTGCATCTTTTCTTTCAATTTACAGTTGGAATTGTGGAAAAAGTTGTTCTTCTTGGAGCACCGGTTGTTATAAGAGACGAAAAAGGTAGCTGTTAGGAAGGTATGGAGCATGTTCTGTAATTTTAATCTCTGTATTACAATTCAGTTATAGTAGGCATGATGTACTCTTTTGCAGGCTGTTTCGGAAGATTGATCAATGCTTATTCCACAACCGATTGAAAGGTTGGAGTGGCCTTTCGAGCCAGGTACACCATACACATCATATATTATTAATGGTATGTTATATTTTGCTATATAGTTTTTTATAGTCAACCATGGTCTCCTTAGTCAAGGATTAACTGGAATTGAACTCGTGGATGTTCCTGAGTCAAGAATGTGAGTTCTGTATCTCATTATTACCCATTTTCATGTATAAGGTTTGGTCTGATCAACCTTCAAGGGGGTGGCATAGTGGTTAAAGCCTGACAACCTGAGTTCCTCTAGCAGACCTCATGTTCGAATCTAGATTCTTACGAATCCTATTAGTTAGCAGGGTATTAGTGGGTCCCTTGAATATTCCACGTACGAACAACGAATAGATTTCGTCTGATGTATAAACCAATATTCTGTGTTGTGGCTGCAAGTTGATGTTACAGAAGTCATAGAGGGCCACTCTTCATAACTGTGGGGTACCCGAGAGATACTAGATCGGCTTGATCTCGACACGTATTATCCGGTTTTCAAAATCACTCATACGAAGAGTCTAGACACAACTTAGTAGTTAACAGAATCTGATATGTTATTTTGTGTACCTATATGTTCATGGTCATTTTCATGTATACGTTGGCCGATAAGGTGATTCTCATAAGGGCTTTAGCCTGAGGTTTCATTATATGTGTAAATATTGCTCTGTTAGAGATGCAGTGGCTTTTCAATAAAAAGATTCTAATATCAGCAGATGATCATGAATGTCTCAAGTACCCGCTTCAACACAATGAAGGTTGCCCATTCAATATTGAGAAAGAAGAAAAGGGTAAGCTTTTTGTCAATAAGGGTCGGGTCAAAACAGGCTGGGTTGACTTAGAAACATTTTTGTTTGGTTCCTTTTCTTGGTTTTTTTCATAAATTATTAGTGTATAAAATACAGTTACTAAAACTATATCTATGAATGCTTATTTTCTAAACTCTTTTAGACGCTGATGGAAGCGGTACTCCCGTCCTTGAAAGATTTAAAACCAAAACAACCACCAGGTGATCAACCACCAGCTGCAAACATGTTCTTTTCCCAGATAGAGGATCTCATGTTTTGAGGTATTTGAGTACATTTGTTTCTTAAATTGATGAATCTTCTCATTGTGATTCACGACTGCTGATCTTAATCATTGTGTTTCTTAGATGTCCATGAGGCGTTGTACCGATGGACTACATGTTCGAGCAGAAGCACTTTTTAAAACAACAACGAGAGATGTGAAGCACTACGTAGGTACCAAATTTATTAATCTTTTGTATCTACTACTATATGATGATTTTTAGAACACGAATAATATTTTAGTTTTTTCTGGCGTCTTTAGAGTTCTGGAAACAGGTTCCACCCACAGAACCTTATCGTGTAATTCTTGGTTATGTAAGGGATAAGTTAATTATTATACACGTGAACGTGCTCGCCATTTGTTAGCGCATGATATATCAGACGTTCCAGAAGAGGCAAACTAGACCTTTTTATACCAATGTTGAAAAGGTATCACCAATTACTTCCTTTATATGAGATATGGTGGCAAACTGGACCTTTTAAGTTATATAATACGCGTGAACGTGCTCGCCATTTATTTATTTGTGTTCTTGACTAGATATGGGCCAAATCTGTTAATACACATGGCGCATGACCCGGATAGCTTTTGGTTAGTCATATGACACATGCGTTTTATGAACCTGATGTCTTTTTATAGTATGGGTTGTAAGAATTTATAGTAAAGGTTTTATGAATTAATAATATACTTATTTGTTGATTTTTTTTATTTTACCAGTTTGACAAATTATATATATGATAACCTGAATCAAACCACTCGAAAGAAAGTGAGTCGAAAGTGCCACATCTACCCCCTCTTTCTAACAAATTTTGTAGTGTAATTCGGATTAGCGCGCCGCAACGCGCGCGGGGCTAAAATCTAGTTAAAAAAAACTAGCTCAATTATACAAACCCAATACCGTTTTAAGACTTGGCCCATCTAAACCCATTTACCATTTAACCCAATTACCAAGTTAAATTTTTAAACCTAAAATTTACTAGTCAGCGGCAAACTTCCAAAAAAGGGGCATCGAACTATTCGACTTCGACAGTTCGACGATTAGGATTCCGGTCCGCACGGTGTTTACGAATTGATCAGACCCATCAGGTTTGTTTCTTACTCTTTGGTTAACTTTGACAATTAGTTGATAAAATGATAAGGTGTTGTTGACCAGACTCATCACTCATCAATAAGTGTTGTTGACTCACTGACTTGAATTGTTTACAATACTCATCAATAGTTTTATTATTTTAGTATTATTATTTTAATATTATCTATAGTAAATTGAAGAGTTAATTACTGTTTTCGTCCCTGAGGTTTGTCAAAAATAACGGTTTCAGTCCATTAGTTTAAAAATTGCGATTTCAGTCCATTAGTTTCATTTCCGTAACCATTTCAGTCCACTTTTCAAACGGCGTTTGTTTTATGCAGTTAATGGAAGCACGTGCTTGTCACGTGATGGGCAATTTGGTCATTTCCATTCCAAACCCAGTTGTATTAAACACCACCTACCCCTTATTCATCCAAACCCTGAGATGGAAATGACCAAATTGCCCATCACGTGACAAGCACGTGCTTCCATTAACGGCATAAAACAAACGCCGTTTGAAAAGTGGACTGAAATGGTTACGAAAATGAAACTAATGGACTGAAATCGCAATTTTTAAACTAATGGACTGAAACCGTTATTTTTGACAAACCTCATGGACGAAAACAGTAATTGTTATTGATTATCAATTTATCGTATTGTTCACTTTGTTGTTATTGACTTTCTTAATGACTAAATGCTTACAGGTATAATGCCTCGCAAACAACTATCCGGATGTCAAAAACGAAAAAAGAGAAAAAGAGATGAAGAGTTAAGAAAGTCTCAAGCCGGGGCTATGCTTAAGTTTTTACAAAAACAACCTCAAGGTGCTAATGTTGGTGAAGAACATGTTCATGGAAAAGTTGATGAACATAATGTCGATACTAACGTTGATGCTAATGTTGAAGAAAATGATGTTGGTGCTAACGTTAAAGAAGATGAAGTTGTTGCTAATGTTGAAAAAGATGTTGTTGGTGCTAGTGTTAAAGATGATGTTGATGCTAATGTTAAAGAAGATGATGTTGACGCTAATGTTGATGTTGAGGTTAATGAAATTGATATATTTGATCCTAGAAATTGGGGTGGGCTTAAATCTAACATGATCAACGTTTTGGTTGAGAAAGGTCCAATACGAGATTTGACTATTGATAAGGGTCCCAAGAATAAATCTGGAAGACGATTTTCTGCAACTTTGTATACTAGAACTCTAGCAAATAAGGAGACTTGTGATAGAAATTGGCTAGTCTATTCGAAAGAGCTTGACAAAGTTTTTTGTTTTTGCTGTAAACTATTTAGAAAAGGGGTTTCGAAAGGTCAGTTGGATAATGAAGGTTATGGGGATTGGAAACATGTTACTTCTAGACTTAAAGAACATGAGACTGGCTTCGAACATCTGAAGAATATGACCACTTGGTATGAAATGCGTCAAAGGTTGAAAGCTAACAAAACAGGTGTTCAAGCAGCGTACGAGCAGTTTAAGAAGTAAAGAGTTCAAGTCATTTTGAGAATTATTGCACTCGTGAAATTTCTTGCTAAACATAATTTAGCATTTTGTGGATCAATTAGAAGTTGTATAAACTATAAAATAGTGATGAGAAGGTCTATTGTTATCCTAATGCATTAATTGCATATAGAGTCTGTTGACTAGTCGAGTAACGGTGACATATGCAATAGTATTGTTTTGTTTATTGTTAGGATAGTCTCACGATTCAAGTAACTATTTAAAATAGATCATTTTGCTACAATAGTATTGTTTTTTTTATTGTTATTACAGTTATCGTCATTTTATTGATTTTTCTATATATAAGTTTATATTTAGTGGCCCATTTTTTCACTCGCATAGGGCCTGAGGGCCCCTGATTCTTAGGGATTGGTTTATAGACAACATTAGCAGGGCTATTTATTTAAGAATTTAACTATTGAAGTTATACCTGACAGTTCTTCTGAAGCATGAGAAGCTTCTAAGCCAGAAAGCCCCTGCATCTCATCACCTGTTGTCTTGATGGCATGTGTGCGGACTTGTATGACAGCCTTTATATATGAACTTATATGCTCACTATAGTCTGTTTGGTTGGGTTGAAACTAACTTTCTTCATGTTTTTGAACATCATGAAAGCATGTTTGTCTCTCTTCCTAGGCTCACCACACCAACTATCACTGCATTATAAGTACTCTGATCACAACATATTGATGTAAGCTTCATAATCAGAAGGTCGTGATTCGAATGCTACTTCTCCAATATAATACATAGAAAAAGAGTTAGACTGCGATTTCAATAGACGATTAATGAGTAACTACAATTATACAGTTGCAGGTATATTAAGTTCTCTGCGTGTTAGTATAGCATAAGCGTAATCATTGCCATTCTGCTTCTCACTCTTCATCCTTATAAGCATATGGCCTCTCTCTCCAACTGGTTATTCTTTAATGATGATCGGTTTCATCAAATATCTCATTCTACATGATATCACAACACAAAAAGCAAGTTACAGCAAAAAAAAAAAAAACTCTTGAAAATGCGGTTATTAATCAAGGAAATGAACAGATTGAAGTTATCATACATTTATGAGCTCCTCCATAACATCCTCCATTGTAATGATTCCTATGACTTCCCCTTCTTGTCTAAACGAAGAAAACGGTTTGTCTGTTATATTAACAACCTCCGGCAAGAATTTATCTGACCACCTTCTGCTCTTTGAGGATTCTGCGCGCGACACATTCCCACTTCCAGAAACCGACTTAAACCTGTGAAACGTGCTCCTGCTACTTAAACCTCCATTCCCATTGCTTTGATAGCTTTCATTCAAAATATCTAATCTCACGTCACTTGACCCTTTGCTTATTAACGGCTGCACTCGTTGACCTTGACTTGGATGTTGTATCACCACAGCTATGTGACTAAGACCCTTTTGGAACTCGTTCAATATATCGTATAACGGCATTGTATCTGAAACCCTGTATATGATACCGTCACAAAATATCATACAACTAAGGTTGATATTTTTTTTGGTACATTAATATAATAAACTTTATGTTATATTATACCTAGGAATCAGTCGAAGAGTGATGTTTTTTATCGGAACGCAATCTGCTGGATTGATGGTCATTAGATTCTTCACCTGTTGTGTTTTTCACAATGAGTAAGATTGTTTTCTAGATAAGAAAATTTTTTTTTTTGTAAATGTTTACCAGAAGAGCTCCGACTATGTTTCCGGGTTGATCATAGTATACCGGTACTCTGCTATAACCCTTTTCTATGATTAAATTCATCAATTTTTTATCTAGTTTGGCGTCAATATCGACTGAAAACGTTTCAGATAAAGGAGTCATGGCGTCGCATGCTGTTTTTGAGGTAAGTTCAAGTGCTCCTCCTATGATTGTTGTTTCATGAAGTGACAAGCTTCCACCTTTCCCAGCCTTCATCAAGTAAATGATTTTATAAATCTTATTATTTGAATATTTTTATAAAGGTTTGATTAACGGGTTAACATTTACACAAGGTTTATACTGTACCTTATTACCATGAAAATCAACTAATGTCTTTAACTCAGCTCGGCGAAAAAGACTAACATGCCCTTTCCCCAATATGAAATCTAGCACCTGATGGCAGTTAGTTCAAGAATCAAAGTATCAAACACAGTTGAAGGTTGTTTATGTTTTCTTTCTCTAAAAGTATAAAATAAAACTCACCTTGCTTATCGGGTAAGCTACGGGAAACCAAATCCAGACGAGCACACGAACAAGTGGAGTCACGGCTGCACCGATCGCAAGACCGTAACGTGTACAAATAGACTGTGGTATTATCTGGTCAAAGTTACATGTTCTGGTTCAGTTGCCTTTTTGTTTACATTTATTCTGTTGCGTAATTTTATGTTAGAAACATAGGATTCTAACCTCGCCAAAGAGAAGTATTAGCGTCACTGAAATGATAATAGCACCCAATTCCGGGACCAATTTGTTCAAAAATATAGGAAGTGCCTAGAGCAACAAAAATTAACGCATTTTTAAGCACGCTTAAAGGTATATAACATGTTATTTAACTATGGTACTTATGCATAATATACCTCCATGGCAGTAGCATTGCTGATCAAGAGTGTGCATAGAACTAAATGATGCCTCTTCACAACTGATAAAATCTTTGCTGCATTCACAAAAGTATTTTTTTTCTGATTAACTCAAGAAATCAAATAAGTTTATAAATTAATGTGCTTAAAAAGGTTAAGCATACATGCACGGAGACGGTCAACGGGCTTTCCTGATGCGGCAAGCACTTCAAGGTCAACAAGACTCATTGACATGAGCCCAAGTGTGAGCCCAGACATCATTCCAGCAAACAACACAATCATGGTGACCACCGCGACGTGAAAGAAGAAGTCTAGACTGCAACATGTTAAGTACTTCATTCCACTATCAAAATCTACAACCCTGATTCTTCATATTTATGTTACAAAGAGTTTAAAGGCTTTCCATGTAAGGCTGGAAACAAAGTGATTGGATTTTTTTGAGCATATTCCAATGAAAATCACTCTTTTTTATCAAAAACATAGTGCAGTTTTTGTCATTTGGTTTTGATTCTGTCGTTAGTACAGCCAAATGCAAAAAAATGGATCATTTGAATAACAAAAACTTTGTTGGCCGATTTTTAGGCCTTGACATAATAGACAAAGGTAACTTGAGTTGTGTGGACAAAAAGCAGGCTTAGGATTTTTATTTACTTATTTATTTATTTTGTTAAAATACTATCAATTCAAACATTCAAAAGTTGTAGTGATAGATCTATTAATTTGAAATGTTTTAATTTCTATGAAAAATGTTAATTATCAGAAGATTAGTGATAAAAGTGTTAGCTCAAAGAGTTAGAGGGTTGTTGTAGATATGTGCAAAGATGAAGGGTTGCAGTGTCATTTAAGTATTCTTCTCGGCAAAAAAGTGTGCTCTCTCATTCTATACTCTTCCGCTCTCTCTTTAAAACCGAAACATCTCTTTGCATTCTCACAACAATGGCAATAGAGAAGATAATCAAAATGGATCGGGCCAGATGGGTGAGGTCAAAGATGGTCAGTCGAAAATGAAAAGCACTATAGAACAATTTTAATGATAAGATTATACTAATTGTTGAAAAATGAAAACAATTTAATGTAAAATTCTATAAATTAGAATAAACGGTGTGGAGCGGCTTGAAGGAAGGGCATGGAGTGACGCGTGGCAACCACGTCAGCCTGGTGGCGTGGAGAGAAAAAACATGGAGTGGGAACAGGGGTGGACCTAATGTAGGTTGAGGCGTAGCACGGGCTACGGCTCAACTTTTTTCCGGTAGTGTAAAATTTTATTTTTTTTTTCGATTTTTATACTAAGGACACCCCTCAACAAGTACTAGGACACCCCTAAAAAAAAAATTTACAAACTGAAATTAAGCCCAAATAATACTGATTATATTAGCCCAATTAACCAAATAATAACCTATTAGATTGAATGGGCAGCAAATTGAATGAAGCAGGGATATCAAAGGTCGACACTCCACACACGATGACACGAACAAGGGCTTGCTGACCTGCTGTCGACGTCCAGAATTGTTACTCGAACAGCGAACAAGATTGCTTGTTGTTGCTAACTTGCTGCTGTCAAACGATTACACGAACAACTGAACAAGGGATTGCTGCTGTTGTTGACTTGATGCTGTCATCGCACTCGCAGATTCACAGGACGATTACACGAACATGATTGCTTGCTCTGTCATCGCAGATTCGCAGGAGGACGCAGAGTCGCAGATTTAATAAATATTGGTTAGTTTCAGTTTGATTAGTTTTATGATTATGAGTTAATGTTCTAGACTTCTAGTTACTTGTTAGTTGGTTTAATTGTTGATAAGTTTGATTAGTTTTATGATTATAAGTCACTCGAACAGAAGATTAATTGATTATTGGTTAGTTTGATCAGTTTTATTAGTTTTATTCTTGTTACTTGTTTTTATTGGCTGATTATTGGTTGTTAGTTTGATTGTTAATTGATTGTTTGATTGTTTGAATTATTTGAAGTGATGACGAAACCAAAATCCAAAAAACAAGCTTTAATTGGGAACTTTTTCTAAACCGAGTGGGCTGAACGCTGAAGTCGCTGAACAACAAGGATACCAAGTCGCTGAACACGGGCTGAAGGTGTCGCTAATGATCATTGATCGCTGCTGATTGCTGAAACAGTTCAGAACAATAATCATCGAACAGGCTGATTGGCTGAAGTCGCTACTGTTGTGTTGATTGTGAGTTGTGAGTATTCTTTATTTCTTCTTAAGTTCTTGAATTGTTTAATTTCGATCTAAAAATTAAAAATAAACCTAGCCCAATCTAAAATCTAAAAACTTATTGCCAATATTAATTCATAAAGCCTAGCCCAAATGTGATATGCCCAATATTGATTTGTTAACCTAAATACTATTAACTTAAAAAAAACTAGTTTATAAAATTTAATCCGGTAAGGCCTAAGGGCCTTTATTTGGCTCACCCATGGCACTTGAATTTTCAGGATCGGCCCTGCCCCGTAATGTAGGTAAAAAAATTGTTCTATAAATGTATCGTAAAAAAATTTGGGATAGCCCTGAATATTTCTTCTAGTTCCGCCACTGAGTGGGAATGTGGCGTGGAAGAGAATAAAAAAATAAACATCAACCAATCAAAACAAACATAAACTACACTCACTAATCAAGAGTCTCCACCTCACCCACACATTTGCCCCCATGGCGGTGGAACTCCGCAAGCCCCAAGCACAACACCATTCACAACGCGGGGCACGGGGTGGTTTTGTGAGCGTGGATTGACAACAATGCCGTGTTTCCACGCCCATACTGTGTGGTCTTAGCAACTTATTTATGGATATAGTTGTTGTACCTAATAGGCTAATACTTGTGGAGTTTTTTAAAAAAAAGTTTAGTTTTATTACATTTAATCCAAAAGTATTTGATACATTACATTTAATCCAAAACTATTTGAATTACTTTTCACTCAAAACTATTTATATTTTGCAATTTAACCTCACAACATCTTTACTTTCAACTTTGGTCCCCTATACTTTTCATCTTTCACAAATTTTTTGTTTTGTGCTTCGTTCTAAATTTTACGAGTTAACACGACGCAACGTGCGTGTGTGGTTCAACGTTTTTATGTCGTTTATTTTTTTTCCGTTTGACAGGTTCGTCATAACGTTCGGGTCCTAGATCGACTTTGTTACTATTTTCTATGTTTTACGTTCTGATCTAATTTTTTCGCATTAGCACGCCGCTAATTATATATATTAAACCCATTAAGTCTAACCAACTTTTAGGATAATCTTAGCCATCTAAATTCGTCAACTTTTGATCTTGACCCTTTAAACTCAAATAAAAAACTGTAATACTGGCAGTTCAGGGAAGTTATACTCTCTCTCTCCTAAAATGGGGAAGTTTTGAACGGTTTTGTGATTTAATCTCTCCCACGTCGTCTCCTCCCCATGTTCCTGTAACTTCCATGTACACTTCCTTTTAAAGCAGACCTGATGTATCTCAACCCTACATTTTTGCCTCATTCCCCTCCAAACTGAAGCATCGATTTCTCAACACAACCTGTCTTTGAAGCACCGATTCCAAGAATCACCGCTTCTTTACCTCCGAAAATGTCAAAAACATGGGCTTAGTTCTCCGGCGACGTGAAGATATCTCGCCGATCAATGGAATAAATGTCTTCTTCGCTTGTATAAACACACTAATCTTCCACCTTCAACCTGAATCATCATCCCTAGATCTCAATAAAGATGGTAAGTTCTTTTAATTTATACACTTTGCTTGTGTATTCATCATAGTTATGGGATTTACCCTAAATCGAAGAGTTTTTATTGATCAATTTTCAGTTGATTTGTGTATCTAGGGTTTTGATTTTTGTAGTTCAATGATATTGATTATTTATTAATCATATCTCTGAAGCCTAGCGCACAGACTGAAGTCCGACAGAACCTTTACAAAGTGTTAGCCGTTCATAATCATCACTGGTAACCATCATCCATTACTGTTTATTAATTCAGTTATTATTCCTAACAAATTGCAAGTTGCAATGAGCTTAAAGAAAATATATTTTTGAAACGCGCTGGATATTGTCTATTTTAAATTGCAATTTGGCTTGAGTTTTGCAGAAATTGGGCATGAGTTTTGGAGAACAAATGGGTAATCTGTGGAAACACAAATTAGAAAGATACGGGTTCACTACAAACACAATGAAAACCCAAACTTTATGCAGGCCAAATGAATTACCAGTCCATCCTGTCAAACCCGCCATACCCGGAACCGACCCAGTACTACTCGGTACCGGCTCACCATTGTAAACGCAACTAAACACATTGGTTATTTATGAATGTTCAAAACAAGGTTAGTGGGTCAATCGTCTACACGATCTTTTCTTTGAAGTGAACTAATTTTCTAGCATTTTTGGCACAATTTGCTGCAGAAGCCACCCTTCGAAGAGTTTGTGCGGATGAGAAAGGTGATGAGATGCCCCCCTATTTAGGCCATTATTGCTTCACTAGGGGCAGAACTCAAGTTGGTTAGAATGGAGGTAAGGACGCTAAACTTATACCCACCATACAATTGATTTTAGACGGCACGCTAAGAAAGAAATTTTTCAATTATGATTAGAGGCAATTTGCACACATCAAACGTTTTTCAGTTGACAATTTTATTCTTACACGTAACTATTTTGCTGGACTATTTCTGTGACGAGGCTAAAATTGTGAAAAAGGTTTTGTTCTAACTTTTACCTTATTTTAAGTAACCAACTTTTTTAGGAAAGAAAAAATCATCAGTTTCAACAATTCTGATACAAGGTAACAAACTTTCTGAAGCTTGGATTTAAGGTAATATGATCCGGTAACTGAGAGTTTTGATGGAAAGGCAATTTGTCCATAACAAAAAGTGATTTTACGCAATAAATGTGAAAAAAAAGGTATCATTTATTGCGTAAAATCACTTTTTGTTATGAACAAATTGCCTTTCCATCAAAATTCTCAGTTACCGGATCATATTACCTTAAATCGAAGCTTCAAAAAGTTTGTTACCTTGTATCAGAATTGTTGAAACTGATGAATTTTTTCTTTCCTAAAAAAGTTGGTTACTTAAAATAAGGTAAAAGTTAGACCAAAACTGCCACGAGGGAAATTTAATCAGACTCATAAAATATAATGGAAATACTCGACAAGTATAATGGCTGGATATAAACAACTGTTGGAGAATTATCATGTTTAAAATCATATGACCCCATAGAAATCTATTGCATTGACTTACATACATTGATATAATGAATTTTTTAGATTGGAGTACTCAGCTGATGTGGATTTTGCCGATTGGGTGAAGTTCAATGCGTAAAGAACTGTAAGTTTTTTTTTTGTAATTTTGTGCTACTTTTGTTTTGATTGATCATTCAGAAGGATCACTTTGAGGTGTATGCTTTGATTTATTACCTGTTTTTAAAATTGATCATTCTTTGTTTGTTACGTTGTTAGTTTAACCCGTCCACCAGATTGTGTTTTAATTTTAAGAACAAATAATTTCACTCATCAATTTTAATAGCTTAAGGTTTATTGATCAATTTAGTGTTGATTTGCATCTGTAGGGTTTTAATTTTGACTTCAGTGATATCAATTAGCATTATTCATGTCAGTGTAGAACTGTTAAAAAGTGGTTTCCATTCGTAATCATCGTCAGATCACTGAAAATTCATCATCCATTACAGGTACATGAGTTTATAGTTGTGTTTCCTCTTATGGTCTATTTTATCGGCATATGCATATATGTAGGTTTATTTTGCATTTTAATTATTGGGTTGTCTTCATTAGGGAACTAATTTATTTCGACATGTGACATGGTTTGCATAGAGATTATTTTTGTTACATTTATGCACATTTCTTAGTGGGGTGGGTTTTTTTTTTGTGCATTAACATGCTACCCTTAAAGTGAAAGAGGATTTGTGGAGTGTTTTGGAAAGAGAACCAACAGATGGAGAGTTGGTTGAGGCAACGAATATGATCGTATCACAGCTGACTTAGAGTGGAGTCCTCTTTTGTGTGGTTTATCTGATATGGCCTTTTTAAATGATGAGATGAAGTTTGAAAAAAAACATTAATATTTATTAATAACTAAAAAAGCTATTAACCACCGCATTCTTTCTATTATGGGCCATTATCTAAATCTATTTGCCATTTATCCACTTAATGACACCATTGTTGCTGGAACCATGGTGGGTATATATACATGCTACACTGGCGGAGTTTGAACGAAAACTTAGTGGGGGTCGGTCTCTTAAAAAATCCAATATTTTACGCTACAAAAAAAATATACTTGTTGGTACATTTATGTCTATCGCCTCCGTCAATCTAAAACCGTAGCTGAAACTGAAGAAATCTAGGCTTATAGTGTTATATTTTAATAGAAAAGGCAAGGTGGCATTTCTGTAAATAAGGAAACCTTCCTTATATCCTTGGCCTATAAATAGGGAGCTAAAATGTTAGATTTAAGACTTTTTGCTCATTTGGAGATTTAGAGAGCTAAGCTTAGAGAGAGAAAGTCTAGAGAGAGAAAGTCCTCATACGTGATTCTCAGTGCATTGTACTCGTCATATTATTCTATAGAATCACGTTATTAGTACGTTCTCGTGTGTTCGGTCACGTTCGTGTACGGATTCCGCACGTCACACGTTCGTTTCACAATCGTTCGGAGTCAAAACCGATCCTACAAGTGGTATCAGAGCAGGAGCTCGATTGCACTGATCAAACACATAGATTCGTACAGGATTTCATCGATTTCAGATTCGAATTTCATCATTTCTTCATCTTCTACACTTCTTTCACGTTTTAACTGAATTTTTCAAAATTGAACGAGTTTTTACGGTCCAAATCGGCTGATTTTTTGATATATTGTGCGAAAACACCTGATCTACAACCCTACAAAGTTTCAGATCCTAATTCCAAGCCGATTGGGAGAAATCTGAGTTTTTCTGTCCGAAATCGCGTGACGTCAGACATATTTCGTGCGAAATTAACTAATTTCGTTTGAAAAGTGCTTAATTCCGTGCGAAATTAACTAATCTCGTTTGAAAGGATAATTCCGTTTGGTAATCCCGTTTGAAATGATAATTCCGTTTGGTAATCCCGTTTGAAAGGATAATTCCATTTGGTAATCCCGTTTGAAATGATAATTCCGTTTGGTAATCCCGTTTGAAAGGATAATTCAATTAGGTATTCCGTGTGAAAGTGTCAATTCTGTTTGAACATTCCGCGTGAAATTCTTATTTCGTTTAAAAGTGTTTGTCACCCACATCGACTGAATACAAAGTATCGGCCCAATCAGACATTCAAAAGAATTAATGTCCATGTGAATCTGTTGTAATTAATATCTCGGTCCAATCAACATTTAAAGAAAAACAATCAATTGACGGCTCATAAATGCAGATTGCATGTGTTGTCGACACAGTTTTATGTGAAACATCATTCAGGTCACATGTATTGAATCGGTCCAATCATGTTTGAGCTGTGAAATAGTTGTCGGCCACGAGAATTGAATAGGCGGCCCATGTGAATCATTGTTAATTGCTTGTGGTTCTCGGCCCAATATTAACTATAATATCATCGGCCCGATCAGTGAAGGCCCAATTGAATCCATTTCGTTTTGATCGGCCCATTCATTCAGTGATCTCACTTCAACAACATTGAAACGAGTCCGCAAATCTTCGACAACGGGTCTTAGATTGATTTCATCAACACACACTGTTACGTATTCAGTCCGTTTAAACTGATTGTTTGTTTGTTTGTTTGCAGGTGATTCGGTGATTTACAAGGTGCAAATACCAAGAAGTTGAAATTTTGTGGACTTTGAGCTAAAAGCAATTTTTAAACTAAATCATTAAACAAAGAAATTGTGGTTAAAATGTTTGACGAAAAGGAAAATGTTAAACTTGGAAGAATAAATGAGTGGTTTGATATGTATTGGGAGTATAGGAAAGAAGATGAGAAAAATGATGCTTGGATTAAAAGATCTGAATATTTTTTGTGTAGGAAATATGAAAAGTTTAATGAGTTGGAAAAGAGGTATAATGAATTACTTGACAATTTGAAAAGATATGGGATAAAGATGTCAAATGCTGAAAAGATATCTAAATTTGCAGATGCATTACCTTCAGAGTGGAATGAATTTTGGATTAAACTAAAGAAGGATTCTAGGTTCTCAAAATTTAGTCCAAATGATTTCATTAGAGAGCTTAGAACACACAATTGTGAAAATGAGAAGAAAAAGAAAGATTTGATAAACGAAATCGAAAAGAACTTAGAAAATCTAAACTTGGATGTGTTTCTTGAAATAATCAAAAGAATTAGAAAAGGTCTTAGCACAAGAAGTAAGATGAAATATGATTTCAAAAGAGGTTTTTTTTAGATGAAGATTTGAATCATGCTGATATTGTTAAAATTTTTCTTGCAGGAACATACAAGAAGGAGACAGAGGGAATGTCAAAGAATGAAGAATCCAAGAAGGATGAAACTTCAAAATGTGAAGTTGTGTGCTCAAAATGTGATAAATCTGAAGCAGACAATGTCAAACTCTTGAAAGATGTGGAGAGTTTGACATTGGAAAACAAAAATTTAAAAGAAAATGAAAAAGATTTTCAAAATAAAATAACAGTCTTTGAAAATGAAAATTTGAAAATTGAAAAAGATTTTGAAAAGATTAAAATTGAGAATAAAGATGTTTCTTGGATAAAATTAGAAAATGAAGTTTTAAAAGAAAAAGAAACAGATTTTCAAAATCAAATAAAAGTTTTAGAAAATGAAAAATCTGTTTTTGAAGAAAATAAAATTGAAAATGAAAAGGCAATAAATTCTCATCTTGAGAAAATCACTCAACTTGAGAAAGAAGTTGAATTTGCTAGAAATAAAATTGTTGAGTTAGAAAAGACATTGAAAGGATTTGTGACCTCGTCTGCATTGGTAGATCATATATGTCCAAAACCGATCAATGAAATTCCAATAAGTGACAATGTCACAAATTATGACAAAGTCATAATTGAAGATTGTGATGATAAAACTGATGATGAAAAAGAGAAAAATAAAATATTTTTGGAATTAAAAGAAAAATTCAAAGATACTGTTTTACATTCTACTGAAAAAGGTGAATGCTCAACGCAAAAACCTGTAAAGAAGAATGTAGAACAAACACAAAAGGTTAAAAATTCGGAAATTTTTCAAAAAGAAAATAAAAGATCGTCAGTTCAATCATCCAATCATTATAAAAAACCACAAAAAGTTGAAAATCAAAACTCACAAAAAGTTGGTAATAAGTGGTGCAAGTTTGACCACAGTTCTCAAATGTCAAATCAAGGATACAAGAAAAGACATGATTACCACAAGGCAAATCAATGTTATGATCTTAGTGTGTGGTATGAAAGTGAGGAAAGGTATGATAACAGAGTGTGTTACACATGTGGTTATCAGGGACACATTGTTGTTAACTACCAAACTCAAAGATTTGATTCAAGAAGATGTTATGACTGTGGAATCAAAGGTCATATTGCCAGAGATTTCCCAATGAGATCAAAGAGAAGATCGAGGGCTGAATCTCATGGACAAATGTATGAATCAGTCAAGGTCGAAGAAAAGCCCAAAGAAAGGAAACAGAAAGTGAAACTATCAAAAGGGCAGAAAGACAGACTGAGAAAGAAAAGGAAGAAAGTAAGAGAGTACCTAGAAAAGATTTTGTCCTCGGATACAACTGGAAAATCAGATAACAGTTCTGATAAATCGTTTTGCTTTCCAAAGAATGATCAGTCAAGTAAAACGAATTCATCAGATACAAATCTGAGGACAAAAGGGTTGATAAAGAAAGAAAAATTAACTAATCAAACCGATGAACAATCAAAGAAAGTTAATTTTTCAGACAAAGCCTTTATCAAAGTTTTTAAGTATAAAAATGACAATGAAAAATTGTGCATGTCACAGGTTGACAAATTTGGAAAGGTTAAACATTGTAAGGATTGGGTTCCAATAGAGAATGGCGATGAATTTGTTTCTGAGAAAACAAAAGAGCCACATTCTGGCAATGACTCTGACTTGTCAAAGTCAGAGGAGCCACAATCAGGCAATGAAACTGACTCGACAAAGTCAGAAGAGCCAAGTTTTGAGGTAAAAACTGTCAAACCCAAGACTGGTCAGGCTTGGGTGAATCTGTTTAAATGAAAACCCTGACTTGCCGGAGCTCCCAGGTTGGTAAGAGTGGAGCAGGTATCGGCATCTTTCTTGAGAAATTCACTTAAGTGATATTTCGAATTACAGAAGGTTAATCAAGGACATTAAGTTGTACTTGATTTATCTTTTCTACAAGTGTTTGTTGTTGATGAGAGTTTAAAATTGTTAAATGTTTCAAATGGTTGAAGAAAACAAGGTGATGAAACCCCGAATTTGTGAAATGACACACAAAGCTTATTTTCCGGAAAAATCATTTTGATTAAAACAAACTTAAGTGTTTTGAAATCATAATGGGAAAATAGTTTGTTGTCAGGGGGAGTTCTGATTGTTTATGCACAGTGGATGGCGAATTGAAGTAATTCTCATCATGTTGTCACTTTACTTTGTACAGTTTGTTTTCAAATTTTCCTAGAAAATCAAAATTGAGACATATTTTGATTTTAGGGGGAGAAAAATTTTAAAAAAAAATTTGAAAATTTGAAAATGCCAAAAACATTGAAAAAGCAAAAATGAGTTTTGTTGTGAATAAGAGGAAATGATAGTAAATCAGTGGACTATCACAGCATGCTAAAGAAATGAAATGTCAAATGTGATAAACGGTTTCACTAAAGATGTGACGATAGGCTCAGCTAGACTAGTAGATTTGCGATAACGATACAAACTTAAATGAAAAAGCCTAGTTCTAGTGGGAAACATGGTTGAAAGCATAGTACTTAGTTTTGTCCTTCGTGATTGTGTACCTACTCAGTAATCGTTGAATGCTAAAAGAGCATAAAAACCGGTTAAGTCTGTGAACTTTCACAACTTGCTGAAAAAGTCGTTGTGATTGTGCATTTCATTTTGCAAAGATTTAAACTTGTTTTATTTCTTTATTTTGTTTAAGCATTGGACATCCTCTGCGTATACGTGAGTATCGACCTAGATGTTATTGCCTAAACGTTCTGCTTTATTTTCTTTAGTGTTTCGTTTAAGCTTTGGATCACCTCTGCGTATACGGGAGTATCGACCTGGTGGTTAAAGCCTAAACAACTTCAACTTGTTTTTATTTTCTTATTTTGTTTAAACATTGGACTTTCTCTGCGTATCGAAAGATCGACCTGATTGTTAATGTTTAAACATTCTTAGTTGTTTTCTCACATATCACAGTTGATGAAAGTTTAAAGGCATTACTTGAGTTAGTGTATTGCATGATGAGGGGATATGCTGAGATCGTGGGGTCCATAAGAATTTAGTGCAAAATTAATATACCTTAACGTGTCAGTAAGCATTTCGAAAGTTTTTAGATTGAGTTTAAGAGGACAACTATATCGTCAATCTATGTGAATCGTTTAGAACTTAAAGTGTTAAAAGCTCAACGGTACTAGTGATTTGTCTCATGAACTGATATGATCCTCTTACACAAACTCACAAAAATATTGTCTGTATATATTTCTTTACTGCATTTCTCTAAAAACAAAAACCCAAAAAGATTGTGTTTTAGTATAGATATTTGAAAATACAAAAAGATTTTCGACAACTGATGTTGGAAAGCTAATTTTCAAAATTCCAAGTGCTAAACATGATGAACCACATTGGGTTGGGAGAGTTTGATTGAGAAATAATTGTGTAAAAATATATTTTTGAGAAAAATTTATGTTTAGTTAATCAAGGTCGTTCATTTGAACTTGATGTAACTATTATTGTTGATGATGTAAGATTTCTACCAATGAGTTTTCCAAATTGTTATAAATTGAAAACTTATGTTATGGGTAGAGGATGTGCAGGTTAATCAGGTCTCAAATCTTGAGCAGATGCAGAATAAAGCCAGGATTTGATCCTGAAATTGTGAACCTGTGAAAGCCAGACTACGATCCCGACAGCTGAGTCTAAGGGGGAGTCTGAAGACAAGCTCAATGCAAGGGGGAGCGTGTATTCAAGGAGCCAGGTAACTATCCTGGAGGAGCTTGTATACGGAAAACCAGGTATCGATCCCAAAAGCACGGATATTTAACGAAAGGGGGAGCCTGAAGAAAAGGAGTCTGATCGAAAGGAAGAGCAATGGAAGCCTGAAGACAAATCCACGGGGATTTTGTTCGAGAAAGATAAAGATAAGTCGCTACGAGCTTGACTACGGATTGACTGCGGCAATATCCAAGGGGGAGTCTGTTGGTACATTTATGTCTATCGCCTCCGTCAATCTAAAACCGTAGCTGAAACTGAAGAAATCTAGGCTTATAGTGTTATATTTTAATAGAAAAGGCAAGGTGGCATTTCTGTAAATAAGGAAACCTTCCTTATATCCTTGGCCTATGCAACACCTCGAAAATTCGTGTTCAATGAAATAACGACACGTGTCATGTAAGACAAAAAGTGTTATAAACCCGGATATAATTAAAGATGTATGACAGGATTTAAAAGTGTCGTCATGTTAATTTTACACCTCTGAACGACCTCATGATGAATCCCAAGACTAATAAACATCTAGTACATATTCAAATCCGGTGATTTCTAGCAATAACTGATTCATAATTTCAATGGTGGACTCCTACGAAGAAATGCACGATAAACCTTCATTTACGGTACTTTCAAAAGGATTCAATAAAAACATGGCAAAGTGGTAGGGTATATAACTATTCAAGACCCAAATAAGAGGCCCCAAACTGATAAATCATGTCCCAAATTCGGAATGCACAAGTTGCCCTTTCAAACCCCGAAAGAATAACAACTTTTGGCTGCTGCAGAAGGCTTACGGACCGTAAGCCTCACCCTTACGGTCCGTAAGGGTGTGCCAGCGACCAAAAATTCGACTGTTTGCTGTTTAAACGCAATAACCGACCTATAAACGATTTTCACATCTTTGGACGACCCCTACATCACTTTTAGATCCTAGAAGCACTTGTTGATGATCTGGGGCACATGATAGACTTGTGTGTCAATGATCTATGAGATCAAGAACACTATATAAAGGGCCAAAGTTGCAACCATTTGATCACACCTCACTTCAGCACTTCTGATCATTTCTGGAGCTCCAAAGCAGACTCAAGTGATCACTAATCGTGCATAGGACTTCAGTAAGTATGCTTAACCTTTCTTAGTTAAGTTTTTGCTTAGTTTTAGCTTAAAAGTCAAACCGACGTAATTAACGGTTGACTTAGCGATTAATCATTGATGGTCCAGTGATTAGTCGAATTGTAAGTAGTTATAAGTTGGTAATTATGTGGGCATTAAACCCTTAAAAGGGCACCCTCTGATTCCTAGTCTAACTAGGTCAAATGTCGGGTCAAACTTGTTATTAAAAGGTCAACAGAATGCTTAATTTCTAATTTATGCATAATTAGCAATGTAGAACCCATACAACCTGTTTGGTCATTAATATAACTTGGTAATTAATGTAAGAACATGTCTAAACATGTTCAACCCGACAATTTTCTATTTAGACCCGGTTCGGAACCGAAAGTCGCAAAGCTTTGACTTTTGCTTTGACTTCAGTTCTGACCCGTTTTGGTATGTTTTAGAAATACCTTAGAGCTTTAATTGGACTAGGTTACATGCTAGTATAACCCTCTGGGATTATACACCTTAGTTCATTAGTTATCCAATTAATATGCATGATTCCGTTAATTGCTCATATGTTGACCATTATGCCCTTTTCACCATAAAACGTGATTTTTGAAAATGTAAAAGTGTAGAAACCTTAGTTACTGAATTATAAACTTGCACCCAAAATTTGACATCAGTTTGAGGTGTAGATTCAGAGTTATGCTCATTAGCGTAATTAGAAAGCTTCTTTAGCGATTAAACGGCATAATTAGCGTATAGCCTAATTAAACCTACTTTTTTATATCAAATTTATTACCCACTGATGTAATATATTATTTTGGGATTTTTGAAGATTTTTAATTAATTTTAGGCTGAGCATAACTTATAGTCATAGGCTTAATCCGGTAATTGTCGGTTTTGCCCTTACGGGCTATAAAATGAGTTTTACAGATCTTTTTGACCCCAAATCTTTTGCTACTGATTTCATATGACAAATAAATTTTTTTAAGCCTTCTGGAGTAATAAAAATATCAGCTCTCAATATAGAACCCGGAAACGGCTTCTAATCGCCTTTTTAAGCGTTTTTAACGCATAGTATGTACTAAAACTATTTTAAACATACAAGGGTTGATACCTACTGATATTTTAGGTAAATTATAATATTTTAACAGTAAGCAAAAGTTGTGTAACTCAGACTTCAGTTTTGAGCTTTTCGGCTTATATGAAATTACCAAAATTCCCCTACGATGCATAGTTTGGTTATAATTGATAAATTTCACATATATGCAATACCATACTGTTATAACTTAGTAAACTAAGTATTTTTGGTGATTATATCAGACCTGTAACTCAGGTTAATGCTTAAACTCTTTTATAACCTTTTAAATGACCAAACTACCCCTACGGGGCATAGTTTGTGTTTAAATTCGTTTCGGGCATAATAAAAGATATCTTACTGATGTCACAACATATTTGAGGCATATTAACTTAGGAAACCTGTATATGGCTCTTACGGTTACCCGTTACGCTTCTTGCGCGTTCGGTGCGGTTTATGTAACTAGTTTGCATAAATTAGCCGAAACGGGTCAAACCTTATCGGTTTTATCTCAAAATCCAGAATGTGTATGAAATACCCATATTAAGCAAGTCTTCAAACTTGTCGGGTCTAAATCACATTCTATTCCGGTCTTCGCTTAATCGTGCGTACGAACCGTATCTTTGAAACTAACCGGTCTAAGCTTAAGCTTAACTAAAGACCCGTTAGAATTCTAATAGGTTATTATAAACCTTCGTTCCAGAATAGGAGGACCAGTAAAAGCTACTTGCATTTGCTGTTTGTGAATTATACTTGCAAAGGTAAATACTTTTAACTTATTTTCCCTTATACGGGCTTGGGGTACGGTATATAAAATACCGCTTGGTCGGGCATTCGACCTTAATCGATTAGTGGTTAAGTATTATCGAGATGACCCGTTTAAATATGTTTTGTTTGCTTAAAGCCTTTGGGGGGTTAATGACCATGTCCTGGATATCCTCGGCATCATTTTACGAAATGGCCACGACCTAAGCGCGGGGTGTAGGCGTACACTCGTCAGTGCATAAATAAATAAGGTGGTGTGTCTATTGATCTTTAACCCGGCACGATCCGGGCTACTGAACGCATAAGGAACATGTAATTCTTTTACAAGTTTATATATTTAAATAATTATCCCAAGTTATAAAATGTTTATGCCATGTGCATCCAAATCAATTTTTAATCATTTTTAAAATGAGTCAGTTGATTGTATTTACCAGTGTAAACTGACGTATTTTCCCAAAAAGATTAAATGCAGGTACTACTCGTAATAGGCTGGATTTCTCCTTAGCAACAATAAGAGTCTCGCAAGCTTAAGATGCCTAAAGTCTGTTGAACTACTGTTTCCTATTTATTTTTGATCCTTCTGTGGATTCTTTCAACTGTTTGTGATACACGATATTACAATTATATTCAGTTGAAATATATCTTTCAATTGCTTCCGCTGTGCATTTAAATATTGTGTTGTTTGACTATTATGTTGCCAACCACGTCACGATACTCCCCACCGGGCCCACCGGTAATACATGGAAAGTCGGGGTGTGACAGGTTGGTATCAGAGCTAACGCTGAGTGAATTAAACACTAGCCTTTTGTGTTTAATCTCAGTTACACAATTGCACATTCCAAAAACTTTCGAGTCTAGACAAATAACATAGGACAAATTCTACTTTGTTTTGTTTTGTCCTTTATTTTATATATTCTTGTCGTTATCTTATGTTATATTGACAGGACTAAATATGCCGCCAAGATTCTTTCGACGAAGAGGACAAGGCAAGGGGCCAATCACCGCCCCCAATGACCACGAGGCCGGGCCTTCGCACATGCGAGCTCCTTCCACCACCGCGAGTGCTGACCCTAGAGAGAACAGGAGAAACCCTTTTGAGCCTGCGAGACGGTCTGTCTCGCACAGTTCTACACCTCCCTTTCATAACTCTTATGGGCCACAGTCGGAAAATGAGCCTGACAACCCTCAACCTTCTTACATGCCTCTTCAGCGATCCCTATCGCATAATTCCTTTGGTAACCCCACACCTGTTTTTAGGGGCTGGTTTAACCCGGAAAATTACATACAAGAACCAGTGGGTTTTAACCCATTGGTGCCAGAGGATCATTACTCCGGCGATCATGCAGAGGACATGGACGAGGACACCGATCCAGTCGAGCCCGCAACCAGAACTCCCAACCATCCTATTGAGGTCTCAGATGGTTCGTCTTTTCATGGATCACCCTACCATGGTCCGGACAGTTACCAGGCACGATTTAATCAGTACGAGTGGTATTTTACACCCTCACATCATTCATCACCTCACTAGCAGCAGCAGCAGTATCCCTCTGAGGATCCACGATTTGTGGCAGTCACGCCACCGCCTCCACCGCCACCAGTTAATCAGGCACCTCCGGAACCGCCAAGGCGTAGGAGGACAGGCGCGCGAATGTCCGCACGTGGAGGAGATTTTCACTTCAGCTCTCCTCGACACTCAAGTGACAGTCATTATCCACCACTACACGAAGACCCGCAAATGGGTGGGCCTTCGAACCCAGTTGCACCGCAACCACCACCGATGGGTTTTGACAACCCGATTCCTGCCTACACTGGTTCTATGGCATATAACCCGTTTGAGCAGCCGGCTCACACCAACTATGGTTACGCTGAAGCCGACCCGTACTTGGTAGCGGCCAACTATAACGCCCTTCATCATGAAGGACCGTATGGAGCTCCTTGGGGAGTAGGGTACCCAACTCATGGGTACCAAATACATGCTAGACCTATAATTCGGCAACAATCGCAGCCGCCAAGGTTCTCCCCACCAGAGCGTGAAGAAATTCTGCAAAGGTTGGACCAAGTCGAGCGAGATTTTCACAGAGATCGCAGGGAGCGACAAAGCTTCTTCCAGGGATTGACGAGTTTAATAAAAGGGAAGAGCAAAAAGGACCATTGAATCCTTCCATTGTTTGTTGTAATTTCCTTGTATCAGTTGAGCCCCTGCGTGGGCCTGTCTTTGCGTTTTGACCCCTGTGTGGGTATGTTTGTTGTTTTGACCCCTGCGTGGGTCTATCTTTCTGTTAACCCCTACGAGGGTATGTTATTTGTTTAAGTCCCTGCGTGGACTAGTATTTCAATTTGACCCCTGCGTGGGTATGTTGTTCTGTCTAAAAAGTCTCGTTTAGGGCGATGTGTAATCTTTTAATAATTAATGGAATGTTTAATTTATAAATTTCATTTTAGCCATTTTATGCATAAATATATTATACATGAAATAAATAAATCAAAATCATTCCTTTTAAAAAAATTATAATCTGCCTATTTAAATATTAACTAAGGATCTTAAGGGTATAACCTAGCCTGCATGTCATTATAAGACGTGGCCAAGATGGTAAAACCTGTTAAAAAGATTCAAATCCCAGTTAACATCTGAAAACATGTTAACGCTCCTGGCAGACGTGATTCGTTAAAATCACGCACGTCATTCTTATATAGGGATTCTTCAAAAGATTCCTAACCCAACTTAATGATCTCTGAATCATGGGTTTAAATCATCAATTAAGATGATCATATTTTGACCATACATTGATAATACAATGCCTACGGGCCCTGCTCATTTTCATATGAGATAAAAGACAGTAATAGTCTATGACCCTGTCTGAAGAAGGTAAAGAACTATGTTCAAACCTTCATGTCTCGATTCTCTGAAATCATGGCTTAAAATTTAAAAAAAATGTCCTTGTGACAAGGCCTTTTGTGCTACTAATAAAACTGTTATTGTTTTATAATTTGGATAAATTATAATAGAAATCCTAAATAAATATGATTAATAAATTAACCAAATATGGTCTATGTTTACCATGGTTAATGAATTGCCATAAAAGACAATTCCATAATAAACTCCCTAGTAAACTATTGTCCTTGTTTTAGGTAACAGTTCAATTAAAATGGCTAACTCGGATGAAATTAATAGTCACCCAGTGGAGAATAATGATAATGCCCAAATTAATATAACGGGTGCTGAACTGAAAGCGTTAGTAGACGACGCAGTTACAAAGGCCTTAGAGCGGCAGTATGAAGAATATAGTGGGACTCGAAGTAGGACCCTATCTACACCGCATTCAAAGCCTCCCTCCAAGAAGGAAGAACCAAAGAAAGATGATGATCGACTCTCCTCGAACCACCACAGTGCTCCATCTCAACAGATTGTACTAAATCAAGAACCCCGTAATAAGGGTTGCTCCTATAAATACTTTGTATCATGCAAACCCAGGGATTTCACTGGGGAAAAAGGAGCCATTGACTGCATGACGTGGTTAGATGAGATGGACACAGTAGTGGATATCAGCGGATGCGCTGAGAGGGATATAGTCAAGTTTGTGTCTCAATCTTTCAAAGGTGAGGCCTTAGCCTGGTGGAGATCGCTGATTCAAGCCACTAGGAAGATCCCATTGTACAACATGACATGGGAGCAATTTGCTGCCCTCATCAGGGAAAACTACTGCCCTCAACATGAGGTTGAGAAGATAGAGTCTGATTTTCTATCGTTGGTTATGCAGAACCTTGACTGCCAAGCTTACCTCACGAGCTTCAACACAATGTCCAGATTGGTTCCGTATCTGGTAACCCCGAAACCCAAAAGAATAGCTCGTTTCATCGGGGGTTTAGCCCCAGAAATCAAGGCAAGCGTGAAGGCCTCTCGGCCAGCTACTTTCAGATCTGTAGCTGATATATCTTTGTCCCTCACGCTGGACGCGGTCAGACAAAGATCGCTAAGGAATAAGGATGCCAAGAAAAGGAAACGTGAAGATGACAATTCATGGAGGTCAAACAAGAAGCACCGAGGAAATGGTGACAACAAGAAGGGGTCTGAGTCAAGGAAGGATGGGCATCAAACTGGTGATAAGCCCAAGTGCAAAGTCTGCAAGAAACAGCACTTCGGGAAGTGCAGGTTTGAATCGAACTCGCAGACTCAGTCAAGAACTTTTGCATGTGGTATATGCAAGGCCAAGGAACACAAGACCTTGGATTGCAAAAAGTTGAAGGATGCAACCTGCTACAGCTGTAATGAGAAGGGGCATATCAAGACGAATTGCCCGAAATACGCAAAGAAAGCTGATGAAGGAAAGAAGACCAATGCTAGGGTCTTTAGGATGGATGCGAAGGAGGCTGTGCAAGACGATAACGTGATCACAGGTACCTTTCTCATAAATGATGTCTATGCAAGAGTACTTTTTTATTCAGGCGCTGATAAGTCCTTCGTAGATAATAAGTTTTGTGAATTGTTGAAATTGCCTGTTAGAACTTTAAGTGTGAAGTATGAGGTGGAATTAGCAGATGGAACCTTAGAAACTGCCTCAACCATATTAGATGGATGTTTCATATCCATTAAGAACCACTCTTTTCCTTTGTCCCTACTTCCTTTGAAGTTAGCTGGTTTTGACATCGTTTTAGGCATGGACTGGTTATCTCGTAACCAGGCCCAGATTGTCTGCAATAAAAAGCAAGTGGTGATCAAGACTCCGTCTGGTGAATCACTTACCATTCAGGGAGATACCCGGTATGGATTGCCTGAGCAAGTGACTATGCTCAAGGCCTCTAAGTGTTTGAAGAAGGGTTGTGTCATCTACATGGCACAAATGACTATAGATGAGCCGAAACCCAAGATGGAAGACATCCCTGTCATTTCTAAATACCCTGAAGTGTTTCCTGAAGAACTACCTGGCTTACCACCAAATAGGCAAGTGGAATTCAGAATTGACATCATCCCTGGAGCAGCACCTGTTGCTAGAGCACCTTATAGGTTGGCGCCAACAGAGATGAAGGAACTGAGAGCACAGCTAGATGAATTGCTAGCTAAAGATTTCATTAGACCTAGTTCGTCTCCTTGGGGAGCGCCAGTCTTGTTTGTCAAAAAGAAGGATGGATCGATGCGTCTGTGCATCGATTACCGTGAGCTTAATAAGGTCACAATAAAGAATAGGTATCCTTTGCCCAGGATCGACGATTTGTTCGATTAACTGCAAGGGGCAAGTTATTTCTCGAAGATTGACTTAAGGTCAGGCTACCACCAACTGAAGGTTAGAGATGAAGACGTACACAAAACTGCATTTAGGACTCGTTATGGTCATTACGAGTTCCTAGTGATGCCTTTTGGGCTCACTAATGCACCTGCCGCATTCATGGATCTCATGAATCGCGTCTGTAAGCCTTACTTAGATAAATTCGTCATCGTTTTCATTGACGACATCCTCATCTACTCGAAGAACCAAGCTGACCATGAGAAACACCTTCGCTGTATTCTTAAACTTCTACATCATGAGAAGCTCTATGCCAAATTATCTAAGTGTGAATTTTGGCTTCGAGAAGTCCAATTCCTTGGACATGTGGTTAGTGAGCGTGGTATCCAAGTGGATCCCGCTAAGGTTGAAGAAGTCATGAACTGGCAAGAGCCAAGGATGCCTACAGAGATTCGTAGCTTCCTAGGCTTAGCAGGATACTACAGGCGCTTCATTGAAAATTTTTCAAGGATTGCTGCACCCCTGACTTCTTTGACTAGGAAGAAAATAAAGTTTGATTGGGGCCCTAAGCAGCAAGAATCTTTTGATATCCTAAAGCAAAAGTTGAGCAATGCTCCTGTACTGACATTGCCTGAAGGTACCGAAGAATTCGTAGTTTACTGTGATGCATCACACACTGGCATGGGGTGTGTGCTTATGCAGAAAGGCAAGGTTATTGCCTATGCTTCACGGCAGTTAAAGGTGCATGAAAAGAATTACACCACCCATGACTTGGAGTTGGGTGCCGTTGTATTTGCACTGAAGCTATGGAGACATTATTTATATGGTATCAAATGTGTGATCTATTCTGATCACAAGAGCCTCCAGCACCTGTTTAATCAAAAAGATTTCAACATGAGGCAGCGCCGATGGATGGAAACGTTGAATGATTACAATTGTGAAATAAGATACCATCCTGGCAAGGCGAATGTAGTCGCCGATGCCTTGAGTCGAAAGGAAAGGGTGAAACCCATCCGAATCAATGCCAAGAGCATTGAAATAAAGAACAATTTGAATGAAAGGTTGTTAGCTGCACAGAGGGAAGCTGTGTTGGAAGCTAAATATCCTAATGAAAAGCTTGGAGTAACCGAAGAACAATTATCTCAGGGCAAGGACGGAATTCTGAAATTGAATGGACGAATATGGGTTCCAATTTATGGAGGACTTCGGGATGTTATCCTCCAGGAAGCCCATAGTTCTAAATATTCCGTTCATCCTGGAGCTGATAAGATGTACCAGGATCTAAGGGCAAACTATTGGTGGATAGGCTTGAAGAAGTCTGTAGCTACCTATGTAGCTAAATGCTTGACGTGTGCGCAAGTCAAAGCAGAACATCAAAAGCCGTCAGGTTTGCTACAACATCCTGAACTTCCCACTTGGAAGTGGGAAATGGTAACTATGGATTTTATCACCAAGTTACCTAAGACAAGGAAAGGAAATGACACCATATGGGTGATCATAGACAGACTGACTAAGTCAGCACATTTCCTACCCATTAAGGAGACTTATAGCTCCGACATGTTAGCCCAATTGTACGTGGATAAGATTGTAGCTTTACATGGCATACTAGTGTCTATTATCTCTGACAGAGATACTAGATACACGTCACATTTTTGGAAAAGCTTCCAACAATCTTTGGGCACGCGTTTAAATTTTAGTACGGCTTACCATCCTCAGACGGACGGCCAGAGTGAGCGTACTATCCAAACTTTGGAAGACATGCTTCGAGCATGCGTGATTGATTTAGGTGGTAGTTGGGATAACCACCTGCCGTTAATCGAATTCTCCTACAACAATAGCTATCATACCAGCATTAAGGCTGCGCCTTTCGAGGCCTTATACAGTAGAAAGTGTAGAACGCCCGTTTGTTGGGCGGAAGTTGGAGATGTCCAATTATCAGGACCAGAGATAGTCTTTGAAACGACGGACAAGATTGTCCAAATTCGTGACCGTCTCAAAGCGACCCGAGATAGGCAGAAGAGTTACGCCGATCCCAAGCGTAAACCTATAAAATTTGAGGTTGGTGATAAAGTTTTACTTAAAGTATCACCCTGGAAGGGAGTGATGCGGTTTGGTAAGAAAGGTAAGTTAAGCCCGAGGTATATAGGACCATTCGAGATTATCGAATGTGTTGGGTCAGTGGCTTACAAGTTAAACTTACCTGAAGAGCTCAGTGGTATTCATAACGTATTCCACGTCTGCAATGTGAAGAAATGCCTAGCTGACGAATCGCTAGTCATACCACATACAGATGTGCATAAAGATGAGAGCTTGAAATTTGTGGAAAAACCATTGTCGATTGAAGATCGACAGGTTAAGAAGCTTCGAAGGAAGCATGTACCTATTGTAAAGGTCAAATGGGATGCCCGTAGAGGTCCCGAATACACGTGGGAGGTTGAGTCCACAATGAAAGAAAAGTACCCTTATTTATTTCAGTAAATCTCGAGGTCGAGATTTCTTTTAAGGGGGTGAGGATGTAACACCTCGAAAATTCATGTTCAATGAAATAACGACACGTGTCATGTAAGACAAAAAGTGTTATAAACCCGGATATAATTAAAGATGTATGACAGGATTTAAAAGTGTCGTCATGTTAATTTTACACCTCTGAACGACCTCATGATGAATCCCAAGACTAATAAACATCTAGTACATATTCAAATCCGGTGATTTCTAGCAATAACTGATTCATAATTTCAATGGTGGACTCCTACGAAGAAATGCACGATAAACCTTCATTTACGGTACTTTCAAAAGGATTCAATAAAAACATGGCAAAGTGGTAGGGTATATAACTATTCAAGACCCAAATAAGAGGCCCCAAACTGATAAATCATGTCCCAAATTCGGAATGCACAAGTTGCCCTTTCAAACCCCGAAAGAACAACAACTTTTGGCTGCTGCAGAAGGCTTACGGACCGTAAACCTCACCCTTACGGTCCGTAAGGGTGTGCCAGCGACCAAAAATTCGACTGTTTGCTGTTTAAACGCAATAACCGACCTATAAACGATTTTTCACATCTTTGGACGACCCCTACATCACTTTTAGACCCTAGGATCACTTGTTGATGATCTGGGGCACATGATAGACTTGTGTGTCAATGATCTATGAGATCAAGAACACTATATAAAGGGCCAAAGTTGCAACCATTTGATCACACCTCACTTCAGCACTTCTGATCATTTATGGAGCTCCAAAGCAGACTCAAGTGATCACTAATCGTGCATAGGACTTCAGTAAGTATGCTTAACCTTTCTTAGTTAAGTTTTTGCTTAGTTTTAGCTTAAAAGTCAAACCGTCGTAATTAACGGTTGACTTAGCGATTAATCATTGATGGTCCAGTGATTAGTCGAATTGAAAGTAGTTATAAGTTGGTAATTATGTGGGCATTAAACCCTTAAAAGGGCACCCTCTGATTCCCACTCTAACTAGGTCAAATGTCGGGTCAAACTTGTTATTAAAAAGTCAACAGAATGCTTAATTTCTAATTTATGCATAATTAGCAATGTAGAACCCATACAACCTGTTTGGTCATTAATATAACTTGGTAATTAATGTAAGAACATGTCTAAACATGTTCAACCCGACAATTTTCTGTTTAGACCCGGTTCGGAACCGAAAGTCGCAAAGCTTTGACTTTTGCTTTGACTTCAGTTCTGACCCGTTTTGGTATGTTTTAGAAATACCTTAGAGCTTTAATTGGACTAGGTTACATGCTAGTATAACCCTCTGGGATTATACACCTTGGTTCATTAGTTATCCAATTAATATGCATGATTCCGTTAATTGCTCATATGTTGACCATTATGCCCTTTTCACCATAAAACATGATTTTTAAAAATGTAAAAGTGTAGAAACCTTAGTTACTGAATTATAAACTTGCACCCAAAATTTGACATCAGTTTGAGGTGTAGATTGAGAGTTATGCTCATTAGCGTAATTAGAAAGCTTCTTTAGCGATTAAATGGCATAATTAGCGTATAGCCTATTTAAACCTACTTTTTTATATCAAATTTATTACCCACTGATGTAATATATTATTTTGGGATTTTTGAAGATTTTTAATTAATTTTAGGCTGAGCATAACTTATAGTCATAGGCTTAATCCGGTAATTGTCGGTTTTGCCCTTACGGGCTATAAAATGAGTTTTACATATCTTTTTTACCCCAAATCTTTTGCTACTGATTTCATATGACAAATAAATTATTTTAAGCCTTCTGGAGTAATAAAAATATCAGCTCTCTATATAGAACCCGGAAACGGCTTCTAATCGCCTTTTTAAGCGTTTTTAACGCATCGTATGTACTAAAACTATTTTAAACATACAAGGGTTGATACCTACTGATATTTTAGGTAAATTATAATATTTTAACAGTAAGCAAAAGTTGTGTAACTCAGACTTCAGTTTTGAGCTTTTCGGCTTATGTGAAATTACCAAAATGCCCCTACGATGCATAGTTTGGTTATAATTGATAAATTTCACATATATGCAATACCATACTGTTATAACTTAGTAAACTAAGTATTTTTGCTGATTATATCAGACCTGTAACTCAGGTTAATGCTTAAATTCTTTTATAACCTTTTAAATGACCAAACTACCCCTACGGGGCATAGTTTGTGTTTAAATTCGTTTCGGGCATAATAAAAGATATCTTACTGATGTCACAACATATTTGAGGCATATTAACTTAGGAAACCTGTATATGGCTCTTACGGTTACCCGTTACGCTTCTTGCGCGTTCGGTGCGGTTTATGTAACTAGTTTGCATAAATTAACCGAAACGGGTCAAACCTTATCGGTTTTATCTCAAAATCCAGAATGTGTATGAAATACCCATATTAAGCAAGTCTTCAAACTTGTCAGTTCTAAATCACATTCTATTCCGGTCTTCGCTTAATCGTGCGTACGAACCGTATCTTTGAAACTAACCTGTCTAAGCTTAAGCTTAACTAAAGACCCGTTAGAATTCTAATAGGTTATTATAAACCTTCGTTCCAGAATAGGAGGACCAGTAAAAGCTACTTGCATTTGCTGTTTGTGAATTATACTTGCAAAGGTAAATACTTTTTAACTTATTTTCCCTTATACGGGCTTGGGGTACGGTATATAAAATACCGCTTGGTCGGGCATTCGACCTTAATCGATTAGTGGTTAAGTATTATCGAGATGACCCATTTAAATATGTTTTGTTTGCTTATAGCCTTTGGGGGTTAATGACCATGTCCCGGATATCCTCGGCATCATTTTACGAAATGGCCATGACCTAAGCGCGGGGTGTAGGCGTACACTCGTCAGTGCATAAATAAATAAGGTGGTGTGTCTATTGATCTTTAACCCGGCACGATCCGGGCTACTGAACGCATAAGGAACATGTAATTCTTTTACAAGTTTATATATTTAAATAATTATCCCAAGTTATAAAATGTTTATGCCATGTGCATCCAAATAAATTTTTAATCATTTTTAAAATGAGTCAGTTGATTGTATTTACCAGTGTAAACTGACGTATTTTCCCAAAAAGATTAAATGCAGGTACTACTCGTAATAGGTTGGATTTCTCCTTAGTATCAATAAGAGTCTCGCAAGCTTAAGATGCCTAAAGTCTGTTGAACTATTGTTTCCTATTTATTTTTTATCCTTCTGTGGATTCTTTCAACTGTTTGTGATACACGATATTACAATTATATTCAGTTGAAATATATCTTTCAATTGCTTCCGCTGTGCATTTAAATATTGTGTTGTTTGACCATTATGTTGCCAACCACGTCACGATACTCCCCACCGGGCCCACCGGTAATACGTGGAAAGTCGGGGTGTGACAGCCTATAAATAGGGAGCTATAGTGTTAGATTTAAGACTTTTTGCTCATTTGGAGATTTTGAGAGCTAAGCTTAGAGAGAGAAAGTCTAGAGAGAGAAAGTCCTCATACGTGATTCTCGGTGCATTGTACTCGTCATATTATTCTATAGAATCACGTTATTAGTACGTTCTCGTGTGTTCGGTCACCTTCGTGTACGGATTCCGCACGTCACACGTTCGTTTCGCAATTGTTCGGAGTCAAAACCGATCCTACAATACTTTTCCGAAGTTTCCGGTAAAATTAACTCCGGGCGCCAATAAAGCTCCGCCCATGACTACACTCCCTTGCATTATTATCATTTTTTATGGATGTGTTGTTAACAATTAGCATTGAATTGCTACAACCAATTGCCTAAGTTTATTGGTAGGTCCTGCACGTGTCCTGTTGAGGGTGGTGTAAATCGAAGCGATTGGTGATGAAAGTGAAAAGTTATGTTTTCTTCCAGTCAAACAAGATCAATTTGAAGGTTGTATAAATTAAAAATGAACTTTGGGTGACCTTCATCCTGTTTGAGGTACAATATCTGCATTGTTGTTTTTCTTTCTATAATTATTTGCTTGCCTTTAAATTGGAATTAGTTTCTTTTTTTCTTTTACTTTAGCAAGGAGTGTATTATACTTTGGATCATTGGGGAACAGATTTTAGGGGTTTGCTCATGTTGTTGGCTGGGAAATCTGGTATTAAATTCCAAGAGTTTGCTGAGGTGTCAAACCCTCCTCAATAGATGGGGTTGGAAATCTAGAAGTAAGATTTTCATTCTCTTAATTCAGTTTAGTCTATTATATATCTTCTATGACGTTCATATTTTAGACCCTGTAAGATGTGTCAAGATGAGAGGGTTGAGTGGGTTGGGTAATGGGTCAAAATATGTCATTTTTATTATGGACCATAAGAGGCTGGTTCAGGACACGTGAACACTTTTTTGGACATTTTTTATTGTTTTTTAGATTAATGTGTTACTTATGATTAAGAAGCTAAGATGAAAAGTTATGGTTCAGATGTTAAGTTTAAGGGATTGATATCTTTGGACATTAGGAAGAGCTACCTGGAACGGATATGGAAATTGGCGATTCCCCATAACTACAAAGAAAAATTCCCCATAACTACAAAGAGAAATGCAGAGAGTCTGGACTAAAAACAACTGCTTGATGTGAGTTTCTCACCTCCTAAATTTTGTCGAGTTGGGTTGTATTTGATCTTAAACGTGTCAATTAAACAAATTAGCCTAAACGTATCAAGTAAAAAAAGCTCAAATGGGTTGAAAGTGGCATAAACTATTTTTTAATTTTTTAATATAGATTCGTTTTTTAATATACAAAAAAAAACTGCTTGATGTGAGTTTCTCACCACTTAATATAATGAGTCAGGTAGGTAAAATGAATGAAAATTAATTAAAAGGAACTTGTCAAACTGGTCGCAAATTTTAATCTCTAGCTAACATGAGAATTTATGTGTCACTTTCTTTTATGTTATTCTAAGGTGATTACTAATTTATTTTGAATTTTTCCTTTACTCCATTAGTAGTTGGATTTCCTTCCAAGGGTTTTAAAGCTCTTGAAGCACTTGACGTATCATAAGAATTGTTGTTTAGAAGCACCATATCGATTACCAACTTGGTGATATAATGGGAATTCTAGGGTTGGTGATGACATGAACATCTATGAGACAACTGACGATGAGGAACTGAATTTTGATTATAGACAAAAAACGCAAGGTCTTTATAATATTGCCACGTCAGTGTATTGAGTGGGGGTGATCAGCTTGCAGCACAAAGCACACATGTATCACTTCTAAATCTTACCATGATCAAAATGTACCGGATAATGGAAACTTTTATAAACTATGCACTCTTCGTCATATTGGTTTTTATTTTATTAAGTTGTCACCGCAAACCGTAGGTACAGTCGAATGAAGTATTTGATATAGTCACGGGGACAGAAAATTTTAAGACGGTTGTTGAACAGTGCTATGGAAAGACGTTTGAACCTGCATGAGAGTTGCTCGAGTGGGAGTTCAAAAGCCATCTGAGATGGCACACACAAGTAAGTTCAGTCTATCACATTATCTTCACATAGTTTGGTTTGCAATATGATTATTAAAAACGGTTTTAACCGAGTTCCGTTTTTAAGTTATTTGTTTATTACACCGTTTCATGTTTTACTACTTTGTCAATTATATTTTCTATGATTTTATGGTTATAAACTCTTGACAATCGCTTTCTTTTATAAATTAAAGAATGGTGTTTTTGTTCATAATGTTGTTGATATTTGTGTCTACTTAATGTAGGTGTTTGGGATTGCTTATTTTGAGCTCCTTTTAAGTTTTTGACTTCTTAAAAGTTAATAGGTCATTTTTGTAGTGTTTGGATAATGTGTTTTGAGAATGAGTTTTAGTGGTTTGAAAAGAAGAAAAGGAAAAGTTAGATGGTTGCAACCTTTTCAAAAAAAGGATATGGAAAAGAAGAAAAGGAGAAGCGTTCCCGAACACCCTCAATATATATTATCTTTGTTTGTTACGTTGTTAGCGTAAGCCGTCCAACGGACGGGTATTAAACTAGTTTAGTGTTGATAGTCCCTCGCGGTGGTGCAATATTGATACTATTTTGCACGGTTTTACTTTTACGTCCTCGCTGCAACACTAGATGATTAATACTAGTTGGTATCCAATTAGCATCCAATTTGATTTTTTTTTCAAGAAACTGAAAAAACCTAAATCAATATGACAAACACTTACCGTAAACTTAATGTCTACATTTCTCAGCTAAACAACACAGTTAAAAATCAGAGAGCTAATATAATTGAAACCTCAAATTATGAAAACTTTTATCTCTATCTTAAAAATAAATATCAGGTGTCTTTTACGCCACCGACTCTCCACTTTTCATAAAAAGAGAAGGCCACCTCTAACATTGCGAAATGATATCTTTAACCCTTGTTCCATTTTACCGGCACCCCTTATACTTTCAAAGTTTACATTTTTAAATCTCTTTGCTCTTCCTTTGCGTTTTTTACCCAAAGTTTCATGTAGGATCGTGTTTCGACCCGAACGAGTCGTTCAGAGGAGTTTTCGTCAATTACAAGTGCGGAAAACAAGTAATCAACGTAGAAACAGCTAGGAAATCTCTTTAAACACCTTTCTGTATTGATTTATAACGGTTTACATCCAAATCTCGATCCGGCAGCACTTCGGTACGAGTTACAAGGTCTTCTCCTTGTGGTTCGCTTATGTGCACCTATTTATAGGTGATGAGGTTCCCTCCAAGGTACATGTACATATAAGCGGACCTGACACATAAGTGGACCTCCTAGTGACACATAAGTGAACCTGACAAATAAGCGGACCTCCTATGTCCATATAAGCGGATCTATCAGTTTAGACCTATATGCTATCCTATTTTCTCGTAAAACATGCCCTGATCTAACAATCTAAAACTAAGACTCGATACAAGACGAAGTCGACAGATGTAGTGCACCAACAGACTCCCCCTCAGATGTTGACGAGTCGACTATCGAGTCACAACAATGCTGTGTCTTCACTTCTTCAGTCTTGATCAGTCTCTGGGATTTTCTCTCTCTTTATCTTCATCAACAGACTCCTCTTTAACAGTATCTGCTTGAATATCATCAGACTTCCCCTCTCGATTTGCTGGCATTTCTTTGTTCTTCAGCAACATCTACTTCAGGATCTTTGTCTGACTTTCACAGCAATTCATTTCCAGGATCGAAACTTGGCTATTCCTGCACATTCTTAACCCAGAAATGAATTTCTAAATTTAACAATTTAAATGCACCAACATTCTGATATAATCAGATGACTCCCTCTCATAAACATAAGCATCAACAATCACTCTCCCTCAGATCACAAACTCATGATGAACCACTTGTTGATTTAGAAAATACATTTTGACATTTTAAGACACACTCCCCCTCACAACAATGTCATCATGTTCAGGACTCGGAATTTTGACAATCAGCTTTCCAATATCAGTTGTCGAAAATCATTTTGACTTTTTCAAAAATTTATGCTAAAACACACCGAAAATCTTTTTGTATTTTTGAATGTAAAGAAATGCAGTAAAGAAATATTTACAGACAATATTTTTGTGAGTTTTGTATAAGAGGATCATATCAGTTTATGAGACATGTCACTAACACCGTTAAGCTGCATTTCATTTTCAGTTCTAAACAATTCACCTAGATTGTCAGTATATTTGTCCATTTAAATTTTCACACAAAGTTCAATTGATCCGAGATACGAGGTTAATGTTTTAAGCTCTTGAACTTATCCGTGTGTCCCACTACTTGAATATACTCCCGTATCTAGATCCCAATATTCAGTCTTACAGGTGAGTATACCACAGATGATATCTATAAGGGAATAAATATAGTACGAAACCGTGAGAGCTCAGGTCAGAACTTCCGTTCAGCAGAGAGATGATGGCTCGATTTTTGGTGTGTCCCCTTTAGAGGATCTTTTGCATTACAACAGCAACGACTATCAATTTTATTGTTTCATCGGCTTGCTGAAGGCGATGCTATGTTTCAAGCATTGGCAGAAAGCATTATCCGGGGACTAGGTCAGAAATTTCTTTCAGCAGAAGTCCCGGGATAATACCTCAGATATCACTGAGCATAAAGACCTAGTATCTCAGAATAAGGGACCTTTCAAACAAGATTTCAGGGGTTACCTATATATCCAAGTTTGTGTTAACCCACAGAACAAGCAAGTTTGAAATTTATGTTTATATCTCGTTACAATTTACTAAATGTGTAAAAACCTACTGACACATCCACAGTGAGATTGTTTATCACATATTATCTAAACAATTCTTTAGCATGTTGTGACAGTCCACTGATGTACTATCATTTCCTCTTTGTCACAACAAAACTCATTTTTGATTTTATCATGTTTTTGCCTTTTTCAAATTTTCTAATGTTTTTGGATTTTCAGAAATTTCTACTCCCCTAAAATGCAAACACATTTTAGGAAATTTGAAAACAAACTGTACAACAAACTTGACAACCGATATCGAATCGCTTCAAATCGCCATCATCCACTTGGCATAAACAATCAGAACTCCCCCTTACACGAAACTATTTTCTCATTATGATTTCAAAATACTTAAGTTTGTTTTAACCAAAATGATTTTTCCGGAAAATAAGTTTTGTTGATTTTAAACCATTTGTAGGTTCGGGGTGTGGTTCATCACATTGTCTACTTTTAACCACTTGTAGTAGATCAAGTACAACTTAATGTCCCTGATTTACCACTTGCAAGTATGCAACCTCTGTACCTCTTGTAAAAATATTCACAACATACAAACCTATGTAGGAATAAACCTCTACACAAACCATTTTACCAATCAAAATGCCGATTCCTGCTTCACACTTACCAACCTGGAAGCTCCGGCAAGTCACACTTAACCTGTAAAAACTAAACACATTTAAAAATCTTTCACAAAATCTAAAATAACAAGAAGGATGCCGATTCCTGATCCACGATTACAAACTTGGGATCTCTTGCATAGTTCTAAGACTTCAAGGGAAACAGACTTCCATCCCAGTCTTCTCAGACTTGATGGCTTTCAGTTCTTGCGCAGTAGGGTTGTAAGTTGCCTTTTTAGTTGCATAAAAATCTTTAACCCCCTTAACTTTCCCATTCAACATTTTCCCAAAATTTTCTTAACACTTCTATTGAATGTTTTCTCAACATCAAATTCAGTTTTCTCGGAATAAAACTGATCTGAGATCTCAACTTTACCAACTTTATGTTTAATTTCTTCAAATTTCAGTGATGGAAACTCATCATCATTCACTAAAATATTCACCTCAACCTGTGGTTCTTCCGGCTTTGTGGAACCAGATTCATCGCCGACTTTCTCATCAACTTTCTTAACAACCCACACTTGGTTGTCTTTCTCTTTCTTTTTATAAAAATTCTTTTTAGAACACTCACCAACCTCATAAGTTGAGTTTTCAAAAATTTTAAATTTTTCGGTTGGTGGTTCAATATCAACAACTTTTTCTTTCAACTTGTTAGAAACTCCTTGTTTTGTCTTGGCATTTTTCAGACAGTTCCATGCAATGTGACCAGCTTCATTGCATTTGAAACAGGTTCTAGTTTCTTTTGAGTGACAAACTTCAGTTCCATTCTTCTTCTTTTCAGCAAGAAACTCTTGATTTGACTGTCTCCGGAAAGGTTTCTTCTGTTCCTCCTCTGCACTTCCACCTGACACAAATTATGTTTTTGTTTTAGAATTTTTCAAATTTTTATGATTTTCTGGTGGAATAAATCCAAGACCTTTCTTTTTGTAGCTACGATTTTGGTTTGGTTTCTTTTGAAAACCAGAACCAGAATTGTAACCCTTTTCTTGTTTAGACGTTGTTGAACTCTTGAAGTGTACTTTTTAGGTTTTTCAGTAAGATTTAAATCTTTTATTTCAGAAATGTTAATTTCTGTCATTTTGAAAACCTTTTTGATCATGTCAAAACGAACACTTCTTATTGGAAACTCTTTGTCAAAGTATAATTTGTCCGAATCATTTAAAGTGTATGCAACTTCAAATGTTTCATCATCCAAATTTGCTTTTGATAACAAAAATTCTTTACTATAAGACCGTTTAACCGACGACTTGGAACTTTTGACCGACGAACTCGAACTTTTGACCGACGAACTCGAACTTTTGACTGACGAACTTGAACACCCAGACTCGGATTTTGACTCAGACTCCTCCTCAGTATCCAACACCTGATCGACCACCTTTTTTATTAACTCAGACTCATGATCAGTATCGGACGAGGTAAACGTGACATCAATGTTATCTGGTAAAACGTCAGTTGTGTCGGTTTTTAGCTTTATATTGACTGCTTTTTCAAGTTGCTCCTCGTTTGGTTTTCTAGGAGAGTACCCTTCCCAAATTGGAGGTGGACACTTGGTATAGCTAACAGTCGGTTTCTTACTACTATCTTTCTTTTTCTTCGACTTCTCGTCTTGAAAAGCTTCCATACCTGCAACAGTTGGGTAAATACGATCAATGAGATAATCAGAACTAGAATAACTTTGTAATAAACGTCTAATTCTCTCATTCTCGATCTTTTCTGTCTCCAACTCTTGCTTCCATTTAGCACTCTCTTCGATGTAAAAGTTGATTGCTTTCTGCTTTGTCATCATCACAGCATTCATCATCGTAAGTGCTTGTTCTCTCTCTGAGTTTGTCTTTTGGAGACCAGTTACTGTTTTGTTCAAGACATCATAAGATTCTTGTACATAATTGAGGTTGAACAGTAACTGCTCTTTCTTCTTCTCATATTCAGCAATGATGTCGTCTTTTTCAGCACATTCCTTGCAAGCTTCCAAACACTTCATGCAAGGCTTTACAACTTCAACAAACTTTTCAATCTCGATTGTCTTTATCACTTCAATCACTTTTTCTTGTTCTTTCACCTTCTCAGCTTCAGTAGTCTTCTCAGCAACACTTTCAACATTCTCATTCTGAACAACATCTTCAGATTTCTTTAGTTGTTGTTCTTTAGCAGCTCGTTTTTCTTTCAGTTTCTCCATGCGATCTGCAAAATAGAAATGAAAACTTTCAGGAGACAGATGAGATTTAGCAACATTAATATGTTTCTCTTCCTCATCATCACTACTACTATCAACCGGTGATTGATCAAACTGTACAGATTTTTCAGAATCAGTATCTGATACAACAGAATCAGACAGTGTTTGATCAAATACAACTTCTTTTTCTGAAGTAACATCATTTTTAACACTCTCATCTGAACATAATGAATCTTCATCAGCACTTTCTGAGCTTTCTTCAAATGTAACAGACTGTTCCTTCACACTTTTCACTGTCTCACCGATAGATTTCATCCATGTGGCAAACATGTATGGTTCTCTGACAATCTTAGCAATGAAAGCTTTAAAATTCCCATTCTCATCTGCAAACATATTCCAGCTAAAACCTTCAGGTAGCCTCTCATCATCTTGATCAACTATGCATGCTTTGCTATCAGGAGAGATATAATTGTTCCAGTCAAAATCCACCACACACGCTCTTTTTGAATCCTCGATTCTTCTACCATGAGCCGTTTGTGAGTCTTGTGATTGACCAACTTGCTGATAAATGGCTTTCCGATAGTAATCGTCTTTTCTGAACGGATTCTGAGCGCCACTAGCTTCCCTGTTCTTGCACTCCCGCTTGAAATGGCCTTTCTCCCTGCAACGAAAACAAGTAACTTTAGATTTATCAAAACCTAAAGTAGATACATGAGCATCAAGAAAGTCATTTCTCCCGGTAATCGTTTTGAACTTTTCAGCACGTCTAAGAACACTAGCAAGACACCATTTGATGTCCATCAGTTCCATCTCTTCGGCGTCTATCTGATCGTAATCCTCCTTTGTGAGCATAGGATTTCCGATCCGACCTGCAACTAGACCTTCATACGATAACAACACAGAACCAAGTAGAGCCATGTGGTCTTTAGCAGTGTCTTCTGAAAAACTTTGACCTTCTGGAAGATTTAGAGCGATGTTGCACTGAATCACATAACGATTTCCTGTCTTAGTGCTTTGAGACTGAAAGATTTCTGATGAACTCTTTGGATTGACACTCGGATATAATGAGAAAACACTGCTGCTTTTGTTTGAACTTTGATCAATCTTTTCTGTAGAATCCCCAGCACTAAACGCAGTCTGGATTTTCGGGCTTCTCTCAGATTCTGGAACCGGAATACTACCTTTGTAATACATCTTTACGTCCTGTTGACCACTTGGACTATTCATCCTCGCGATCTTCTGCTGTTCCAAATCTTGACCCTCAATCTTTTCGATAAACTGACCAATTGTTAACCCATCATAAACCCCTGTGTTTTTCAGGATCATCAAATAAGTTCCCCACTCTTTTTGCGGTAACGCATCGGCTAATTTGTCTACCCACTCTTTTTGCGGTAACGCATCAGCTAATTTGTCTACCCACTCTTTTTGCGCAGAGATACCAATTGTAGGATCGTGTTTCGACCCGAACGAGTCGTTCAGAGGAGTTTTCGTCAATTACAAGTGCGGAAAACAAGTAATCAACGTAGAAACAGCTAGCAAATCTCTTTAAACACCTTTCTGTATTGATTTATAACGGTTTACATCCAAATCTCGATCCGGCAGCACTTCGGTACGAGTTACAAGATCTTCTCCTTGTGGTTCGCTTATGTGCACCTATTTATAGGTGATGAGGTTCCCTCCAAGGTACATGTACATATAAGCGGACCTGACACTTAAGTGGACCTCCTAGTGACACATAAGCGAACCTGACAAATAAGCGGACCTCCTATGTCCATATAAGCGGATCTATCAGTTTAGACCTATATGCTATCCTATTTTCTCGTAAAACATGCCCTGATCTAACAATCTAAAACTAAGACTCGATACAAGACGAAGTCGACAGATGTAGTGCACCAACATTTCACCACATTGTAATTTTAGTCTCTCGGCTTAGCAAATGTCAACGTTTAATCCCTTAAGTTTCTAATATTCCCCATGTACCATATATAATATGCGTTTTTAACATATTATTTTCTTTAATGATTTTCGTTCGATAGTGTTGATCTACGTTGAAGAAACACTGGTTAAATGACCGGTATCAGATAAACCAGGGGGTTAGGTTCTGCATAATAAGGGTTGGTTTCTTCTCGTTTGGTTCAAATGAATAGATCTTCTCCTCTCCTTGATAACTGCAAAACAGAAACCGTCAGACTCGCCACGGGGAGAATGGGGGTTCTCTCCGTGACCACCCTCCGGTGTGAGAATAAGTATCGGTTTATGAAGAAGAAGAAGAAGAAGAAGAAGAAGTATATGTGAAGTGAATGTAACTTGAAGTTTGTACCTGAATTACTCTTCAATTTATAGCCGGGAGTTTGGGCGGGAAAACCTGTTATTGAAATATTGACGGAATGTGCTAACTCCGTAAGCGGATATTTTTCCCTCCGTTAACTCTCTTAATCCGACGTGAGAGCACACAGATCGCTATTTAGATCAACGGCTAGGGTATTGCCATGTGGAAAGTGGGCAAGTGGAGATTTATCTCCAATTCCATGCCATCATCGTGACTTCAAGGGAGCCCGGGATGATGACACGTTGCCTAGACAGTTATAACCGTCTGGTGGTGCACGATTGAGTCTTCTAGAAGATTACAGCCGTAATCTGGTGTGACTCCTTATCGTGTGGTATCAGTAAATAATATCCACGTCTGGGTATTATTTAAGCGGGAGTGCTTACTGGGATTTTTATCCCTGTCTGTTATGAGAGAGACGCAAGGATTTATTAGTCTCCTTTTGGTGCGCAGGTGTTGCTTGTTGTCTTTCTTCTGTGTCCCCTTTGTTGGACCAGTACGCGGCCGCGAAAGGTCTAAAGAGGGTTAAAGATGAAGTTGTGGTATGGTCTCAAGCACATAAAGCGAGGTTTTTAGGACCTTACCCCTTCAAGTCCCCCAGTCTAGTGTTGCTCTTATGCAAATAAGTGGAGCACTAGACTATGAGAGAGAGAGGTGCTTTTTGCTTTAGAGGTTTTTTGGCGCGAAAATGGGGAATCTTCTGAAAGAAGATACTCTTGCTCATTATGATCTTTATTTAAAAAGTGCTACTGAAGGAAATTTGTGAATTTCCCTCTTTTGGTCTGGTCTTACTTAATCATGATCTGACGTTTATTACGTCATTTGTAAAATAAAAAATGGATATATACAGTACCTTTTCATCTTCTTGCTTTGGGATATGTGTCGACGCTGTCAGACTTCATTTATTAGGACATGACTTTTTTTTGGTAGCGCCGTTTAGGGGAGATGATTTGATAGTTGATCATGATTATATCCTTTCTCTTTTATCGATGCTAGTACTTCCATTATATATACATTTGACAGTTGTGAACTTTTTACCTGATTTGGAGATATGAAGACCAGACAATCCTCTCGTTCTCGAAGATTGTTGGAGATCTTGAGAGTCTACGAGGCCGCTGAAGTTCTCCTTCTTCTTGCCAATTCGCCACCGCTGGAAGTTACCGGAAATGAGGAGCCTTCTAGTTCCATTTTTCACACATCTGTGGGCTCGGGTTATGAATCTCGCCGTCCGAAAGAAGATAGTGATGAAAGGGTTGTTTCATTATCTGCTGATGCCCTGACGGAATGTTTTCCGATTAACCGGAATGGTGGATGCTTGCTAGTGTACCGTCACCGGAACAGACGTCGTTTTGTACCCTTTCCTGGTGATCAGGTACCGGTTGCTGCTGATGACGAGCTTACTGCTGATCTTCTTCGTTAGGTTAGGTTAGGGAAATGGTATATACCTCTTTTGAGGTTGTAGGTATGTTTATTTTGCAACTTATATTTTTGAAGAAACGCTGTTGTGTTTTTGTAAATGGTTGTTAAAGT
Organism: Helianthus tuberosus; assembly: GCA_030545235.1. Classification (NCBI taxonomy): domain Eukaryota; kingdom Viridiplantae; phylum Streptophyta; class Magnoliopsida; order Asterales; family Asteraceae; genus Helianthus; species Helianthus tuberosus. The sequence continues at coordinate 178,980,869 of CM060401.1, forward strand.
GCTTTTTGTTGCACTAGTAACATTTTGAAGATATGTTGTGCATATCTGTTTTGACAATTACAAGTTGCGTTTGGATTACAATATATTGCATGTTCATAATTACTTTGCTTAGGGCGAATGAGAATGGTATTGTGCTCATGTGTGAACGCAGGTCTAGAATGTGCGCTGAGTTGTGATTATTTAGACCGTTCATGAGGCATACAATGTTTACCATATTGTTTTCGCGCGTACCAAAAGAATTATATGCAATTTGTAACAAACAGTAACATGTGTAAGGATAACTGTTGCATTAATAGGGCGCATAGCCAATAATACAAAGTAAAATAGAAAAATACATTGCCTGTATAAATCTGACTTGTTGAATAGCTTGGCTATATATAACACCTGCGCAACTGCTGCGCGTTCCAGGTGCGAGGAACAGTTGTTCCATCTATTCTTTTAAGGGTGTACGCCCCTTTTGCCCAGGACCTTATTGATAATGTACGGTCCTTCCCATTTCGGTGCCAGCTTGCCCGGCTTCTCCGCATTGGAAGCTTCGTTGTCGTGTAAGACGAAGTCCCCTGGGACGAAAGTACACACGCGTACGCGTGCGTTGTAGTACTTTTCAAGTTTAGATTTATATCTTGCTTCTGTGATGGCGGCGTTCTCGCGCCTTTCTTCGAGAAGGTCTAAATCCATTCTTCGTTCTTTTTCATTATTTTGCTTCTCCATGGCAAGCATGCGCGGTGATGGAAGGCCAATTTCAGCTGGGATTACCGCTTCTGGTCTGTATACCAGACTAAATGGGGTTTCTCCCGTACTGGTTTTCGGCATGGTACTATGAGCCCATAAGATGCTAGGGAGTTCATCGACCCATCCTCTGCGTGCTGTCCCCAGTCTCGCCTTTATGCCATCAACTATTTGTTTGTTGATACTTTCAACCTGCCCATTTGCCTGCGGGTGTGCCACAGAGGCAAAGTTGTGTTCAATCTTCATTTCCTTGAACCACTTCTAGAGATCTTCCGAGGCGAAGTTAGTGCTGTTGTCGGAAATGATGCGCAATGGTAATCCGAATCTACAAATAATATGTTCCCATATAAATTTGCGGATCACCATTGCCGTGGTTGAAGCTAACGCCTTGGCCTCAACCCACTTTGTGAAATAGTCCACTGCCACGATAATGAATTTCACAGCGCCAGGTGCATCTGGGAATGGACCAACAAGGTCAATGCCCCATTGCTGGAAGGGCCAGGCGGATGTGACTGGTACGATCGGATTTTTCGGACGAAGGGTTTTTGGCGCGTGGCGTTGACAAGCTGCGCATTTTCATAATAATTCCACCGCGTCCACATGCATCCCCGGCTAATAATAGCCTGCGCTCATTATCTTGGCTACTACCATTCGCGGTCCGGCGTGTATCCCACATGATCCTTCATGGATTTCCCTGACTAAGTACTGCGCATCTGTTTTGACGACACAGCGTAGGAGTGGTCCCATAAATGACTTTTGGTATAGAATTCCGCCTGCCATCTCGTAATTTATTGCTTTGTTCTGGATCTTCCTAGCTTCCGCTTTTCCTTCCGGAAGTTTGTCATGTTGTAGGTACATGATGATCGGGGACATCCAGGATGGGTTGCCGACCTCAACGATGTTCACTTGTTTAAGAGGAACGGAAGGATTGGACAATACCTCGATGCGCACCTCTTTTGCTAGATGTCTGAAACTGGTGGCGGCCAATTTGCTTAGTGCATCTGCGTGCTTATTTTCACTTATGTTTATGTGAATTATCTTGAACGTTTGGAATTGGTTGATAAGCATTCGCGCTTGTTCCAGGTATAACGCCATGGCTTCACCCTTTGCGTCATAGTGCCCATTAACTTGCTCGACCACTAACTTTGAATCGACGTGACCTTCAAGGTTTGTTGCCCCCATTTTAAGCGCCAAACGGAGGCCTGCCAGGAACGCTTCATATTATGCCTCGTTATTTGTGCTCTTGAAATCCAAGCGTATAGTGTATGTAAGCTCGTGATCGCCTGGGCTAACCAATCGAAGGCCTGCGCCTGCTCCATCGTCATTAGAAGCCCCGTCTGTGTGCAACGTCCAAACTCTATCGTCGAAGACAGGGATAGGGTTTTAGATTGCTTTACATTCTTGCACTTTGTCTGTGGGAACTTCTGTGGCGAAGTCTGCTAAAACTTGCCCTTTAATTGCTGGTCGAGGTCTATATAGGATATTGTATCCTCCCAGCTCGATTGCCCATTTAGCCAATCTTCCCGCGACGTCGGGTTTAGGCAGGATTTGGCCTAGATGATAATTAGTGAGAACTGTAATAACATGACCTGAGAAATACCGGTGGAGTCGTCGTGATGCATGTACTAGCGCGAGGACCGGTTTTTCTATCATCGAGTAGCGTGTCTCTGAGCCGGTTAGCATCTTGCTAATATAATATATTGGGGTCTGAATGTTCTCCTGTTCTACCATTAACACTGCGCCAACCGCTACTTCTGCTGCGGACAATTACAAGATTAGCGGCTCTTTTTCTCGCGGTGCAGTCAGTGTTGGCAACTGAATTAGACATTCCTTCATTTGTTTGAAGGCCGTTTCCGCTTCTGGTGTCCACTGGAAGTGGCTCTTCTTGGCACAATTGCGTAGTGTGCTAATGAACGGATAGGACTTTGCAGCGTGATTTGCCAAAAATCTGTTCAAGGCTGCTAATCGTCCCGCGAGTCTTTGCATTTCTTTTACTGTTGCAGGTGACGGCATCAGCTGGATGGCTTGCACTTTCTCCGGGTTGACTTTAATACCGTCTCTTGTTACTATGAAACCCAGAAATTTCCCTTCTTCCATTTCGAAGGAGCACTTTGTTGGGTTAAGTTTCAGGTTGACGCTGTGCAAAGAATCGAACGTACGCTGAATGTATGCGAGCATGGTTTCCTCTTCTTGGCTCATGATGACAAGGTCATCCATATATACTTCGACTGTTTTACCAATGGCTTTCCCGAAGACTGTATCCATTAAGCGCTGGTAAGTAGCTCCTGAATTACAGAGACCAAAGGGCATTTTTGTATAGCAGAAGATGTCTTTATCTGTACGGAAGGCTGTTTTGTCTTCATCTTCCTCTTTCATTTGGACCTGATGGTAGCCCTTATAACAGTCGAGAAAACACTTCCAGCGAAAAGATGCTAGAGAGTCAACTTTTTTGTCTATTTCTGGTAGCGCATAACAATCCTTCGGGCAAGCCTTGTTGAGGTCTTTGAAGTCGACACACATGCGCCATCCGCCATTGTGTTTTTGAACCATTACTGGGTTAGTGGCCCAGGTCTGGTATTTTACTTCGCTTAGGATCCCGGCATTGAGTAACTCTGTTACTTGCTCGTTCATTGCTTCTACTTTTTCAGTGCTGAGACTGCGTCTTCCTTGCGCGACGGGTTCCCCTGAGGGGCGGACGTTCAAACAGTGTTGCGCTATATCTCCTGGGACTCCAGTCATATCTACTGGGCACCAGGCGAAGATGTCTTTATTGTTTGAAAGTAATTCCTTCAACTGTATCCGTATTGCTGGTGAAATGGTGTGCCCTAGTAGGATGGTCTGCTCTGGATATTCTTCGTTGAGAACCTCATTTGGTGTTGATGGTTTGGCAACCTTTGCTGGTGGCTCATCGTCCATGTACATGACTTCCTTGCTTGAGTACAGAATTGCTACTCCTGTTTCCGTTGGAAAGCCGCAAGCAGCATGTGGAATGGAAGTAATCATGCTGAATTCTCTTTGTGATCTTCTTCCCAGCAATACATCGTGGCGCGATGTTGCTGGCATGACCATGAAGTTTACTGTGACTGTGCGCGAATGCTCGCCATCTGAGATAGTCACAGGAAATGCAATTTGTCCCAATGGAAAAACAGCTTCGTTGCAGAAACCGGTGAGAGGGAAATCAACTGGCTCTAAACGTGCTTTATCTTCTGGATCGAGCTGTTTGAAACATTGTTCATAGATTATATCCATCGAGCTTCCTGGATCTATGAACATGTAGTCGGTTCTGTAGTGGCCGAAGATACCAGTGATAATTACTGGACGTTCTTCCTGAGGACCTCCAGGGACGACAGGAAATACAACTTGATGTTCCCTCCAGTGCTGATTATGGCTTCGTTTGTTCGGTCTTCATGAAGGACCTCCTTGCACCATGTTTATCTGTTTTGGTTTGGCTTCTTGATGGTGGTATCTTCTGATTTTTTAATCATCTTGATATAGATACTAGATTGGATATCCCACTGACTAGGTATCTGTGGGTCCAATACTGTAGTGTCAAATTTCCCTTTACCTTCTTTCAAAGTATTAGGTCTGACATTCGATAACTCAGATCTGATGTTTTGTGTGAAAATTTAGTTCATAGCGATCTGGAATCTTTTGAACCAGTATTCTGGAGTTCTTTCTAGGAGTGGATCTGAACGGTTATGAACTCCTGTTTGTATCATGGAGTCATTTTCTTCCGAATGACTGTTGTTGCTTTCTGTACTCCCCATGATTCCGTCGACCTGGACATCTCGGGTTGCAAAACCCTTGAATTCAGATCGAGGACTTGATGGGTGAAATGATGAATTCTCTGCCATACGAAACAGAGAGTGAAGAAAATATGAATCGAAACGAGAAAAAACAGATGAAACTAAGAAATCGGTAGGGGCCAATGAAGAAACACTGGTTAAATGACCGGTATCAGATAAACCAGGGGGTTAGGTTATGCATGATAAGGGTTGGTTTCTTCTCGTTTGGTTCAAAGGAATAGATCTTCTCCTCTCCTCGATAACTGCAAAACAGAAACCGTCAGACTCACCACGGGGAGAGTGGGGGTTCTCTCCGTGACCACCCTCCGGTGTGAGAATAAGTATCGGTTTATGAAGAAGAAGAAGAAGAAGAAGAAGAAGAAGAAGTATATGTGAAGTGAATGTAACTTGAAGTTTGTACCTGAATTACTCTTCTATTTATAGCCGGGAGTTTGGGCGGGAAAACCTGTTATTGAAATATTGACGGAATGTGCTAACTCTGTAAGCGGTTATTTTTCCCTCCGTTAATTCTCTTAATCCGACGTGAGAGCACACGGATCGCTATTTAGATCAACGACTAGGGTATTGCCACGTGGAAAGTGGGCAAGTGGAGATTTCTCTCCAATTCCATGCCATCATCGTGACTTCAAGGGAGCCCGGGATGATGACACGTGGCCTAGACGGTTATAACCGTCTGGTGGTGCACGATTGAGTCTTCTAGAAGATTACAGCCGTAATCCGGTGTGACTCCTTATCATGTGGTATCAATAAATAATATCCAAGTCTGGGTATTATTTAAGCGGGAGTGCTTACTGGGATTTTTATCCATGTCTGTTATGAGAGAGGCGCAAGGATTTATTAGTCTCCTTTTGGCGCGCAGGTGTTGCTTGTTGTCTTTCTTCTGTGTCCCCTTTGTTGGACCAGTGCGTGGCCGCGCAAGGTCTAAAGAGGGGTAAAGATGAAGTTGTGGTATGGTCTCAAGCACTTAAAGCGAGGTTTTTAGGACCTTACCCCTTCATACGTTTAGAAGTAATTTTCTTTAATGATTTTTGTTCGTTAATTTCTTTTTTAAATAACTAATTTGTCGTTAACCTTCTTGAACTTCAGAAGTTTCGACTTTGCCCCTTTTGTTCCTTTGCTTGAAAAAAATAACTTTATACGTGTCGATTTTTATGTGCGTGTCGGTATAAATTCGAGTTGACCTACATTTAGACAAAACTCTTCTTGAGAAATGAGTAAGTGCAAGTATAACATGTTTTCTTTACATACCAAACCGAGTGTCATTAAATATAATATATTTTCATTCGACGGTATAAATTCGAGTTACTCTGCGTTTCGTGTGTTTTCTATTTTTTAAGCTATAAGAAGCCCCTTTTGATTGTTGTGCATCGGTCGCGCGTTACATAACACTTGCACTAATTCGTTCGATGTTTGTAATGTCCTAACGCCACAACGTGCGCAGGTCTATTTACTAGTTAAAATATCTATAAAACAATTTTTTTTTCAACTAAACTAAATACAAATAATAAGTAAGTTTCTAAGCAGTTTGAAATAAAAAGTGAGTTCTCTAATCAATCACCAAGCAATCCACAAACAACAAAAGAAACAAAAGGGCCTATTTAGTGTGGGCTAGATCATGAAACGATTGGGCTAGTTGTTGTCAACAAAATTTCTATCCAAACATCATAAAATTGAAATAGAGTACTAATCGAATGTTAACAGATTTTTTAAATAAAAGAACCGTAAATAAAAAGTTGAAATGATATTATATTATATGTTTAGTAATAGTATTAACTTGTGTTGTCAAGTTGGAAAAAGAAAATAAAAATAGTGCCCAAAATATATAAAGGAAACGAATCTAATTATAAGATGTGGCTAAAATAAGATTTCTAAAACTCTACTATTGCTCGATGCGTGCTCAATTAATACATATATAGAATTGGGCTGTTGACGATACCTAATGATGTGGGGTGGAGTAAGGTTGACAAATCGTGTCTTATCGGGTTTAACAGGTTTCTAACGACGCGTGTAACACAAGTATTAAACATGAATATAACTCGTTTAGCTACTTTATATCCCATGTTTATAACACAGTTTTACGTTTTATGTACCAAGAAGAAGAAATGATGGATCCTAACCTCATAATTATATTTATTTTTAAAAAGTAAAAAAAAAATCATGTTATGTATTTTTTCAGTAAACAGGTCTAATAGTGTCTTATACAGATATATATTGCCAGCCCCTAGGGCGGGGGCCTATTTGAATGCTCAAATCTCATATTTTAGTTTAAGAATAAAGTTATGGACATTGAGGATATATATATATATATATATATATATATATATATATATAGGTTGGGTGTAACGGGCTAACGCCATACTGACTGGACGCAAATGATACGTTATACACCGCCCCCCAAGGGGTGTTAGCCCCTTTGGGCGTGAACAGGCTCACGATGGAGTGAGTGTTCTCACCTTTTTCACTTGTTCTTTTAATATATTTAGCCAAGCTAGATGTAACATCATCCTCTTTTTTTCGAATTTATTTAATTTAACTATTATTTTAATTAATAGTGGAAAATGAAACCGTTACACATAAAACTGAAAAAAAGTGAGTGAGAGCCCCTTGCCTATATGCCAGTAACGTGACAATCACTTTTTTCACTTTTTAGTGTAAAAAGTGAACTCATTACACATGGTTGAAGAAGTGAATCTTGAACTAAGGATCAAAGACGGGTTATAGATAATTTTTGATGAATTATTTATTAAGTCTTTTATATTTTATTTAGAGATAATTATTTGTTTAAATTAATAAGGTTTATCGAGGAGTCTATTTATTTATTTAATAGAGTTTGAGTCGGCTTAGGACTAGAATGAGTTTTAGTATAAATAAAGGGTTAAGGATAATGTATTGATGTGCTTTCATTGATAAAAATAAAAGAGTTGAAAATTCATATATCGTGTTTCTCGATCAAAAGTCTGATTTCTAACAATGATCTTATCAACCTAAACAACCAATATTTTACCCACAGTTCATACATTAAATTAATCAAATGTAACTTGATTTATTGCTAAAGTTTTCAATAAATAAAAAAAGTTTGGTAGAAATTCACCTCAGAATTAAGGTACAAGTTGGAATATGGATGGTTATACAAGCTGCAAATATGAGAAAGAAGGCAAGTGGTTTCAAACCTACTTCAAGAAATAATTATGTTCTAAGATAAAGGTAATTTTAGGTCCTCATCATTTTTCTTCTAATGGAATTTCTGACTGGATATTTTAATCAATTTGTTTGAGCATATATTAATAAACCAACCTAATCTATATTATATAAACCTGATTTGGGACACATGTCATTCAATAAAGGCATCAATAATTTATAGATAAATTTTAAATTAAAAAGATTTAAATATTATATTAGAATTTTATTTTGATTGAATCCATATATCTTGAACGAATCACCGTTATTGTGAATGAGATTTCAAATAATTAAAATCCTAATATACTTACTACCTCTTCTTAAAATAAGCATAACGTTCGAAAATAAACATAAATATGCTTTGCAATGCTCCTTACAACTATATAAATGTTATAAGTGCATCAGTGCATGATTCTCCAAACAATCATACATGGATTTTCGTTACAAACAATGAAACAAATCAAAATCCTTCATATGTGTAAACAGAAACACAATATACTTGCCCAAATACGGTGTTTCTTTAGACATTCTTGCAAGAACATTTTGTGTTTTTTCTTTAATTTTCACAAGATCAACTAATAGTTTGCATCAAAGTGGTAAATCCCAAAACAAAAAGTCAAAATTTTGATCTTCATACAAATAAATTGGTAAACAATTTTTGAAACAAAGAAAGGGGGAATTAATGCATGTTCTTCCATACGTATGCAAAATGAAGACAAAACCAAATCTTACATACCTCAATTTTTGTGTTGCACCCAACCACTTTCTGCACCAGCATACGGATCAATCGTGACATTGATAACAGCGGGCTTTCTTGCAGAAAAAGATTCAACAAACGAAGTGGGTGCGGGATCATCCTTATACGGCCCCGTAATGTCTTCAGGGTTTCTTCTGTCACCACCATATACACCACCATTGTTGAACACTATCACCACTAGCGGTAACCGGTAACGAACCAATTCTGCAATGTACCAACACATATCAATGATCGATATTCGATTGCATAAAAAGAGAATAAAGAAAGCATACCTCGACTCCCATTGTCCCAGGTGAAGCCACCGCTGCAGCGATACAATAACCCAAACCGACTCCCATTGTATAATTCTTTCTTACCATATTTTTTTATTTATCTATCATATTAAATAATAATAATTGATACAAATTATTATATATGAATAAACATTTAGATAAAGCCAAACGTTTGTTTTTATTATGATCATATTAAATAATAATAGTATTTTCTCAACTATAGTTAATTGGTTTTATTGATTCAATTTTTGTCTATTCATTTACATTACTTTTATCTGTCTAGAATCCCTTTTCAGACCTTTCAAATGGTATGAGACATATTACATTATCAACAGTTTTTATTGATTTCCTTACTAATTGTGATAAAAGTAATTATTTCGTACAATTCATATTTGTTTATAGCTTTGAATACGAGCATACCTTATATTAATGTTAATGATAGCGAAAGTGAGGAAACTATATTTGGATGGTAGAAAATATAATATTATGCCAACATTAACCCGTCAGAATAATCTATTATCAGATAAAATCAGACACATTACCTTTGAACAAGAAAATGTCACAATAAATATTAGTAGTGGTACAAAATTTTAAGTTCCTATGACAAATCCTAAAACAAATAACAGATCATATTATTATGAATGGCTATACAAACTTCAATATTTATTTCTTATTTTGTCTGCATATTACTCTATACTATATATACTTAGATCATATTATGAACATATTTTTTTTTATTTCACTTTATAATTATGATTCACCCCGTGTGTTACACGGGGCAATAACCTAGTTATCCATATATTAATAAAGCAACCTAATAAAGAGTGGTAAACCCATTATCTATATATTAATAAACCAACCTAATGAATAATGATAGGCCCATTAAAAAGTTGTCACGTGGCGGTTGGCCTAGGAATGGCAATGGGCCGGGTTTGGGCCGGGTATTAGTAATCCCAAGCCCGTACCCGGTTGTAATTCTTTGGCCCGTACCCGGCCCGTTACCCGTCGGGTATTTGTCGGGTATTTACCCATCGGGTATCGGGTATACCCGCGGGTAACGGGTATACCCATTAATTTGTTAAAAATATCACACTATTATAAATTGCTTAATTATAATATTGCTCCACCTCCTTTGTTAAATGGCTTGATTATATGCATTAATGAGGTGATTTTAGATCCTGCATATGTAATATTTGATTTGGAGCCCTTATGTCTAAAGAACTTTCTTACAATCTTACGGAATGCTTGAATCATCAGATAATGTTAGTTGTCGTGTTTTCTTTCTTTTGATCAAATAGTGAATTATTGATTCATGAGATATTTTATCAGATTTTGAAATGGGTAAATTTGTAATGTGTAAATCTGTAAGGGTTGGTAAAAAGAAGGGTAAATTAGTCATTATATAAGCTAATTTTAATAAAATAATCTAAAATGGATAAATTTGATATTTATAGTTTTAAGGAAGAAGATATATGTAATTTAATATTTAGGTTGGGTATATATGTAATTAATGAAGTTTGTAGGGGGATATATGTAATTGCCCCTTAAAATAATATACTTTTCGGGTATTATTCGGGTAAACGGGCCGGGTATCGGGCGGGTATCTCCCATACTCTTACCCGTACCCGAATATTTTTATATTTTTAATCCCATACCCGGCCCATACCCGTCGGGCTTCGGGTATACCCGGCCCATATGTTTCGGATTTCGGGTATACCCGTTGGGCTTGGGCTTTTTTGCCATCCCTAGTTGGCCCATTAAAAAGTTGCCATGTGACAACTTTTGTTTTATTTTTATTTTTTTATGTATGCTATATAATTTAAAAAACTAAATTCGTAACTTTGCTTATTTTTTCAGACGTTTCATTGTAAATTTTGTTGAGAGCAGAGTTGCATTCAAAAGTTGCCACGTGACACTTGGCCCATTAAGAAGTTGCCGCGTGACAACTTTTGTTTTATTTTTATTTTTTTATGTATGTTATATAATTTAAAAAAACTAAATTCGTAACTTTGTTTAATTTTTTCAAGCATTTTGTTGTAAATTTTGTTGAGAGCAGAGTTGCACTCAAAACAGAGTTCACATTTTGTTTTTTTATATATGACATATGAGTGCATGCCAGTATCGTGGTGGTACCCTGACGAACCAATTCCTATCAAACAATTGTTTTCAATCGATGTAGATCACATGTTGATATTCTTTTGTTTAATGAAAAACCTTTTGCTGAGCACTTTAATTTAAAAAAATGGCATTTTTTTCTAGATATCATTTATTTTTGTTTTGTTTTACTAGCCACCCTGCAATAGTTATAAAATCATGGCTGGATAGTGAATTTAGCACCTATCTTAATTTGTCTAAGAAAAGCATGTTTAATTGTGTGTACGTGTCATATTTAAATTCAAAAGTCGGACGTCCTAATGTTACTTGGACAAAATTACAAAAATAGGACACTAAAATTTGACTGATGACATAAGAGTGTTGTACCTAAGTACCGTGTAAATTTGTAACATGTCCATTATAAAAATTAAAAATAATAGGTTAGGTTGTGTGTCTGGTGAATCAATTTGCTATATTTAGGGTGGACAGTATCATGCGGTAAACATTAGTGGGGAGGGGTTTTACCGACCGGTGATCGGTTGCCACCTCCAATTCGGGGAGCGGGGAAGGAAACAATCGGTGTATACTCACCGATGCGGGAAGAGGATGGAAGGAGGAGAGATTGGGTTTAATGGTGGGTCCCAACCCCTTTCAAACAATCACATTTTTTTTTATTCTTTACAACTCTCTATGTGTTTAAACCATTGCCAGTGATTGAGTGCAAAATGAAGAGTGGAATGGGGACTTGACATGACATGATATTATTGACTAGAAATAACTTAAATACCCTAAAGTGATTGAACGATACCCTCCACCCTTACTATTTACTTCAAGAAAAGTGTTCTAATGAATAGTAAACAAGTAGATGATCTTAGGATGTGTCTAGAGATAAGATCGTATGTAATAATAACAGTGTGTTTTATGGCCAGCGAGTAGAAGTTGCAAAGTTTGTCATCATAATAAAAGAAAGATTGTTGATGCCAATAAAATATAAGTCAAATACTACTACTAAAGACAGTTGTAACATTGTATACACCTTAATTCATTCCCCATGGAACCATGCTCAAGTTGTTACTAGTTAGACCGACCGTACTGGGGCGTGTTTGCCCCCTAATACCGCCCGAAAACGCCGGTTTCCACCCTCCCCTCCGCCCCCATGGGTGTGTTTGGCCAATTTGTTTGGTCTGGCGTGTTTTGAAAAACGCCCAATGGAGAAAAGGTTAGCCAATCACATTAGAAATTCCATTTGTTTGGCCAATAAGATTTTTAGGTGTTTTTTCTTATTTTATATTACTACAAAACATATTGCCCAATAATGCCCCATCCCCATTACACCCATTTTAGAAAACGCCCAATAATGCCCCATTGCTGACTGGGCTGCCACGTGACGCAAAACGCCCAAGGGTGAGTCATGCCCACTACGCATGGTCTTATGGTGGTACCATTGGCACATTATAACGGCATCAATCGTGCGATACTATTTATGACAATGTAATTTGTTTACGATCTTTTTTAGTGTCTCACATAGCACTATAGCCAACTTGATGTTTCATTTGGAAGAGGTGTATGAGACTATGAGTCCTAGTATACTTGATTTGTATGTATCCTAAATGGGCATGAGATGCTACCACCTCATCACACATAAGCAAGATCAACTACAAATAGATTTCAACCTAAAAAACATAGGAAACTGAGTCAAACGAACTCCGATCAAACTTTTTCCAACGATGTCGGAACCGACTCGTCGAAACCTAATCAAATATATCTAGAGTTTATCTTTTAGGGTTTAGAGCTAATTTTAGAGTTTAGCTTTAGGAATTAGAGTCTAACCTTTAGGGTGCAGCTTTAGAATTTAGTTTCAGGATATAACTTTAGTATTTAGCATAGGGTTTAGCCTCTATAAAGCACGGGGACGGCTATGAGCCTCTAGTACCCGTCCTGGGGATGGTTTGGGGATGGAAACGCCGCGGGGATGACTGGGGATGTTTCGAAAACGTATCCTGAAATTGGGGGACGGTAACCAAACGTTTCGGGGACGGCAACCAAACGTATCCATTGTTGCCGGAATATCTCGTCGGAGCAACCACAGCTCTGGTCATTCTGCGACTAAAGAATCTCGCCAGAATAGTACTTCTGTATTGGTAAAGCAGCGACTAATGCTGGAAGATGAGAAAGAATGGGTGCGCCGGTCTCATTTTTGTAGGGGTTTTAATAAATTTTGTTTTTTTTATCACTTTACACCCTCTGGATTTCTTTTATTACACTATTAGCACTAACTTTTAAGTAAGAGTTTAGTAAAAAGTTTGTTTTTTTTTTTTCATTTAACCCCCTCTATCTTGGCTAGTTTACATTTGGTCCCTAAACTTTTAAGTTTATAAAAAAAGCATAAAGTTTAAGATTGTACCACGTTATATGGACTTTGTTTAATATATTTTTATTTTTTTATAGTTTTTTTCCGTACCCGTATCTTGGATTTTTCAGTTTTACCGTTCCACGTACTCGTATCGTCCTCGTACCCGTTCCCGTGCTACATAGTTTAGCCTAAGGGGTTGGCTTTAGGGTTTAGAATTTGTTACATACTAAATAGTAGAGGGACTGGATATGTAATAGTTCAATAGAAGAAGGTTGGAACTGTATGTTGTAACAAATGTTTGTTTAAGTAACGAACTAATGACCCTTAATGAGTAGCTATCAATTTGAGATAATTCTCTCTTCTTCTCTGTACTTCTTCTTTTTCTTCATTCTTTAGCTATTATCTCTTGAATACCAGTTTGATACGTAACCATGGTATCAGAGCAATCTATCCTCTTGACTATGGGTTAGGGAAAAACGATTCTTTTACAACGGATTCCTTACAGCAACAATTTGAAGCAATGATCAAGAAATATACTGGTGATTCTTATCAACAGCAATAATAGGCGATTCAGGGTGGTGATTCCAATTGACGATTCAAGGATCGTATTTGGGAAATTAGAGCAACAACAACAAATCCTAGATTGGTAATAAATAGCAATCAAGAAATCGTTGAGTTAGCAGCAACAACAGATCAAGATCAGGAAACTACAAATCAGATTCAGTTCAGCGAATACCATGGAAATTGCAATGGAAAAGATTATGTTAATAAGTCAAGAAGCTACAGTTCACGACTATCGTGGTGAAGTCAAATTTTTTATTCAATCGGGTTAAATATCCTGAAGAAATTAGTGTATATTATGCTATATACCTCTTTATGGTTGGTCTTGAACTAGAAAGTAGAGATATTTTTATAACATGGCATCAATATAGTCTTCACACATTGAAATACATCATTTCTTTAGCTTTGAATTGGATGTAAATGAATTGAGAGATTCATTTTCTCCTAATGATCCAAATGCTTCTTTATATGATACTTTCAAGGTATTTAGTGTTAATGATTAAAGGGAAAATACAAGGGATAATTGATAATGATGTTTTAAGAGAAAATGGACATGATAATAAAATGGCAACCAATGTGTTTGATGAAATGTGTAACATGTTTAGGAATGAGATTCATGAACCAATTATTGAATATGAAAATGGGAAGGAAGCTCAAGGATTAGTTACTGATAATAAGTCAAGAACACATGAATTAGTGGATTTAAAATTGATTCTCTAATTCAAGGATTGAATGAATTAAATCATAATGATGCCTTCAATATATCTTTAAATGTCTTGTAACATGAGAGTTGTGAAAAACTTTTTAATAGCTTAGTTGTGATTAGTTTTCCAAAATTGAAGGTGGATGGTCATGATTATGTTCAAATTTGGCTTAAGCAAAATGAGAGTTAAATACAAACAAGAAATTCTCAAAAGTTGGCTATATAAGTGGAAATATAAATTCAAGCGATGTATGGAAGTTTATACTAGTATAGCTACATGCCACTACACTGAGCAAAAATTGTGTTTCTCGTAAATTCCCAAAATAGATTCACTCATTTCCAAATGATCTCTAGTGAAAAACATCCTCATGGCATATAAAAACAATTAGTGTGGCCTGAAGTGTGTATAAGTTGGATGTTTACATGGTGCATTCTTATGCCATGGAGATGGTTCCAACTTGGTAGTGTTTTGGTGTTTGCGTGTATATCACTAGAACCAGGTTGGCATCACTAAAATTGGATTATACAACAGTACTTAAAACCCTGTCAGGTCATAATGGAATTTGAGATTTTATAAATTGGGAAGTAAGGATGTTGAATCCGACAAGTAACGCAAACATATATGGTGCATTTTTATGCCATGGAGATGGTTCCATTTGATGACAATTTGTTGGTGTATCAGTTGATGCTTATGGTTGATATAGTGGTTTTCAACAATAACTTGTTTACTTGTCTTGAGAATAAACCAATTTCACATGCCCATGGCAGTTGGAAGATGCAGGCTGATTTGGAGTTGCAAAGTGAAGCATATGAATTTTCAAGTTTAATTTTGATAGTTTGATTAGGTTTTTTTTTTACATTTGTTCTCCGTGTTCTGATTTTTGGGGACAAAAATCTTTTGAAAGGGAAGTATTGTTATATACTAAATAGTAGAGGGACTGAATATGTAATAGTTCAGTAGCGTAACGTAACTATATGTTGTAACAAGTGTTCGTTCAAGTAACAATGACCCTTAATGAGTAGCTATTGATTTGAGATAGTTCTCTTTTCTACTCTGTATTTCTTCTTCTTCTTCAATCTTTAGCTCGTATCTCTTGAATACTAGTTTGTTTGCATAACAGAATTGCGGTTTAGGGTTAAGTGTTCGACGGGCCGGTTTTAACGTCGTTGGAATGAGTTCAATCGAATTTTACTTGACCCGATTTCCTACGTTTCTTGGGTTAAGGATATTGTGTACCAAAATCAACCCCTTACCACACATTATTTAATGCATGTGGTATATACATGCCTTGTGTACATGCGTATGGAGTAAGTTTTTAAGTTTATTTTGTCTACTTTGTATCTAAACAACATGTCAATACATATATGTGAGCACATTGGCTATTTTAATATTTTGTTTGGTAAGTTATTTTGCATGATCTTTTAAGCTAGATTTTTGACATTTCAATTCAAAATAAGACAAGTTATTTCCTATTCACGACAAGTATCAAAAAATCAAACTGTGAATATTTAAGAGTTGAATTGGTACCATATATACTTCGTTAAAAGCATCAAAATTGGACAAACAATTACTTAAATAATGATATTAAAGAAGCCTTTTTATAGTGAAAGACGGTTTTCTTATTTCTTTATCATTATAAATCATTTTGGGACCAAAACCTTTAACATGTAGACATTTATTTCGAAGTTCATAGTTTTATGTTAAGTTCCAACTTCCAACTAAAATACTATGGCTATGTGGTCTCACTACAACTCTATTATTTAAACTCAACTGATCAATAAATACCTATAAAGGATGAATTAAGATATAGACAGTAAATTTTAATAGCTTTTCGAAATATTAATTAACTTTTTAAAGTAAAAATAGGTTGAATTAATATATAGACAGTAAATTTTAATAGCTTTTCAAAATATTAATTAACTTTTTAAAGTAAAAAATATAAATATAAATTTAAACAAATACAATACATATACTTTCATAGTTAACCGGTTGTTAAGAAGTAGTTTGTATTTTGAAATTGAATTAATATTAATAAAAAAAGTTTTATAAATTTTTAATTAAAAATATGTATATATGACCAAGTCTTGGTGTAGCGGGGTATAAATGGGTCTCTAGATCACGGCCAAGCTTCATTAAATCATTACTAACAATGTATGAGCGGCGCCTATGAGCCTCGTACCCTCCCTTTCATTAACCGGTTAATGGGCGTGAGGGCTTGGATATGGAACTCAAATCACAATCCAAATGATTGAAGCTTAGTTAAAACCATTACATACATGTGAAAGTGTGGTGATATTTTAGTGTAATCGGGGATTGACTTGGTGATCAAGCAAATAATAATACACATCAAGCAAGTTAGGAGGTGCGGGAGTGCACACTTGTTTGAGTTATTATAATTCAAAATTTACGGGCGGAGCCCATACTCTACGGGGGGTTCCAAGGGGGCAGCGCCCCCCGGCTGGAAAATTTTTATTTTAATTAAATTGCCTTGCTAAAATTGCATCAGAAAAAAATATTTTCTAGAAAATGCAACATTTTTTAAACATAAAAATTGGCAGTTTTAGGAGGCAGTTTGTCTTAAAATTGAATTAACTGCCTAATGGCAGTTAACCATCCCTAACCCCAAAATCCGTGTACAGTTTTTGGTCACAATTATCTGGTTCAGACAATTCCACGAAAAAAATTAACTGGTTCAATTTCTCGCAAATCAGAGTTGTATCGGATTGAATTATTCCGTTGAACCACCGAAATAATTTGATCTGAAAGTGATATCACCCCTCTCTGATCATCCGGTTTTCTGAAATTCCCCAACAATAAGAAAGTTTAACACAAATCACTATACATAGTCTTAAAAGAGATATTTAAAAAAGAACAAAAATTACTATGACGAATCATAATGATCTACACCACCGTTGTAAAACAAGGTCTCGAAGGTCGAGTACTAACCGAGTAATCGATACAAGTTAGGCTGCTGAGCCTCGAGTACTCTCCACCTAGGCCGAGTACTCCCTGAGCAATAGCGGATCCAAATTTTTTTTTCCTTTGGATGTGAATGCTCTTAGCTATATATAGTTTTTTCGATTTGTTGGTGCATATGTCTGTCGACTTCGTCTTGTATCGAGTCTTGTACTAGATTGTATAGATCAGGGCACGTAAAACGAGAAAACATGATTTTAGGTTTGAGAGTTGATTTCGCACGAAATGAGTTTTAATCATTTCGTACGAAATAGCAAGTGGCTATTTCGCACGAAATGGTCTTTAGCCATTTCGTACGAAATGCCCTCCCCTATAAATACCTGTCGTGCCAATTCATTTGTAACTTTCCGATTCCAGAGCCGAAGTGCTGCTGAAGTGTCTACTCGCTGTAAAACGTTTTTATATCAATCAGAAAGACAATTAGAGTTAATTTCAAGCTGTATCGAACTCAATACGTTAGTTTCCGCCTCTCGTATTGAGAAGAACACCTCTGAAAGACTCGTTTCGGTTGTGAAAACGATCCTACAAGTGGTATCAGAGCTCAGGAGGAGGAGTTCTTACTGATTTCAGCTTGATTTCATCTATTTTCTGACTTTTACACCTTCTTTTCAAAAGTAAACAAGTTTTAACGGTTAAAATGGATTGAATTTCACACATTATATGCGAAACACTGTTTTAACGAAGCCTTGAAAGAATTGGATTAAAATTCGAACTAAAAACTGATCAACTTGACAAAAATATGGCCGACATGATGACATCAGCAGCATTTCGCACGGAATAGATCTTTCATTTCGCACGAAATCACCTTTGTGATTCATTTCGCACGAAATAGTTCGTTCATTTCGTACGAAATCAGTATTTCGTCTGAAATTTTGGTTGATTTCGCACGAAACCAGTATTTCGTGTGAAGCTATTTCATACGAAATCACTATTTCGCACCAAAGAGACTCATTTCGTGTGAAAATCAGTCCATTTCACGCGAAACCATCATTTCGTTTCAATTTAAATTGATTTCGTACGAAATCATAGTGTCACTTGGTCATTTCGCACGAAATCATTCATTTCGTGTGAAATTTCTTATTTCGTGTGAATCATTTCGTTTGAAGTCATTTTGCAGGTCATTTCGCACCAGTTGTTCATTTCGCTTGAGGGATTTCGTTTGAAAGTGTTGATTTCGCTTGAAAGTGTCTGATTTTGAGAAACTTGTTATCGAATCATGGAAGAAGAATTCTATAATGCGTTTGCTACTGCCCCGACTACTCCGGCTACCATTGCTCAAAGCATGAACATGGAAAATGAGACTGGAACTTTGCAAAAAACCCTCGAAACTAATGGGTATTAAGGAGTATTATGGTTGGAAAGATAGATTCGAAAACTGGGTTCAAGCTAATCATTTGAGGTCTTGGGAATGTATTGAGAAAAAGTATGTTAAGCCTCGTACAGATTTGGGAGTTATTAAAGCTATTTCTGAACTGACTGACAAAGAACGTGACATGTATAAAGCAGAAAAGATGATGATAAGTTTACTCCAACAAGCTGTGAAAGAAGACATCTTCATACTGCTTCAACATGATAATACTTCACGTTCGATTTAGGAAGCACTTAGAATCAAGTTTGAGGGAAGTGAGAAGATGATCAGAAGTAAGAAATCATTGCTAAAGAAAGAATTTGACTTGTTTACAAGTTTACCGGGTGAATCTTCAAAGAAGCTGATTGAAAGATATTGCCACTTAGTGCGATCTATGTCTCTGTTAGAAATAGTCAAAGATCAAGAAGAATGGGTTGATAAATTAGCTGATGCTTTACCCCAGAAAGAATGGGGTACATATTTGATGATCTTGAAAAACACTGGAGAATATGACAAATTGACAATTTCCCAGTTCATTGAAAAGATTGAGGGTCAAGATCTTGAACAACAAAAGATTGCAAGGATGAACAATCCAAGTGGTCAATAAGACATCAAGATGTATTACAAAGGAAGTGTTCAGGATGTTGAAGCAAGTCCGAAAGTCCAAACTGCTTTCAGTGCTGAAAACTCATTTGGATCAGTCAATCAAAGTCCAAACAGTAGCTGTGGATTTTCTTCATATCCAAGTATTAGTCCAAAGTCAACCTCAAGTCATCAGTTCCAAAGCTCAAATAGCGGGAATGGTCATGTTTTGCATTGCAATATCGCGTTGCATCTTCAGAATGGTCAAAATTTCTCTGAAGAGGTTGCTAAAGGTCACATGACATTACTTGCTACTGTGTTAGAATCATATGAAGGATTGGTTGCTGGAAGGATCGGAAATCCTATGCTGACAAAAGAGGATTATGATTAGATCGATGCTGAGGAGATGGAGCTTATGGACATTAAATGGTGTTTAGCTAGTGTTTTGAGGAGAGCTGAAAAATTTAAGATGATTACAGGAAGAGATGATTTCAGGGATGCTAATGTTTCTACTTTGGGTTTTGATAAATCTAAAGTTACTTGTTTTCGATGCAGGGAGAAAGGACATTTCAAGAGGGAATGTAAAAATCGAGAAGCAAGTGGAGCTCAGAATCCGTTCGGAAATAATGATTATTATAGGAAAGCTATATATCAACAAGTTGCTCATCAACCGTATCAACAACAAGAACCACAAACTGCACATGCTAAAAAGGCGATTGAAGAGTCAAACAAGAAAGCTTATTTTGGTATAATTGATCAAGATGATGAAAAAGTGGCAGAGGGTTTCAGTTGGGGCAAATACATCCCACCTGATTCAAAAGTAGTAGCTCTCACTACACAAATAGTTCAAGAGCCAGATTTGATGAAGGAATGGATGAAAGGGATTGCTAGTAATGAGAAAAACCAAGATGGAGAGTCTGTTTCTTCAGATGATTGTTCAGAAAGTACTCAAGTGTTTGATTAATCATTATCTGACAGTAGTGATGATGAAGAAGAGACACAAATAAACATTGGAAAATCTATGTTATCTCCTGAAAGTTTTCAATTTTATTTTGCAGATAGATTGGAAAAGCTGAAGGAGATGTGACGCCAGTGCCTCCACGACCATCAAACAAATACCAAACTAATGAAATATTATATTTCATACATGGGATTTGTATAAATATGTGTATCATTTGCACATATCAATCCTTGTTCGATTTCAAGCTTTAAATCGCTTTCTAGAAGGTTATACGCGCACGGATGCGTAAATATAACCAGTTTAATGCAACGAACACTCCGGAATAGTGAAATAGGCTTAACATACCTTAAATAACCTTTACATAACTTACAAATAAGTTTTGGAAGGTTTGGTGTGGTGAAATCATGTTTATTCGCTTAGAGGGACTAAATTCGACAAACTGTGAAAGTATGCCGAATTGTACCGTAACGAACATTACGGAGCTTGATCATAAGTTAAATATTCCCTAAATATCCTTTACATAGCTTAGAAATAGGCTTTGAAGTGTTTGGTGCGCAAAAATAAACTTTTGGTCATTCAGGGACTAAAAGCGTCAAAAAGTGCATAAGTTTGCATTTTCGCGCATATCTTACGTTCTGAATACATCCGGACATCTAAAAATTTATGTAATCATTAAAATATTTTATTTTAGTGATTGGCATGATAAAATTTCATTCGTCGCTTAATTTGGATTGTTTTTGCGTTCGTTACGACTTCCGTCGTAATTTACCGAACAACGCAACCGTACGACCAAACGAGCCGACATCCGAGATATTTTTTAGCACATTTCAAGTTCCCTATACTTTAACTTCATTTTAGAGCTTTGAAATAGGGTTAACGGGGCTTAAACGTGTCAAAAATGCATCAAAAACCAAGTTTGGGCCTTCAGGGACTAAAACTGCCATTTTTGAAACTTGCTGACCTGCACAAGGCTTACGAACCGTAAGTACTAACCAATACGGTCCGTAAGGACCTCCCAGACCAGCAAAAATGCAGAAACATTGAATCTGGCATTTCCCACCTATTCCCATGGTTTTCAACCCCTGATTTGCACTCTATGGGCTGGTTTGTGTGATGAACAAGTCCCCCAATCATTCCCCAACAAGTGTATGGCCATGATCTTTCCCTCCTTACCAAGAAATGATCTTAACGGTTTTGCAAAAAATATATAAGGCCATGCTCTTCACCCATTTTCTGCACATTTGGTCTGAGATTTCTCTAAGTGGTTGTGATTATTCACTACCTACCTGAGAATACTTGGAACTAAATCTATTTGGACCCTTTGTAAGTCCTCTTTCATTCTTTTATCACTTTTCGAGCACGAAAGTCAAACTATGTTTGACTTTCTGTATCGACCAGTTTATGGTCAACACAAAGTTCGTTTGAACTTCGCAACATGAGCGTAATCACGATGGTTATAGTCCCTAGTGACTATACCTACTGGTTACCACGTTGATTAGGTGTAGTGACGGGTCGTAGTTTCGGCCAAAATGCGTGTTCATGCGTATTTTGTAACCAAACTACTCTTGGGTATCAAAACCGTTTGTTTTGATATCCAACTTGTTTTCAAACCTTGTTAAACATGTTTTAAACATGTTTAGCTCATCACTTTTAGATTAGTGCTTATGTAGAGTCGTAAGTCAAGCGGTCTAAACAACCGCTTAGACTTTCAAACTAGACCCGTTTGGTTGATCATTAGGATCCGACCAAACACATTAGGTGACCATAGTTGTATAGGGAATAACCTTCCGAGGTTATACCTTATGGTCCCCTTCGTTTAAGTAGTTATATGATAGGTAGTTTATATGCCTTAGGAAAATGACCAAAATGCCCTTTTTATGCATAATTGATATTTAAGCATATGTAACCCAAACTTTTGTCACTTAACTGATTATGCAACATAATTAAACATGTTTAGGCATATAATACTTGTCATAGGACTAGTTAGGCGTTCCGAACGCGTTTTACGCGAACGACGCGTTAAAGTAGCATAAGCTACCTAAACGGGTCGTAATGGGTCGTAAGCACTTAGGTTAGGTTTCATTTTAGTATGTAGGCTTTGTTAAACCATATCATATGAGTTCCAATACTCATTTGGTTTACGAAACCTCATACTATCCGATCTTCCGATTTAGGTCCGTTTATTAACTTAGTTACCTATATTAGGTGTCGTTTGATTTCCATGATCCCTCTAGCTTTGCTTGGTTGTTAGTCAAGACTTCTAATCATCCTCAAGTGAGTACATAGACCCCTCTTTTACTGTTTTCCAAACGTTTTGGGGTGAAACACATGTGCCTACTTGTTATTTTCATGCTTTCCATGTTTTCATATCATATACTTGCTATGTTCATTAGTACACTATTAGTACATAATTTCATTTTGTTTTGCTATGTATGTTTACTTGGCATGATAGCACATTGATTTACATTACATCTTTTTTGCTATGTATGTTTACTTAACATGCTAGCACATTGTTTTACATTACATTTCTTTTGCTATGTATGTTTACTTAACATGCTAGCACATTGATTTACATAACTTTTCCTGCTTTGTATGTTAACTTAGCATACTTAGTACATTGTTTTACATTGCATCTCTGTTGCATATGTTCTCGTAGCATATGGACACATTGTTTTATATCTATACCTTGTATGTTCACTTAGCATACTAGGTACATTATTTTCATAAAACATGCTTACATTTGGTATATCATTTGGTTTGTTTAACGGGACTAAATTACATTCATTAACACCGATCATGTCGCTCGATAGTAGGTAGTGGTACCATAGGACTTGACAAATCCCGTTCCTAAAATCCTAGGTTTGTTTGGATGGATGGAATGACCGAATCCGAAAACATTTCTTTTTGATAACTTTTACTCTAAGGTTATCCTGCTGTCTCAAGGCTTGAATGTAGGCGTTTAACATAACCGCATAGATGTTGTATCAGTAAAGCATGCATTATTCTACAAAGCATAACTTTTGATTTATTCAAATACTTTGTTTTGTACATTTTTACTTGTGGTTTAAGTAGTCTCATTTTACTTACCATACATAACTTTTGTTTACACATTACATGATTTACATTTGATGGTTTTCACACAAACATTTGACATTCGACTATACATAAACATTTTTACATTAGTGGTTGGTTTTGTTTAAGTGATTTAAATAACGAGGCGTGTGTAATAAGATAAAAGCATGGTGGATACGCCGCTGGTACTTCCTATATATAAGTGCTTTTATAGTATTACATATCGTAGCGTTATTTAAACCATTTTAATATTTGACATATTACATTTTACACAAATGACATGTTTTCACTAAACAATTGTTTTACAAAACAACTCATTTTATACAAACTCATTTTTACTTAGTTATTCATTTAACCTTGCATTACTCTTTTACATATCATCTACTTTATCATCGCTTTTCAAATGATTTATAAAAACAAAACATTTTACAAGGATCATGACTGACTTTTGTTAAACAACTTTTCTAAACTTATAAGTCATGAATCCTATTTTCACAAAACCTATGTATCTCACAGGCATTTTTATGCTGACGTACCTATTTTCACATGTGTTTCAGGAAATGATGCATAGGATTGATCAAGATACACGTAGGCAGACTTGGGCCTTAGTGACATTAAAAGATGCAAGACTAATTAATTATGTTGTGTTTCTTTGTTGTTAAGACATTGTAACTCTTTTAATCAATAAAACAAAATTTCAAATTTCCATGTGTTATGAAACAATGATTCTGTTACAACACTCCCTGACGATTCCGCCACGTTTTGTTGTTTTACGTGGTCGGGGTGTGACAGGAGAGACGAGCAGCAAAAGAACAGATAAAATTGAAATGTGAGAGTGTTGCTCAGAAAAAGAATTCTGAGCAAAGTGACGAAGATAAAGCTACTGAGCAGGCAGTTGAAGCTGAAAAAGTAGTTGAAGTTGAAAAGATAATTGAAGTCGAAAAGATTGTTGAAGTTTCCAAACCATGTCTAAAGTGTTTGGAATCATGTAAGTAATGTGAAGAGAAAGAGGAGAAGTTGAGTGAGCAAGATAAGATGAAAGAAAAATTACTGTTTGATCTCAATTATGTGAAAGAATCATATGATGTGTTGAACAGAACAGTGAATGGTCTACAAAAGACAAATTCTGAAAGAGAATATGCTTTAACCATGATGAATGCAGTGATGATGTCTAAGCAGAAGGCTATCAATCATTATATTGAAGAATGTGCAAAATTGAAGCAAGAGTTGGATACTGAAAAGATAGAGAATGAAAGAATCAGAAGATTGTTACAAAGTTATTCTAGTTCTAATTATTTGATTGACAGAATTTATCCAACAGTTGCAGGTTTTGAAGCATTTCAAGAAAAGAAGACTGAAAAGAAGGATACTGGTAAGAAACAAAGTGCAAATTATAATAAGTGTCCGCCTCCGATCTGGGAAGGTTATTCTCCCAGAAAACCAAATGAGGAGCAGGTCAAAAAGGCAGTCAATATAAAGTTAAAGTCTGAAACAACTGATGAGTTACCAGAAAACATCGACGTCACATTCACATCGTCTGACACTGATCATGAATCTGAGTTAATAAAGAAAGTGGTCGATCAGGTGTTGGATAAGGATGAGGAGTCAAAGTTAAAGTCTGAGTCAGAAACCTCGAGTTCGTTGGTCAACAGTTCAAAATCGTCGGTGAAACGAGTTTACAATAAAGAATTTTTGTTATCAAAATCTAATTTGAATGATGAACCAATCAAAGTGGCATATACTTTGAATGATTTTGACAAATTATATTCTGATGAAGAATTTCCAATAAGAGGTGTTAAAACTGAAATGATCAAAAAGGTTTTCAAATTAACAGAAATTAATATTTCTGAAATAAAATATATAAATCTTGCTGAAAAACCTAAACCTTACACCTCAAGAGTTCAACAACGTCTAAACAAGAAAAAGGGTTACAGTTCTGGTTATGGTTTTCAAAAGAAATCAAACCACAACGGTAATTTCAAAAAGAAAGGTCTTGGTTTTATATCACCGAAAAATCATAAAAATGAGAAAACTTATAAACCAAAAACTGTATTTGTTTCAGGAGCGAGTTCGGAGGAAGAAGAAAAGAGCTCATTTTGGAAGCAATCAAACAAGGAGTTCTTTGCAGAAAAACAAAAGTTTGAGAAGAATGGAGTTTATCAGAGAAAAGAGACAAGAACCTGGTATTGATGTCAAGAAGTTGGTCACATCGCCTGGAATTGTCCAAAAGCAACCAACACAAAACAGGAAGTTGTTTCTAAACTCAAAGAAAAAGTTGTTGATAAAACTGAACCACCAACTGAAAAATTCAAAGTTTTTAAAAACTCAACATATGAAGTTGGTGAATGTTCGAAAAGATTTTACAAAAGAAGGGTGAATCTTGACAATCAAATATGGGTTGTTAAGAAATCTGATGTGAAATCTAGCGATGATTCTGACTCGTCAAAGTCAGAGGAGCCACAAGTTGAGTCAAAAGGAGAAAATTTAGTTCCGCCAATGGATGATGTCAACTTTCCACCATTGAGGGCTGAAAATTTAAAATCAAAAGTTGGTAAAGTTGAAATTTCGAATCAATTCTATTCTGAAAAGAAAGAATTTGATGTTGAAAAAGTGTTTTATGAGAAAGTGAAACATATTTTTGGGAAAATGGTCGAGGGAAAGGCCAAAGGGGTGAAAGAATTTTATGAAGAAAAAAGAAATGTTGAAACCCCAAGTGAGACTGAAAAGGTCACATCCAAGTTTGGTCAGGCTTGGAAGTCTGTTTTTCATATGTAAAAATTTTGACTTGCCGGAACTCCCAGGTTGGTAATTGGGGAGTAGGAATCGGCATCTTTGTTGAGAAATATCACAGTTGTGGATGGTGACTGTTAAATGATATTTCGACCTACATGTGGTGGTATTCTTGAATATTGTCATATTTCAATTTTCAAGTGGTATTGTTTGCTGAGAACATACAAGTTGGGATGTTTTTACCTAAAAGTGGTTTATCAAGGTCATTAAGTTGAACTTGATTTAACTTTAATACAAATTGGTTGAAAAACAATGTATTGAAACCCCTAACCTACAAGTGGTTTGTGAAAATCAACAAAACTTATTTTCCGGAAAAACCATTTTGATTAAAACAAACTTAAGTGTTTTGAAATCATAATGGGAAAATAGTTTGTTGTCAGGGGGAGTTCTGATTGTTTATGCCAAGTGGATGGCGATTTGAAGCAATTCAACAGTTGTCACTTTTCTTGTACAGTTTATTTTCAAAGTTTCTTTAAATGATTTTGAATTTTAGGGGGAGTATGAAATCTAAAAAAATCCAAAAACATTAGAAAATTTGAAAAACCCAAAAAACATGATAAAATCAAAAATGAGTTTTGTTGTGAAAAAGAGGAAATGATAGTACATCAGTGGACTATCGCAGCACGCTAAAGAATTAGAAAGATAAATGTGATAAACGGTCTTACTGATGATATGCCAGTAGGTTTTTGCACACTTAGTAGATTGTGTTCGAGATATAAACCTAAATTTCAAACTTACTTATCTCGTGGGGAACATCTCTCGGATATATGGGTAACCCCTGAAATCTTGTTTGAAATATCCCTCTTTCTGAGATACTAGGTCTTTATGCTTAGTGATATCTGGGGTATTATCCCGGGACTTCTGATTTTGCGGAAGCAATGGCCTAGTCCCTGTATAATACTTTTCATTTGCTTGAAATAAAAGCACTACCCTCAGCATAAAAAATGATGAAACATTGCAAAATGCTAATCATGTGCTGTTGAAGAAAAGATTCTCTAAAGGGAACACTCCTAAAGTCGAAGCCATCATCTCTCTGATTTTGCGGAAGCAATAGCCTGAGCTCTCATGGCCCTCGCATTTAACCCTTTACAGATATCATCTAGGTATACTCACCTGTAAGACTGAATATTGGGATCTGGATACGGGAGTATATTCTGAGGTCTGACACGCGTATAAATTTAAGTCTCTAAAACATTAATCTCGTATCTCGAAACAGTTGAATTTTGTGTGAAAATTTAAGTGGATCAGTATACTGACAGTCTAAGTGAATCGTTTAGAACTTAAAATGTTTATAGCTTAACGGTGTTGGTGATGTGTCTCAAAAACTGATATGATCCTCTTACACAAACTCACAAAAATATTGTCTGTAAATATTTCTTTACTGCAATTCTTTAATTTCAAAATTCAAAAAGATTTTCATTGTGTTTTAGCATAAATTTTGAAAATTCAAAAAGATTTTCGACAACTGATGTTGGAGAGCTGATTTTCAAAATTCCGAGTGCTAAATATGATGAATAGGTTTGGGTAAGTGTGTTTGAAAAGATTTGCCTACAAGTGGTCATCAGAAACTTTTAAATGTTAAATCATTCTATTCATGCTAGTGATTTATAAATTTGTCAAATGTTAAATTTGTGAAATTTATTTTGAGGTAGAGAATGTGCAGGTTACAGGTTTCTGACTCTGAGTGTTACAGAGAGCCAGGTTACGATTCTGAACCTGTGAAGGGTTGTATAGCATGGAAAGAGATTGAAAGTTGGATCAACATTCAAGGGGGAGTTTGAATGTTTGAAAGCCAGTTACAAATCTTGGGATAAAAGAAAAAAAAGGAAGAAGAGATAAGTCTGAGGATGTTTTACACTGTCAGATACTTCAGGAAGAGCAAAAAGACTGATAAAGACTAAAGACGTTGAAGACTCGACACTGAAGACTTCGTCAACATCCAAGGGGGAGTCTGTTGGTGCATATGTTTGTCGACTTCGTCTTGTATCGAGTCTTGTACTATATTGTATAGATCAGGGCACGTAAAACGAGAAAACAGGATTTTAGGTTTGAGAGTTGATTTCGCACGAAATGAGTTTTAATCATTTCGTACGAAATAGCAAGTGGCTATTTCGCACGAAATGGTCTTTAGCCATTTCGTACGAAATACCCTCCCCTATAAATACCTGTCGTGCCAATTCATTTGTAACTTTCCGATTTCAGAGCCGAAGTGCTGCTGAAGTGTCTACTCGCTGTAAAACGTTGTTATATCAATCAGAAAGACAATTAGAGTGAATTTCAAGCTGTATCGAACTCAATACGTTAGTTTCCGCCTCTCGTATTGAGAAGAACACCTCTAAACGACTCGTTTCGGTCGCGAAAACGATCCTACACGATTTATAACGGATTATATCGGGTCGGGTCATGTAAAAAAATCAAACTAAAATTCATTTAATAATAATAATCAAAAGCACGCCAAATGTCATAGCTACAAAGTCCAAGATAACAGACGTTTGTGTATTTTTTTAGAGTTAAATGCTTGGTTGGTCCCTGTGGTTTGCAAAAATTTCACGCTTGGTCCCAGTGGTTTACTAATTACACTCGTGGTCCCCAAACTTGTCAAAAGTGCACTCGGTTGGTCCCCAACCCTAACATCAGTTAAATATCTCTGTTAAGTCTGTGTTAAATGACCAAAATACCCTTGCTTATTAACTCTCTTTATAATTTTTATAAAGAACCTGCAACTATCTTCATCTTCTTCAACCCCTCTCTCTAAAAAATCTCTAACACACCACCTCCTCCACCTTCACAACCCACCACAACCAGTCACCACCCACCATCACCATACCACTACCATCACCATCACCCACCATCCTCGTATAAACTAAATTCGTTGAATACGCTCCGACAGAAACAGATTTTCAACCTTAAACAAGTTTAACAACAGCAGTTCTTCACACAAAACCTAGAGTCAACAAACAATTAATGAAAAAATAACTAAAAATTAACAAAAAATAGTTCGCTAATAAATTAATAACAACAATTACCACAGAAAACCTAATTTTATTCATAAACAAAAACCTGATTTGCAAACTAATAGCTAATAAATTAACACATAAACACCAAATTTCAGCAAAAATTACCTCCTAAAAAGCGTAATAACAAACAACTTCATCACATTCATACAGAAACTATCTTCGGCGAATGCATAGGAACAGATAGATGACTTTTTTTTTTTTTTAGCAAAAAGCCTCTTATATCTTCATTTTTTTTTTCACATAATTTTAAATTGAAGTCAGGAATTGAAGGAAATTGATAAAATTAGAAGAAAAAGATTAAGGTTTTTAGGGAATTTGGGTTTGTGAATAGAGCCAAGGGTCTGCAACAAACATGGCTTATCGAAACAGAGTAAGGCAAACTTCAAATAAAGAGATGGATATGCTTGGTTGTGGTGGGTTGTGAAGGTGGATGTGGTGTGCTAAAGTTTATTCAATCTCGCCGGAAAACACCTTTGACCTCGCAATCGGTACAATCTTTATACATCTTCCTCTTCTGTCAAAAGTGCACTCGGTCTTCCAGATCCAACCGATCGGTGCAGTTGAAGCCTTGTTACGAACGGTCCCCTGCTACTCAACTTCTTCAAAAAATTCATGCTTTCACACACCATCAAAAAATTCCCCAAATTCTTCAACTTTTCCTCGGCAAAACCAAGTTCACACACAAAACTCACAAAACCGTCACAAGATCCAACCGAATCATCAACCAAACCACTCTAATCCACTGAATCACAACTCGATCCACTGAAAAAACAGAGCTCCGAACGAAATTTCTCCGGCGTCAAAACGGCTTCCGGTGACCTAAACACTACCGGCGTACAACACCGGTGAACAATCGGCAAACGCAACCGCAAATTTGGTGAAATCTAGAGAGAGAAAGAGGAGTTTTAGAGAGAGAAATAGAAACAACTGGAGGGGGTGGAGTTTTTTTAGAGAGAGAGAGGGGTTGTGAAGAAGATCAGTAGCAGGTTTTATATATTTTTTTTATTTCAAGGACAATTTAGTCATTTCACAGATAGTTAACAGAGATATTTAACTGATGTTAGGGTTGGGGACCAACCGAGTGCACTTTTGACAAGTTTGGGGACCACGAGTGTAATTAGTAAACCACTGGGACCAAACGTGAAATTTTTGCAAACCACAGGGACCAACCAAGCATTTAACTCATTTTTTTACTTTTTGACATTGCACGTTCAATTAAAATAAAGGGTTTCTAATTAAAATAAAAAAAAAACTATACAAAATGTGCAAAATGCCTCACTTAAAAAAAAATTATATTGGATGTAATAGATAAACTTGTCCACTTAAAATTATTAGAAGTTAGACTGCTGAGCCTCGAGTACTCTCCGTCTAGGCTGAGTTATAAAATGTCTCACTTAAAATTATTAGAAGTTAGTTGCTGAGCCTCGAGTACTCTCCGCCTAGGCCGAGTACTTCTTGTGCCATGGGCGGACCTAATGCTTTAGCAGCCGTAGCACAAGCTACGGCTCAAGTGCGTATTCGTAGTGTATGTTTTTTTTTTTGTTTTTTTTCACTTTTATACTAAGGATACCTCTAAAATAATACAAAAATACCCCTAACCAACCCAAACCTGTAGAATAAAGGAGTCCAATTAAAACAGTGGCCCAATTGCCCAAATTATTAATAATAATGATTGAAATTGCGGCCCAATTAGTTAGCTATTTGTTTTACTTTATTTATTTATTGTCGTGTTTTTTATATTGTGTGATTGCACGATAATTTTTTTTTTGGGATACCCCTTAGTTATGGGCTAGTTCCGCCACTGCCTTGAGCAATGGCGGATCCTGAATTTTTTTTTTCTTTGGGTGCCGAAAGTTTTTAAGGATTTTAAGCTCTTAGCTATATAATTTTTTTTTGATTCATAACGGATTGTAAATTCATATAATAATAATCAAATGCACATCAAACGTCATAGCTACAAATTCCAACATAATAGAAGTTTGTGTAGTTTTTACTTTTTTACATTGCACGTTCAATTAAAATAAAGGGTTTTTAATTGAAATAAAAAAGTATACAAAATGTGCAAAATGCCTCACTTAAAAAAATTATTTTGGATGTAATCGATAAACTTGTCCACTTAAAATTATTAGAAGTTAGGATGCTGAGTCTTGAGTACTCCCCGCTTAGGCTGAGTTGTAAAATGCCTCATTTCAAATTATTAGAAGTTAGGCTGCTGAGTCTCGGGTACTCTCCGCCTAGGCCGAGTACTCCTTGAGCAGTGATGTATTCAGAATTTTTTTTTCTTTGGGTGCTGAAAGTTTTTAAAGATTTTAGACTCTTAGTGATATATAATTTTTTTTCGCTTTATAGCGGGTTGTATCAGATCAGGTCATGTAAAAAAAGAAAATCAAACTAAAATTCATATAATAATAATAATAATAATAATAATAATCAAAATAATAATAATAATCAAAACCACACCAAACGTCATAGGACAAAGTCCAAGATATTAGAAGTTTGTGTAGTTTTTACTTTTTGACATTGCACGTTTAATTAAAATAAAGGGTTTTTAACTAAGATAAAAAAGTATACAAAATGTCCAAAATGCCTCACTTAAAAAAAATATTTTCGATGTAACATGCTATAAATTTGTCCGAAGCTTATAGACGATTGTGGCATTTTACTCTTTATTATTATTATTATTATTTTTTTTTTTTGATTTGATGATTAGGAAAATAAGGAGATTTAGAGATTAGTTATTGTTTGAAGACTTTGTTTTCTTTTTTAAATATAAAATAAAATATATTTAATCTTACAGGAAATGTCAAGACATATATGTGCTAGAACACAACTTTTAATATGTTTATAATGACGTCACATATATGTCTTGACATTTCCTGTAAGATTAAATATATTTTATTTTATATTTAATTTAGTAGCCATTATAATCATTTACATTATATTGATCAAAATATATAACCTATTAAATAATTAGTTGGTAATTGTTGATGGACTTAATTACCCTTATTAACTAATTAGGGTTTCCTATTGGGTGCATATATAAGGAGACTAATGTAGATGTTACAAGGTTAGACAATTGAGACAACCTTATTAGTTCATAACATCAATCGACCTCTCTCTCCCAACCGAATACCCTATTCGGTTTCTTCATCACCATCATTAGATTGCACTCGAAGGAGGAACCAGATCAAGCTGACAATCATGTCAAACGTTGTTGCTGAGTCTCCATCTGGATTCTCTGTTTGCCTGTACTGATGCAATCAAAGGTATGTTTTCATGTTTTCCATTATGTCTAAACAGAACTGATCAACAAGTGGTATCAGAGCATATGTTGATTAGTCAGTTCTGTTTTCGTATCCATCAATTCTGGGATAGAAATCTGGAAAACGGAATTTTGATAACTTAATAAGCCTAACAGCCGATTTCGAGTCATAAAGGTTCACTCGAGATCACTGTTTTCGGAAAAAGGATTAATTATATGTTCACTCGAATTCAACTGGGTTATGTTTTGACCGAAATCTGTTTAGAAACTTTTAAAAATTCAGGTTTTGGGTTCCAGAATTATGTTTTATTTTTTTAGGGTTCATCACATGTTCTAAGAAAAATTCGAAAAGTCCTTTATGTTTTGGAATGTAATTAGGTTTTATGAGTGTTTTTTTCCTGTTTGATCCAATTTTATCTTTTAAGTTTATTCGAAAACTGTTAAAAAGATATACAGTTATAATTTTCGAAATCCTTGAAAAATTTAGATCAACAATAAAACAGGAAACACTATCACACAATCCCTTAAATTTCGAGTTTTCAGTTATTATCACATTAACAGCTGTTAACAGGAAGTTTCGAGGTCCCTTTCAACAAGCCGAGACCAAGATCTCGACTCGAGACCACGAGATCTTGACTCGAAATCATAAATGTTCTCAAATATTCACGACTCGAGACAACGATTTCGACTCGAGACCACTAAGGTTTCGACTAAGGGCTTCAATCTTCACAACTCGAGACCATGGTTGCGACTCGAGACCTCATAAGGAGTCGAGATCTCATAATTCACAGCAGTCGAGACCATGATTGCGACTCGAGACACCGAGGTTGCGACTCGAGACCTTAAGGAGTCGAGACCTCATAATGATGAGTCGAGACTTGACTCGAGATCTCACTCGAGATCTCATTACGGAGTCGAGATCTCACTCGAAACCTCATTATTTTAGGCTGTTTAATGTGAACTAAGACTTAGCTCGGGGCTCCGCCCCGAACCCCGTGCGGGGGCTCCCTGTCCCCCTGCACCCCCCAGCGAACTCACCGCTAACAGGTGGTTTACTATTAAATGATTGGTTTTGTAAATACTTAGTTAATTAATAAGGATCAAATGATGTTTTACAAAACCAAAATGGCTTTACTTGAATGAGCTTCTGATATATCTACGCTGGATAGAAAAGACTGAGGCTCTTCTGAAAATAATAAATGTGCGGAAGAGGACAAGATAATGTTTGCTTCCAATTTATTTAAAAATGCAGCCTTAGAATGGTGGAACACTATCCTTCAATCTAGAGGAAGTGATAGGGTTTATAGTATGGATTGGGAAGAATTTAGGAATATGGTAGAAAGGAAATTCTGCCCTCCAAATGAAAAGGAGCAGATAGCAAACAAATTCCTAAACCTTAGGATGACTGGTGTGGATAGTAAGGGGTACACGAAGTTATTCTTTGAATATGCTAGAATAGTACCAACTCTTGCTTCACCAGAACCAGTGTTAATTTCCCTTTATATTTGGGGATTAATTGGAGAGATTAGACATGTAGTCAAGGCAGCTAGACCTCAAACTATAGAAGAAACTGTAAAACTAGCCAATACCTTGACAGATGAGTTAGTCCGTACTAGAGAAGAAGACCAGAGGAGAAACCTAACCCAAAGGCTTACTCAAGAATTTCGTTCTGGAAATTTAAATCGTAGGAATATGGGTTCTACCTCTGCACCATATTGCAAAGTTTGCAAGAAAAAGCACTCGGGAAAATGCTCAAATCTCTACAATTACTGCAAGATGCCAGGACACAAGGAAGAAAATTGCAAGAGGAAATCCAGTAATGGATTATGCTACAACTGTGGAGAAAAATGTCATATCAGGCTAAACTGTCCAAAATTGGCCCCAACTGCAAATAACAAGAATACTAATAATGCTAGAGCATTTGTTCTTACTGCAGATGAAGCCAAGAAGATCCCAGACGTTATAGCCGGTACGTTTTTAGTTAATGATATATTTGCTAAAGTATTATTTGACTCTGGTGCAAACCAAAGTTTTATTAATACTTCGTTTTGCAAAATTCTAACTCAGCCATTAACTAAACTACCAGAAGAATGTCTAGTAGAGACAGCCAATGGAGAAACTGTTAGGATTTCTGAAATCTTGCAGGGAGCAAGAATAGAAATTTTAAATCAGAAATTTATTGCAAATCTTTATCCCATGAATCTGGTAGGATTCGATGTTGTTCTAGGAATGGGTTGGTTAATAGCCAATAAAGCCAATATTTTGTGTGATCAAAAATTAATTCAAGTAAATTCACAAAAAGGTAAAACGATCACAATTAAAGGAGATAAGCCGTTTAGATCCACTAAATTAATCTCTGTGATGAAAACTGCAAGTTGTATAAGAAAATGTTCTATAGTGTATTTGATTTCTATAATCACTAACACTAAAGGAAAAGAACTAAAAGATATTCCAGTAGTATCTCAGTTTTCAGATGTTTTTCCAGAAGAATTACCAGGACTACCTCCAGACAGAGAAGTTGAATTCAGAATCCATTTAATACCAGGAACATCACCAATTGCCAAAGCACCTTATCGGTTGGCACCTGCTGAAATGCAGGAGCTAAAGAAACAATTAGATGAATTATTAGAGAAAGGATTCATACAACCAAGTTCGTCGCCATGGGGAGCGCCGATACTGTTTGTTAAAAAGAAGGACGGATCAATGCGTACGTGCATTGACTACCATGATTTAAACAAAGTCACGATTAAGAATCGGTACCCATTACCAAGAATCGATGATTTATTTGATCAGCTACAAGGAGCTCGATTTTTCTCTAAAATCGATTTAAGGTCAGGATATCATCAATTAAAGGTACAGGAAGAGGACATTCCTAAGACCGCATTTAGAACAAGGTATGGTCATTATGAATTTACTGTCATGCCATTTGGTTTAACCAATGCCCCAGCTGCATTTATGGACATGATGAACCAAATATGTAAGCCATATTTGGATAAATTCATAATTGTATTCATAGATGATATTCTAATTTATTCTAAGAATAAAGAAGATCATGCAAGGCATTTGCAAACACTTTTAAGTCTATTAAGAATGGAAAAGCTTTATGCTAAATTCAATAAGTGCGAATTTTGGTTAGAACAGGTACAATTCCTTGGACACTTAGTCAATCATGAAGGAATTCATGTAGATCCAACAAAAATCGAGGCAATTACTAAATGGAAAACCCCTGAGTCACCAACTGAGGTTAGAAGTTTCTTAGGATTGGCCGGTTATTATAGAAGGTTTATTAAGGATTTCTCTAGAATAGCCATTCCTTTAACTAAGTTAACATGTAAATCTGTTAAGTTTGAATGGGGAGTAAAACAAGAAGAAGCCTTTAGAATTCTTAAGCAAAGATTGACCCATGCACCCATATTAGCATTACCAGAAGGAACTAAAGACTTTATAGTCTACCGTGATGCTTCTAAATTAGGTTATGGATGTGTATTAATGCAACGTCAGAAAGTTATAGCTTACGCATCTAGACAACTTAAGAGTCATGAAGATAATTATTCAACCCAGGATTTAGAATTAGGAGCTATAATTTTTGCTCTTAAGATTTGGAGACATTACCTTTATGGTAGTAAGTTTACCATATTCACTGATCATAAAAGTTTAACATATATCTTCAAGCAAAAGGAGTTGAATATGAGACAAAGACGTTGGATGGAGATGCTTAGTGATTATGATTGTGATATCCAGTATCATGAAGGAAAAGCAAATGTAGTGGCAGATGCTTTAAGCCGAAAGTATCATGAAAAGCCAAGAAGAATATGTTCTCTTAAATTAAATCTGCAAGTAGATTTAAATAATCAAATAAGAGAAGCACAAGAGTCAGTAATCAATGAAGATACTGAAAAGTTAAAAGGTATGTTAAAAGAATTAAAACAAGGAACAGATGGAATTTGGAGATTCCATGAAAAGAGAATGTGGATACCTAAATTAGGAAATCTACGTCATCGTATATTAGAAGAAGCTCATAAGTCTAAGTATACGATGCATCCAGGAAGTGACAAAATGTACCAGGATTTAAGGAAAATTTCTGGTGGATAGGAATGAAAAAGGATATAGCAGCTTATGTTTCTAAATGTTTAACTTGTTCACAAGTTAAAGCTGAACATCAGAAACCTTCAGGTTTGTTACAGCAATTAGAAATGCCAGTTTGGAAATGGGAATTAATAACCATGGATTTTGTTACTAAATTACCTAAAACTAAGAAAGGAAATGATACAATCAGGGTGATTGTATATAGACTAACCAAGTCAGCTCATTTCTTACCATTGAAAGAAACAATTAGTATGGAACAATTATCTAAATTGTATGTAAATGAAATTGTTTCTTTACATGGCATTCCTTTATCAATTGTTTCTGATAGAGACAGTCGCTTTACATCTCATTTTTGGTCAAGTTTCCAAAAGGCAATAGGAACCAAGTTAAGGTTAAGCACAGCTTATCATCCACAAACGGATGGACAAAGTGAAAGAACAATTCAGACAATGGAGGACATGCTTAGAGCTTGTGTAATTGATTTTGGAGGTAATTGGGACGATCACTTACCTTTAATAGAATTTTCTTATAATAATAGTTATCACACAAGTATCAATGCTGCACCATTTGAAGCACTTTATGGAAGAAAGTGTCGAACCCCAGTCTGTTGGGCAGAAATTGGGGAAAAGCAACTATCTAGACCTGAGATAGTGCAAGAAACAACTGACAAGATTATTCAAGTTAAGGAACGACTGAAAGTTGCACGTGATCGACAAAAGAGTTATGCCAATAACCGACGCAAGCCATTGGAGTTTCAGGTAGGAGATAAAGTATTGTTGAAAGTCTCTCCTTGGAAAGGAGTGGTAAGATTCATCAAAAGAGGAAAGCTAAGTCCCAGGTATGTTGGACCCTTCAAGATTATTAGAAAAATAGGAACTGTAGCCTATCAGCTACAACTGCCAGAAGAAATGGTAGGAATACATGATGTGTTTCATGTATCAAATCTTAAAAAGTGTTTAGCTGATGAATCATTGATAGTACCTCTTAAGGATATAGTGGTAAATGAACAACTCAAGTTTGTAGAAAGGCCTCTGCAGATTGAAGACATAAAAGTCAAGAATCTCAAACACAAAAGACTAGTTCTAGTCAAAATAAAGTGGGACTCCAAAAGAGGACCTGAGTATACATGGGAGCTCGAGTCAGAAATGCAAAAGAAATACCCGCATTTATTTCAATAGATCTCGAGGACGAGCTCTAAAACA
Source organism: Helianthus tuberosus (assembly GCA_030545235.1). Lineage (NCBI taxonomy): Eukaryota > Viridiplantae > Streptophyta > Magnoliopsida > Asterales > Asteraceae > Helianthus > Helianthus tuberosus. The sequence goes on from CM060401.1 coordinate 179,018,618, forward strand.
AGGTGGGGAGAATGTAACAACCCTCGGTAAAACCAACACCCTCATTATAGTTTGTATACCCTATTATATCTTAAAATATTCCAATATGTCTCATATTACACCCCTTATGTGAAAACCAAGCCCGAAATACGTTATAGTTTATAAAAATAAAATAAAAATCTGAAATTAGAGCTGAGGCGGGCCGCGTAGGACCTCACCTCAAGCTCACGCGGGCCGCGCAGACTCATAAAACGCGGATACACCAGGTGCTGACACGTGTCGACATCGTGGCGGACCTATAAGCTGACCCAGCTAAGCTATATGTTGACCCGGTGTTGACGCGGGCTGCGTAAGGCTTAGCCTTACCTTACGCGGGCCGCCTGGAAGTCAGATATCAGCAACTATAAATAGCAGGCATCGGATTTCATTTCCGTTTGTCCCAAATTTCATTCTAAATCACAATTTCTGTAGTAGAGGAATTATAGTTGGGTATTATACCCCTAATTAGCGAGGTTCTGCTCCGTTTTAAGTATTATAACCCCAGTTTCATAATAGTTACGCTGCCCGATTGATTTAGGGTTCCGTAACAACTGTCGTGGTTCTGCCCGACGTAGTTGTTGGAATACCGTCTCGGGGAGGGTATCATTAATAATTTCAAAGGGTTATGATACTAACCAATGTACATTTGTATAAATTATAGATTATACCCAGGAAACCCTTACAAGAAGCCTAAGATAGCAAAGTGAGTTTATCCTCTTTTTGTTAACAGTTTTTACAAAACCTTAAATGTTTTACAATGTGATTAAGCGGTGATTGAGTCTTTGTAGTCTTCAATTACTGCCGGTATGTTGGGGTTTTGTATACAAAATTTACTACACTGTGAGTAGTAAGTCGAGGATGACAGTACGTTACCATTGGGACAATGAGTTAGCCAATGTGTAATATGACCCACAAGTCAGTGGATTGATAGTACCAAATGGAGTAATTGTGTAGACATAAACATTGTAATCGTCCTCGATACTGTTTTAATCAATAAAATGTTTCGTGATTAAACTGGGATTCACTCACCAGTATTTCCGACTGACAAATGTTTTTAAAACGCGTTTCAGGTAACCCAATGTGACAGCCAACTAGTAGACAACTGACGATGAGGAACTGAATTTTGATTATAGACAAAAAACGCAAGGTCTTTATAATATTGCCACGTCAGTGTATTGAGTGGGGGTGATCAGCTTGCAGCACAAAGCACACATGTATCACTTCTAAATCTTACCATGATCAAAATGTACCGGATAATGGAAACTTTTATAAACTATGCACTCTTCGTCATATTGGTTTTTATTTTATTAAGTTGTCACCGCAAACCATAGGTACAGTCGAATGAAGTATTTGATATAGTCACGGGGACAGAAAATTTTAAGACGGTTGTTGAACAGTGCTATGGAAAGACGTTTGAACCTGCATGAGAGTTGCTCGAGTGGGAGTTCAAAAGCCATCTGAGATGGCACACACAAGTAAGTTCAGTCTATCACATTATCTTCACATAGTTTGGTTTGCAATATGATTATTAAAAACGGTTTTAACCGAGTTCCGTTTTTAAGTTATTTGTTTATTACACCGTTTCATGTTTTACTACTTTGTCAATTATATTTTCTATGATTTTATGGTTATAAACTCTTGACAATCGCTTTCTTTTATAAATTAAAGCATGGTGTTTTTGTTCATAATGTTGTTGATATTTGTGTCTACTTAATGTAGGTGTTTGGGATTGCTTATTTTGAGCTCCTTTTAAGTTTTTGACTTCTTAAAAGTTAATAGGTCATTTTTGTAGTGTTTGGATAATGTGTTTTGAGAATGAGTTTTAGTGGTTTGAAAAGAAGAAAAGGAAAAGTTAGATGGTTGCAACCTTTTCAAAAAAAAGGATATGGAAAAGAAGAAAAGGAGAAGCGTTCCCGAACACCCTCAATATATATTATCTTTGTTTGTTACGTTGTTAGCGTAAGCCGTCCAACGGACGGGTATTAAACTAGTTTAGTGTTGATAGTCCCTCGCGGTGGTGCAATATTGATACTATTTTGCACGGTTTTACTTTTACGTCCTCGCTGCAACACTAGATGATTAATACTAGTTGGTATCCAATTAGCATCCAATTTGATTTTTTTTTCAAGAAACTGAAAAAACCTAAATCAATATGACAAGCACTTACCGTAAACTTAATGTCTACATTTCTCAGCTAAACAACACAGTTAAAAATCAGAGAGCTAATATAATTGAAACCTCAAATTATGAAAACTTTTATCTCTATCTTAAAAATAAATATCAGGTGTCTTTTACGCCACCGACTCTCCACTTTTCATAAAAAGAGAAGGCCACCTCTAACATTGCGAAATGATATCTTTAACCCTTGTTCCATTTTACCGGCACCCCTTATACTTTCAAAGTTTACATTTTTAAATCTCTTTGCTCTTCCTTTGCGTTTTTTACCCAAAGTTTCATGTAGGATCGTGTTTCGACCCGAACGAGTCGTTCAGAGGAGTTTTCGTCAATTACAAGTGCGGAAAACAAGTAATCAACGTAGAAACAGCTAGGAAATCTCTTTAAACACCTTTCTGTATTGATTTATAACGGTTTACATCCAAATCTCGATCCGGCAGCACTTCGGTACGAGTTACAAGGTCTTCTCCTTGTGGTTCGCTTATGTGCACCTATTTATAGGTGATGAGGTTCCCTCCAAGGTACATGTACATATAAGCGGACCTGACACATAAGTGGACCTCCTAGTGACACATAAGTGAACCTGACAAATAAGCGGACCTCCTATGTCCATATAAGCGGATCTATCAGTTTAGACCTATATGCTATCCTATTTTCTCGTAAAACATGCCCTGATCTAACAATCTAAAACTAAGACTCGATACAAGACGAAGTCGACAGATGTAGTGCACCAACAGACTCCCCCTCAGATGTTGACGAGTCGACTATCGAGTCACAACAATGCTGTGTCTTCACTTCTTCAGTCTTGATCAGTCTCTGGGATTTTCTCTCTCTTTATCTTCATCAACAGACTCCTCTTTAACAGTATCTGCTTGAATATCATCAGACTTCCCCTCTCGATTTGCTGGCATTTCTTTGTTCTTCAGCAACATCTACTTCAGGATCTTTGTCTGACTTTCACAGCAATTCATTTCCAGGATCGAAACTTGGCTATTCCTGCACATTCTTAACCCAGAAATGAATTTCTAAATTTAACAATTTAAATGCACCAACATTCTGATATAATCAGATGACTCCCTCTCATAAACATAAGCATCAACAATCACTCTCCCTCAGATCACAAACTCATGATGAACCACTTGTTGATTTAGAAAATACATTTTGACATTTTAAGACACACTCCCCCTCACAACAATGTCATCATGTTCAGCACTCGGAATTTTGACAATCAGCTTTCCAATATCAGTTGTCGAAAATCATTTTGACTTTTTCAAAAATTTATGCTAAAACACACCGAAAATCTTTTTGTATTTTTGAATGTAAAGAAATGCAGTAAAGAAATATTTACAGACAATATTTTTGTGAGTTTTGTATAAGAGGATCATATCAGTTTATGAGACATGTCACTAACACCGTTAAGCTGCATTTCATTTTCAGTTCTAAACAATTCACCTAGATTGTCAGTATATTTGTCCATTTAAATTTTCACACAAAGTTCAATTGATCCGAGATACGAGGTTAATGTTTTAAGCTCTTGAACTTATCCGTGTGTCCCACTACTTGAATATACTCCCGTATCTAGATCCCAATATTCAGTCTTACAGGTGAGTATACCACAGATGATATCTATAAGGGAATAAATATAGTACGAAACCGTGAGAGCTCAGGTCAGAACTTCCGTTCAGCAGAGAGATGATGGCTCGATTTTTGGTGTGTCCCCTTTAGAGGATCTTTTGCATTACAACAGCAACGACTATCAATTTTATTGTTTCATCGGCTTGCTGAAGGCGATGCTATGTTTCAAGCATTGGCAGAAAGCATTATCCGGGGACTAGGTCAGAAATTTCTTTCAGCAGAAGTCCCGGGATAATACCTCAGATATCACTGAGCATAAAGACCTAGTATCTCAGAATAAGGGACCTTTCAAACAAGATTTCAGGGGTTACCTATATATCCAAGTTTGTGTTAACCCACAGAACAAGCAAGTTTGAAATTTATGTTTATATCTCGTTACAATTTACTAAATGTGTAAAAACCTACTGACACATCCACAGTGAGATTGTTTATCACATATTATCTAAACAATTCTTTAGCATGTTGTGACAGTCCACTGATGTACTATCATTTCCTCTTTGTCACAACAAAACTCATTTTTGATTTTATCATGTTTTTGCCTTTTTCAAATTTTCTAATGTTTTTGGATTTTCAGAAATTTCTACTCCCCCTAAAATGCAAACACATTTTAGGAAATTTGAAAACAAACTGTACAACAAACTTGACAACCGATATCGAATCGCTTCAAATCGCCATCATCCACTTGGCATAAACAATCAGAACTCCCCCTTACACGAAACTATTTTCTCATTATGATTTCAAAATACTTAAGTTTGTTTTAACCAAAATGATTTTTCCGGAAAATAAGTTTTGTTGATTTTAAACCATTTGTAGGTTCGGGGTGTGGTTCATCACATTGTCTACTTTTAACCACTTGTAGTAGATCAAGTACAACTTAATGTCCCTGATTTACCACTTGCAAGTATGCAACCTCTGTACCTCTTGTAAAAATATTCACAACATACAAACCTATGTAGGAATAAACCTCTACACAAACCATTTTACCAATCAAAATGCCGATTCCTGCTTCACACTTACCAACCTGGAAGCTCCGGCAAGTCACACTTAACCTGTAAAAACTAAACACATTTAAAAATCTTTCACAAAATCTAAAATAACAAGAAGGATGCCGATTCCTGATCCACGATTACAAACTTGGGATCTCTGGCATAGTTCTAAGACTTCAAGGGAAACAGACTTCCATCCAAGTCTTCTCAGACTTGATGGCTTTCAGTTCTTGCGCAGTAGGGTTGTAAGTTGCCTTTTTAGTTGCATAAAAATCTTTAACCCCCTTAACTTTCCCATTCAACATTTTCCCAAAATTTTCTTAACACTTCTATTGAATGTTTTCTCAACATCAAATTCAGTTTTCTCGGAATAAAACTGATCTGAGATCTCAACTTTACCAACTTTATGTTTAATTTCTTCAAATTTCAGTGATGGAAACTCATCATCATTCACTAAAATATTCACCTCAACCTGTGGTTCTTCCGGCTTTGTGGAACCAGATTCATCGCCGACTTTCTCATCAACTTTCTTAACAACCCACACTTGGTTGTCTTTCTCTTTCTTTTTATAAAAAATCTTTTTAGAACACTCACCAACCTCATAAGTTGAGTTTTCAAAAATTTTAAATTTTTCGGTTGGTGGTTCAATATCAACAACTTTTTCTTTCAACTTGTTAGAAACTCCCTGTTTTGTCTTGGCATTTTTCAGACAGTTCCATGCAATGTGACCAGCTTCATTGCATTTGAAACAGGTTCTAGTTTCTTTTGAGTGACAAACTTCAGTTCCATTCTTCTTCTTTTCAGCAAGAAACTCTTGATTTGACTGTCTCCGGAAAGGTTTCTTCTGTTCCTCCTCTGCACTTCCACCTGACACAAATTATGTTTTTGTTTTAGAATTTTTCAAATTTTTATGATTTTCTGGTGGAATAAATCCAAGACCTTTCTTTTTGTAGCTACGATTTTGGTTTGGTTTCTTTTGAAAACCAGAACCAGAATTGTAACCCTTTTTCTTGTTTAGACGTTGTTGAACTCTTGAAGTGTACTTTTTAGGTTTTTCAGTAAGATTTAAATCTTTTATTTCAGAAATGTTAATTTCTGTCATTTTGAAAACCTTTTTGATCATGTCAAAACGAACACTTCTTATTGGAAACTCTTTGTCAAAGTATAATTTGTCCGAATCATTTAAAGTGTATGCAACTTCAAATGTTTCATCATCCAAATTTGCTTTTGATAACAAAAATTCTTTACTATAAGACCGTTTAACCGATGACTTGGAACTTTTGACCGACGAACTCGAACTTTTGACCGACGAACTCGAACTTTTGACTGACGAACTTGAACACCCAGACTCGGATTTTGACTCAGACTCCTCCTCAGTATCCAACACCTGATCGACCACCTTTTTTATTAACTCAGACTCATGATCAGTATCGGACGAGGTAAACGTGACATCAATGTTATCTGGTAAAACGTCAGTTGTGTCGGTTTTTAGCTTTATATTGACTGCTTTTTCAAGTTGCTCCTCGTTTGGTTTTCTAGGAGAGTACCCTTCCCAAATTGGAGGTGGACACTTGTTATAGCTAACAGTCGGTTTCTTACTACTATCTTTCTTTTTCTTCGACTTCTCGTCTTGAAAAGCTTCCATACCTGCAACAGTTGGGTAAATACGATCAATGAGATAATCAGAACTAGAATAACTTTGTAATAAACGTCTAATTCTCTCATTCTCGATCTTTTCTGTCTCCAACTCTTGCTTCCATTTAGCACTCTCTTCGATGTAAAAGTTGATTGCTTTCTGCTTTGTCATCATCACAGCATTCATCATCGTAAGTGCTTGTTCTCTCTCTGAGTTTGTCTTTTGGAGACCAGTTACTGTTTTGTTCAAGACATCATAAGATTCTTGTACATAATTGAGGTTGAACAGTAACTGCTCTTTCTTCTTCTCATATTCAGCAATGATGTCGTCTTTTTCAGCACATTCCTTGCAAGCTTCCAAACACTTCATGCAAGGCTTTACAACTTCAACAAACTTTTCAATCTCGATTGTCTTTATCACTTCAATCACTTTTTCTTGTTCTTTCACCTTCTCAGCTTCAGTAGTCTTCTCAGCAACACTTTCAACATTCTCATTCTGAACAACATCTTCAGATTTCTTTAGTTGTTGTTCTTTAGCAGCTCGTTTTTCTTTCAGTTTCTCCATGCGATCTGCAAAATAGAAATGAAAACTTTCAGGAGACAGATGAGATTTAGCAACATTAATATGTTTCTCTTCCTCATCATCACTACTACTATCAACCGGTGATTGATCAAACTGTACAGATTTTTCAGAATCAGTATCTGATACAACAGAATCAGACAGTGTTTGATCAAATACAACTTCTTTTTCTGAAGTAACATCATTTTTAACACTCTCATCTGAACATAATGAATCTTCATCAGCACTTTCTGAGCTTTCTTCAGATGTAACAGACTGTTCCTTCACACTTTTCACTGTCTCACCGATAGATTTCATCCATGTGGCAAACATGTCTGGTTCTCTGACAATCTTAGCAATGAAAGCTTTAAAATTCCCATTCTCATCTGCAAACATATTCCAGCTAAAACCTTCAGGTAGCCTCTCATCATCTTGATCAACTATGCATGCTTTGCTATCAGGAGAGATATAATTGTTCCAGTCAAAATCCACCACACACGCTCTTTTTGAATCCTCGATTCTTCTACCATGAGCCGTTTGTGAGTCTTGTGATTGACCAACTTGCTGATAAATGGCTTTCCGATAGTAATCGTCTTTTCTGAACAGATTCTGAGTGCCACTAGCTTCCCTGTTCTTGCACTCCCGCTTGAAATGGCCTTTCTCCCTGCAACGAAAACAAGTAACTTTAGATTTATCAAAACCTAAAGTAGATACATGAGCATCAAGAAAGTCATTTCTCCCGGTAATCGTTTTGAACTTTTCAGCACGTCTAAGAACACTAGCAAGACACCATTTGATGTCCATCAGTTCCATCTCTTCGGCGTCTATCTGATCGTAATCCTCCTTTGTGAGCATAGGATTTCCGATCCGACCTGCAACTAGACCTTCATACGATAACAACACAGAACCAAGTAGAGCCATGTGGTCTTTAGCAGTGTCTTCTGAAAAACTTTGACCTTCTGGAAGATTTAGAGCGATGTTGCACTGAATCACATAACGATTTCCTGTCTTAGTGCTTTGAGACTGAAAGATTTCTGATGAACTCTTTGGATTGACACTCGGATATAATGAGAAAACACTGCTGCTTTTGTTTGAACTTTGATCAATCTTTTCTGTAGAATCCCCAGCACTAAACGCAGTCTGGATTTTCGGGCTTCTCTCAGATTCTGGAACCGGAATACTACCTTTGTAATACATCTTTACGTCCTGTTGACCACTTGGACTGTTCATCCTCGCGATCTTCTGCTGTTCCAAATCTTGACCCTCAATCTTTTCGATAAACTGACCAATTGTTAACCCATCATAAACCCCTGTGTTTTTCAGGATCATCAAATAAGTTCCCCACTCTTTTTGCGGTAACGCATCGGCTAATTTGTCTACCCACTCTTTTTGCGGTAACGCATCAGCTAATTTGTCTACCCACTCTTTTTGCGCAGAGATACCAATTGTAGGATCGTGTTTCGACCCGAACGAGTCGTTCAGAGGAGTTTTCGTCAATTACAAGTGCGGAAAACAAGTAATCAACGTAGAAACAGCTAGCAAATCTCTTTAAACACCTTTCTGTATTGATTTATAACGGTTTACATCCAAATCTCGATCCGGCAGCACTTCGGTACGAGTTACAAGATCTTCTCCTTGTGGTTCGCTTATGTGCACCTATTTATAGGTGATGAGGTTCCCTCCAAGGTACATGTACATATAAGCGGACCTGACACTTAAGTGGACCTCCTAGTGACACATAAGCGAACCTGACAAATAAGCGGACCTCCTATGTCCATATAAGCGGATCTATCAGTTTAGACCTATATGCTATCCTATTTTCTCGTAAAACATGCCCTGATCTAACAATCTAAAACTAAGACTCGATACAAGACGAAGTCGACAGATGTAGTGCACCAACATTTCACCACATTGTAATTTTAGTCTCTCGGCTTAGCAAATGTCAACGTTTAATCCCTTAAGTTTCTAATATTCCCCATGTACCATATATAATATGCGTTTTTAACATATTATTTTCTTTAATGATTTTCGTTCGATAGTGTTGATCTACGTTGAAGAAACACTGGTTAAATGACCGGTATCAGATAAACCAGGGGGTTAGGTTCTGCATAATAAGGGTTGGTTTCTTCTCGTTTGGTTCAAATGAGTAGATCTTCTCCTCTCCTTGATAACTGCAAAACAGAAACCGTCAGACTCGCCACGGGGAGAATGGGGGTTCTCTCCGTGACCACCCTCCGGTGTGAGAATAAGTATCGGTTTATGAAGAAGAAGAAGAAGTATATGTGAAGTGAATGTAACTTGAAGTTTGTACCTGAATTACTCTTCAATTTATAGCCGGGAGTTTGGGCGGGAAAACCTGTTATTGAAATATTGACGGAATGTGCTAACTCCGTAAGCGGATATTTTTCCCTCCGTTAACTCTCTTAATCCGACGTGAGAGCACACGGATCGCTATTTAGATCAACGGCTAGGGTATTGCCATGTGGAAAGTGGGCAAGTGGAGATTTATCTCCAATTCCATGCCATCATCGTGACTTCAAGGGAGCCCGGGATGATGACACGTTGCCTAGACAGTTATAACCGTCTGGTGGTGCACGATTGAGTCTTCTAGAAGATTACAGCCGTAATCTGGTGTGACTCCTTATCGTGTGGTATCAGTAAATAATATCCACGTCTGGGTATTATTTAAGCGGGAGTGCTTACTGGGATTTTTATCCCTGTCTGTTATGAGAGAGACGCAAGGATTTATTAGTCTCCTTTTGGTGCGCAGGTGTTGCTTGTTGTCTTTCTTCTGTGTCCCCTTTGTTGGACCAGTACGCGGCCGCGAAAGGTCTAAAGAGGGTTAAAGATGAAGTTGTGGTATGGTCTCAAGCACATAAAGCGAGGTTTTTAGGACCTTACCCCTTCAAGTCCCCCAGTCTAGTGTTGCTCTTATGCAAATAAGTGGAGCACTAGACTATGAGAGAGAGAGGTGCTTTTTGCTTTAGAGGTTTTTTGGCGCGAAAATGGGGAATCTTCTGAAAGAAGATACTCTTGCTCATTATGATCTTTATTTAAAAAGTGCTACTGAAGGAAATTTGTGAATTTCCCTCTTTTGGTCTGGTCTTACTTAATCATGATCTGACGTTTATTACGTCATTTGTAAAATAAAAAATGGATATATACAGTACCTTTTCATCTTCTTGCTTTGGGATATGTGTCGACGCTGTCAGACTTCATTTATTAGGACATGACTTTTTTTTGGTAGCGCCGTTTAGGGGAGATGATTTGATAGTTGATCATGATTATATCCTTTCTCTTTTATCGATGCTAGTACTTCCATTATATATACATTTGACAGTTGTGAACTTTTTACCTGATTTGGAGATATGAAGACCAGACAATCCTCTCGTTCTCGAAGATTGTTGGAGATCTTGAGAGTCTACGAGGCCGCTGAAGTTCTCCTTCTTCTTGCCAATTCGCCACCGCTGGAAGTTACCGGAAATGAGGAGCCTTCTAGTTCCATTTTTCACACATCTGTGGGCTCGGGTTATGAATCTCGCCGTCCGAAAGAAGATAGTGATGAAAGGGTTGTTTCATTATCTGCTGATGCCCTGACGGAATGTTTTCCGATTAACCGGAATGGTGGATGCTTGCTAGTGTACCGTCACCGGAACAGACGTCGTTTTGTACCCTTTCCTGGTGATCAGGTACCGGTTGCTGCTGATGACGAGCTTACTGCTGATCTTCTTCGTTAGGTTAGGTTAGGGAAATGGTATATACCTCTTTTGAGGTTGTAGGTATGTTTATTTTGCAACTTATATTTTTGAAGAAACGCTGTTGTGTTTTTGTAAATGGTTGTTAAAGTGCTTTTTGTTGCACTAGTAACATTTTGAAGATATGTTGTGCATATCTGTTTTGACAATTACAAGTTGCGTTTGGATTACAATATATTGCATGTTCATAATTACTTTGCTTAGGGCGAATGAGAATGGTATTGTGCTCATGTGTGAACGCAGGTCTAGAATGTGCGCTGAGTTGTGATTATTTAGACCGTTCATGAGGCATACAATGTTTACCATATTGTTTTCGCGCGTACCAAAAGAATTATATGCAATTTGTAACAAACAGTAACATGTGTAAGGATAACTGTTGCATTAATAGGGCGCATAGCCAATAATACAAAGTAAAATAGAAAAATACATTGCCTGTATAAATCTGACTTGTTGAATAGCTTGGCTATATATAACACCTGCGCAACTGCTGCGCGTTCCAGGTGCGAGGAACAGTTGTTCCATCTATTCTTTTAAGGGTGTACGCCCCTTTTGCCCAGGACCTTATTGATAATGTACGGTCCTTCCCATTTCGGTGCCAGCTTGCCCGGCTTCTCCGCATTGGAAGCTTCGTTGTCGTGTAAGACGAAGTCCCCTGGGACGAAAGTACACACGCGTACGCGTGCGTTGTAGTACTTTTCAAGTTTAGATTTATATCTTGCTTCTGTGATGGCGGCGTTCTCGCGCCTTTCTTCGAGAAGGTCTAAATCCATTCTTCGTTCTTTTTCATTATTTTGCTTCTCCATGGCAAGCATGCGCGGTGATGGAAGGCCAATTTCAGCTGGGATTACCGCTTCTGGTCTGTATACCAGACTAAATGGGGTTTCTCCCGTACTGGTTTTCGGCATGGTACTATGAGCCCATAAGATGCTAGGGAGTTCATCGACCCATCCTCTGCGTGCTGTCCCCAGTCTCGCCTTTATGCCATCAACTATTTGTTTGTTGATACTTTCAACCTGCCCATTTGCCTGCGGGTGTGCCACAGAGGCAAAGTTGTGTTCAATCTTCATTTCCTTGAACCACTTCTAGAGATCTTCCGAGGCGAAGTTAGTGCTGTTGTCGGAAATGATGCGCAATGGTAATCCGAATCTACAAATAATATGTTCCCATATAAATTTGCGGATCACCATTGCCGTGGTTGAAGCTAACGCCTTGGCCTCAACCCACTTTGTGAAATAGTCCACTGCCACGATAATGAATTTCACAGCGCCAGGTGCATCTGGGAATGGACCAACAAGGTCAATGCCCCATTGCTGGAAGGGCCAGGCGGATGTGACTGGTACGATCGGATTTTTCGGACGAAGGGTTTTTGGCGCGTGGCGTTGACAAGCTGCGCATTTTCATAATAATTCCACCGCGTCCACATGCATCCCCGGCTAATAATAGCCTGCGCTCATTATCTTGGCTACTACCATTCGCGGTCCGGCGTGTATCCCACATGATCCTTCATGGATTTCCCTGACTAAGTACTGCGCATCTGTTTTGACGACACAGCGTAGGAGTGGTCCCATAAATGACTTTTGGTATAGAATTCCGCCTGCCATCTCGTAATTTATTGCTTTGTTCTGGATCTTCCTAGCTTCCGCTTTTCCTTCCGGAAGTTTGTCATGTTGTAGGTACATGATGATCGGGGACATCCAGGATGGGTTGCCGACCTCAACGATGTTCACTTGTTTAAGAGGAACGGAAGGATTGGACAATACCTCGATGCGCACCTCTTTTGCTAGATGTCTGAAACTGGTGGCGGCCAATTTGCTTAGTGCATCTGCGTGCTTATTTTCACTTATGTTTATGTGAATTATCTTGAACGTTTGGAATTGGTTGATAAGCATTCGCGCTTGTTCCAGGTATAACGCCATGGCTTCACCCTTTGCGTCATAGTGCCCATTAACTTGCTCGACCACTAACTTTGAATCGACGTGACCTTCAAGGTTTGTTGCCCCCATTTTAAGCGCCAAACGGAGGCCTGCCAGGAACGCTTCATATTATGCCTCGTTATTTGTGCTCTTGAAATCCAAGCGTATAGTGTATGTAAGCTCGTGATCGCCTGGGCTAACCAATCGAAGGCCTGCGCCTGCTCCATCGTCATTAGAAGCCCCGTCTGTGTGCAACGTCCAAACTCTATCGTCGAAGACAGGGATAGGGTTTTAGATTGCTTTACATTCTTGCACTTTGTCTGTGGGAACTTCTGTGGCGAAGTCTGCTAAAACTTGCCCTTTAATTGCTGGTCGAGGTCTATATAGGATATTGTATCCTCCCAGCTCGATTGCCCATTTAGCCAATCTTCCCGCGACGTCGGGTTTAGGCAGGATTTGGCCTAGATGATAATTAGTGAGAACTGTAATAACATGACCTGAGAAATACCGGTGGAGTCGTCGTGATGCATGTACTAGCGCGAGGACCAGTTTTTCTATCATCGAGTAGCGTGTCTCTGAGCCGGTTAGCATCTTGCTAATATAATATATTGGGGTCTGAATGTTCTCCTGTTCTACCATTAACACTGCGCCAACCGCTACTTCTGCTGCGGACAATTACAAGATTAGCGGCTCTTTTTCTCGCGGTGCAGTCAGTGTTGGCAACTGAATTAGACATTCCTTCATTTGTTTGAAGGCCGTTTCCGCTTCTGGTGTCCACTGGAAGTGGCTCTTCTTGGCACAATTGCGTAGTGTGCTAATGAACGGATAGGACTTTGCAGCGTGATTTGCCAAAAATCTGTTCAAGGCTGCTAATCGTCCCGCGAGTCTTTGCATTTCTTTTACTGTTGCAGGTGACGGCATCAGCTGGATGGCTTGCACTTTCTCCGGGTTGACTTTAATACCGTCTCTTGTTACTATGAAACCCAGAAATTTCCCTTCTTCCATTTCGAAGGAGCACTTTGTTGGGTTAAGTTTCAGGTTGACGCTGTGCAAAGAATCGAACGTACGCTGAATGTATGCGAGCATGGTTTCCTCTTCTTGGCTCATGATGACAAGGTCATCCATATATACTTCGACTGTTTTACCAATGGCTTTCCCGAAGACTGTATCCATTAAGCGCTGGTAAGTAGCTCCTGAATTACAGAGACCAAAGGGCATTTTTGTATAGCAGAAGATGTCTTTATCTGTACGGAAGGCTGTTTTGTCTTCATCTTCCTCTTTCATTTGGACCTGATGGTAGCCCTTATAACAGTCGAGAAAACACTTCCAGCGAAAAGATGCTAGAGAGTCAACTTTTTTGTCTATTTCTGGTAGCGCATAACAATCCTTCGGGCAAGCCTTGTTGAGGTCTTTGAAGTCGACACACATGCGCCATCCGCCATTGTGTTTTTGAACCATTACTGGGTTAGTGGCCCAGGTCTGGTATTTTACTTCGCTTAGGATCCCGGCATTGAGTAACTCTGTTACTTGCTCGTTCATTGCTTCTACTTTTTCAGTGCTGAGACTGCGTCTTCCTTGCGCGACGGGTTCCCCTGAGGGGCGGACGTTCAAACAGTGTTGCGCTATATCTCGTGGGACTCCAGTCATATCTACTGGGCACCAGGCGAAGATGTCTTTATTGTTTGAAAGTAATTCCTTCAACTGTATCCGTATTGCTGGTGAAATGGTGTGCCCTAGTAGGATGGTCTGCTCTGGATATTCTTCGTTGAGAACCTCATTTGGTGTTGATGGTTTGGCAACCTTTGCTGGTGGCTCATCGTCCACGTACATGACTTCCTTGCTTGAGTACAGAATTGCTACTCCTGTTTCCGTTGGAAAGCCGCAAGCAGCATGTGGAATGGAAGTAATCATGCTGAATTCTCTTTGTGATCTTCTTCCCAGCAATACATCGTGGCGCGATGTTGCTGGCATGACCATGAAGTTTACTGTGACTGTGCGCGAATGCTCGCCATCTGAGATAGTCACAGGAAATGCAATTTGTCCCAATGGAAAAACAGCTTCGTTGCAGAAACCGGTGAGAGGGAAATCAACTGGCTCTAAACGTGCTTTATCTTCTGGATCGAGCTGTTTGAAACATTGTTCATAGATTATATCCATCGAGTTTCCTGGATCTATGAACATGTAGTCGGTTCTGTAGTGGCCGAAGATACCAGTGATAATTACTGGACGTTCTTCCTGAGGACCTCCAGGGACGACAGGAAATACAACTTGATGTTCCCTCCAGTGCTGATTATGGCTTCGTTTGTTCGGTCTTCATGAAGGACCTCCTTGCACCATGTTTATCTGTTTTGGTTTGGCTTCTTGATGGTGGTATCTTCTGATTTTTTAATCATCTTGATATAGATACTAGATTGGATATCCCACAGACTAGGTATCTGTGGGTCCAATACTGTAGTGTCAAATTTCCCTTTACCTTCTTTCAAAGTATCAGGTCTGACATTCGATAACTCAGATCTGATGTTTTGTGTGAAAATTTAGTTCATAGCGATCTGGAATCTTTTGAACCAGTATTCTGGAGTTCTTTCTAGGAGTGGATCTGAACGGTTATGAACTCCTGTTTGTATCATGGAGTCATTTTCTTCCGAATGACTGTTGTTGCTTTCTGTACTCCCCATGATTCCGTCGACCTGGACATCTCGGGTTGCAAAACCCTTGAATTCAGATCGAGGACTTGATGGGTGAAATGATGAATTCTCTGCCATACGAAACAGAGAGTGAAGAAAATATGAATCGAAACGAGAAAAAACAGATGAAACTGAGAAATCGGTAGGGGCCAATGAAGAAACACTGGTTAAATGACCGGTATCAGATAAACCAGGGGGTTAGGTTATGCATGATAAGGGTTGGTTTCTTCTCGTTTGGTTCAAAGGAATAGATCTTCTCCTCTCCTCGATAACTGCAAAACAGAAACCGTCAGACTCGCCACGGGGAGAGTGGGGGTTCTCTCCGTGACCACCCTCCGGTGTGAGAATAAGTATCGGTTTATGAAGAAGAAGAAGAAGAAGAAGAAGTATATGTGAAGTGAATGTAACTTGAAGTTTGTACCTGAATTACTCTTCTATTTATAGCCGGGAGTTTGGGCGGGAAAACCTGTTATTGAAATATTGACGGAATGTGCTAACTCTGTAAGCGGTTATTTTTCCCTCCGTTAATTCTCTTAATCCGACGTGAGAGCACACGGATCGCTATTTAGATCAACGACTAGGGTATTGCCACGTGGAAAGTGGGCAAGTGGAGATTTCTCTCCAATTCCATGCCATCATCGTGACTTCAAGGGAGCCCGGGATGATGACACGTGGCCTAGACGGTTATAACCGTCTGGTGGTGCACGATTGAGTCTTCTAGAAGATTACAGCCGTAATCCGGTGTGACTCCTTATCATGTGGTATCAATAAATAATATCCAAGTCTGGGTATTATTTAAGCGGGAGTGCTTACTGGGATTTTTATCCATGTCTGTTATGAGAGAGGCGCAAGGATTTATTAGTCTCCTTTTGGCGCGCAGGTGTTGCTTGTTGTCTTTCTTCTGTGTCCCCTTTGTTGGACCAGTGCGTGGCCGCGCAAGGTCTAAAGAGGGGTAAAGATGAAGTTGTGGTATGGTCTCAAGCACTTAAAGCGAGGTTTTTAGGACCTTACCCCTTCATACGTTTAGAAGTAATTTTCTTTAATGATTTTTGTTCGTTAATTTCTTTTTTAAATAACTAATTTGTCGTTAACCTTCTTGAACTTCAGAAGTTTCGACTTTGCCCCTTTTGTTCCTTTGCTTGAAAAAAATAACTTTATACGTGTCGATTTTTATGTGCGTGTCGGTATAAATTCAAGTTGACCTACATTTAGACAAAACTCTTCTTGAGAAATGAGTAAGTGCAAGTATAACATGTTTTCTTTACATACCAAACCGAGCGTCATTAAATATAATATATTTTCATTCGACGGTATAAATTCGAGTTACTCTGCGTTTCGTGTGTTTTCTATTTTTTAAGCTATAAGAAGCCCCTTTTGATTGTTGTGCATCGGTCGCGCGTTACATAACACTTGCACTAATTCGTTCGATGTTTGTAATGTCCTAACGCCACAACGTGCGCAGGTCTATTTACTAGTTAAAATATCTATAAAACAATTTTTTTTTCAACTAAACTAAATACAAATAATAAGTAAGTTTCTAAGCAGTTTGAAATAAAAAGTGAGTTCTCTAATCAATCACCAAGCAATCCACAAACAACAAAAGAAACAAAAGGGCCTATTTAGTGTGGGCTAGATCATGAAACGATTGGGCTAGTTGTTGTCAACAAAATTTCTATCCAAACATCATAAAATTGAAATAGAGTACTAATCGAATGTTAACAGATTTTTTAAATAAAAGAACCGTAAATAAAAAGTTGAAATGATATTATATTATATGTTTAGTAATAGTATTAACTTGTGTTGTCAAGTTGGAAAAAGAAAATAAAAATAGTGCCCAAAATATATAAAGGAAACGAATCTAATTATAAGATGTGGCTAAAATAAGATTTCTAAAACTCTACTATTGCTCGATGCGTGCTCAATTAATACATATATAGAATTGGGCTGTTGACGATACCTAATGATGTGGGGTGGGGTAAGGTTGACAAATCGTGTCTTATCGGGTTTAACAGGTTTCTAACGACGCGTGTAACACAAGTATTAAACATGAATATAACTCGTTTAGCTACTTTATATCCCATGTTTATAACACAGTTTTACGTTTTATGTACCAAGAAGAAGAAATGATGGATCCTAACCTCATAATTATATTTATTTTTAAAAAGTAAAAAAAAAAATCATGTTATGTATTTTTTCAGTAAACAGGTCTAATAGTGTCTTATACAGATATATATTGCCAGCCCCTAGGGCGGGGGCCTATTTGAATGCTCAAATCTCATATTTTAGTTTAAGAATAACGTTATGGACATTGAGGATATATATATATATATAGGTTGGGTGTAACGGGCTAACGCCATACTGACTGGACGCAAATGATACGTTATACACCGCCCCCCAAGGGGTGTTAGCCCCTTTGGGCGTGAACAGGCTCACGATGGAGTGAGTGTTCTCACCTTTTTCACTTGTTCTTTTAATATATTTAGCCAAGCTAGATGTAACATCATCCTCTTTTTTTCGAATTTATTTAATTTAACTATTATTTTAATTAATAGTGGAAAATGAAACCGTTACACATAAAACTGAAAAAAAGTGAGTGAGAGCCCCTTGCCTATATGCCAGTAACGTGACAATCACTTTTTTCACTTTTTAGTGTAAAAAGTGAACTCATTACACATGGTTGAAGAAGTGAATCTTGAACTAAGGATCAAAGACGGGTTATAGATAATTTTTGATGAATTATTTATTAAGTCTTTTATATTTTATTTAGAGATAATTATTTGTTTAAATTAATAAGGTTTATCGAGGAGTCTATTTATTTATTTAATAGAGTTTGAGTCGGCTTAGGACTAGAATGAGTTTTAGTATAAATAAAGGGTTAAGGATAATGTATTGATGTGCTTTCATTGATAAAAATAAAAGAGTTGAAAATTCATATATCGTGTTTCTCGATCAAAAGTCTGATTTCTAACAATGATCTTATCAACCTAAACAACCAATATTTTACCCACAGTTCATACATTAAATTAATCAAATGTAACTTGATTTATTGCTAAAGTTTTCAATAAATAAAAAAAGTTTGGTAGAAATTCACCTCAGAATTAAGGTACAAGTTGGAATATGGATGGTTATACAAGCTGCAAATATGAGAAAGAAGGCAAGTGGTTTCAAACCTACTTCAAGAAATAATTATGTTCTAAGATAAAGGTAATTTTAGGTCCTCATCATTTTTCTTCTAATGGAATTTCTGACTGGATATTTTAATCAATTTGTTTGAGCATATATTAATAAACCAACCTAATCTATATTATATAAACCTGATTTGGGACACATGTCATTCAATAAAGGCATCAATAATTTATAGATAAATTTTAAATTAAAAAGATTTAAATATTATATTAGAATTTTATTTTGATTGAATCCATATATCTTGAACGAATCACCGTTATTGTGAATGAGATTTCAAATAATTAAAATCCTAATATACTTACTACCTCTTCTTAAAATAAGCATAACGTTCGAAAATAAACATAAATATGCTTTGCAATGCTCCTTACAACTATATAAATGTTATAAGTGCATCAGTGCATGATTCTCCAAACAATCATACATGGATTTTCGTTACAAACAATGAAACAAATCAAAATCCTTCATATGTGTAAACAGAAACACAATATACTTGCCCAAATACGGTGTTTCTTTAGACATTCTTGCAAGAACATTTTGTGTTTTTTCTTTAATTTTCACAAGATCAACTAATAGTTTGCATCAAAGTGGTAAATCCCAAAACAAAAAGTCAAAATTTTGATCTTCATACAAATAAATTGGTAAACAATTTTTGAAACAAAGAAAGGGGGAATTAATGCATGTTCTTCCATACGTATGCAAAATGAAGACAAAACCAAATCTTACATACCTCAATTTTTGTGTTGCACCCAACCACTTTCTGCACCAGCATACGGATCAATCGTGACATTGATAACAGCGGGCTTTCTTGCAGAAAAAGATTCAACAAACGAAGTGGGTGCGGGATCATCCTTATACGGCCCCGTAATGTCTTCAGGGTTTCTTCTGTCACCACCATATACACCACCATTGTTGAACACTATCACCACTAGCGGTAACCGGTAACGAACCAATTCTGCAATGTACCAACACATATCAATGATCGATATTCGATTGCATAAAAAGAGAATAAAGAAAGCATACCTCGACTCCCATTGTCCCAGGTGAAGCCACCGCTGCAGCGATACAATAACCCAAACCGACTCCCATTGTATAATTCTTTCTTACCATATTTTTTTATTTATCTATCATATTAAATAATAATAATTGATACAAATTATTATATATGAATAAACATTTAGATAAAGCCAAACGTTTGTTTTTATTATGATCATATTAAATAATAATAGTATTTTCTCAACTATAGTTAATTGGTTTTATTGATTCAATTTTTGTCTATTCATTTACATTACTTTTATCTGTCTAGAATCCCTTTTCAGACCTTTCAAATGGTATGAGACATATTACATTATCAACAGTTTTTATTGATTTCCTTACTAATTGTGATAAAAGTAATTATTTCGTACAATTCATATTTGTTTATAGCTTTGAATACGAGCATACCTTATATTAATGTTAATGATAGCGAAAGTGAGGAAACTATATTTGGATGGTAGAAAATATAATATTATGCCAACATTAACCCGTCAGAATAATCTATTATCAGATAAAATCAGACACATTACCTTTGAACAAGAAAATGTCACAATAAATATTAGTAGTGGTACAAAATTTTAAGTTCCTATGACAAATCCTAAAACAAATAACAGATCATATTATTATGAATGGCTATACAAACTTCAATATTTATTTCTTATTTTGTCTGCATATTACTCTATACTATATATACTTAGATCATATTATGAACATATTTTTTTTTATTTCACTTTATAATTATGATTCACCCCGTGTGTTACACGGGGCAATAACCTAGTTATCCATATATTAATAAAGCAACCTAATAAAGAGTGGTAAACCCATTATCTATATATTAATAAACCAACCTAATGAATAATGATAGGCCCATTAAAAAGTTGTCACGTGGCGGTTGGCCTAGGAATGGCAATGGGCCGGGTTTGGGCCGGGTATTAGTAATCCCAAGCCCGTACCCGGTTGTAATTCTTTGGCCCGTACCCGGCCCGTTACCCGTCGGGTATTTGTCGGGTATTTACCCATCGGGTATCGGGTATACCCGCGGGTAACGGGTATACCCATTAATTTGTTAAAAATATCACACTATTATAAATTGCTTAATTATAATATTGCTCCACCTCCTTTGTTAAATGGCTTGATTATATGCATTAATGAGGTGATTTTAGATCCTGCATATGTAATATTTGATTTGGAGCCCTTATGTCTAAAGAACTTTCTTACAATCTTACGGAATGCTTGAATCATCAGATAATGTTAGTTGTCGTGTTTTCTTTCTTTTGATCAAATAGTGAATTATTGATTCATGAGATATTTTATCAGATTTTGAAATGGGTAAATTTGTAATGTGTAAATCTGTAAGGGTTGGTAAAAAGAAGGGTAAATTAGTCATTATATAAGCTAATTTTAATAAAATAATCTAAAATGGATAAATTTGATATTTATAGTTTTAAGGAAGAAGATATATGTAATTTAATATTTAGGTTGGGTATATATGTAATTAATGAAGTTTGTAGGGGGATATATGTAATTGCCCCTTAAAATAATATACTTTTCGGGTATTATTCGGGTAAACGGGCCGGGTATCGGGCGGGTATCTCCCATACTCTTACCCGTACCCGAATATTTTTATATTTTTAATCCCATACCCGGCCCATACCCGTCGGGCTTCGGGTATACCCGGCCCATATGTTTCGGATTTCGGGTATACCCGTTGGGCTTGGGCTTTTTTGCCATCCCTAGTTGGCCCATTAAAAAGTTGCCATGTGACAACTTTTGTTTTATTTTTATTTTTTTATGTATGCTATATAATTTAAAAAACTAAATTCGTAACTTTGCTTATTTTTTCAGACGTTTCATTGTAAATTTTGTTGAGAGCAGAGTTGCATTCAAAAGTTGCCACGTGACACTTGGCCCATTAAGAAGTTGCCGCGTGACAACTTTTGTTTTATTTTTATTTTTTTATGTATGTTATATAATTTAAAAAAACTAAATTCGTAACTTTGTTTAATTTTTTCAAGCATTTTGTTGTAAATTTTGTTGAGAGCAGAGTTGCACTCAAAACAGAGTTCACATTTTGTTTTTTTATATATGACATATGAGTGCATGCCAGTATCGTGGTGGTACCCTGACGAACCAATTCCTATCAAACAATTGTTTTCAATCGATGTAGATCACATGTTGATATTCTTTTGTTTAATGAAAAACCTTTTGCTGAGCACTTTAATTTAAAAAAATGGCATTTTTTTCTAGATATCATTTATTTTTGTTTTGTTTTACTAGCCACCCTGCAATAGTTATAAAATCATGGCTGGATAGTGAATTTAGCACCTATCTTAATTTGTCTAAGAAAAGCATGTTTAATTGTGTGTACGTGTCATATTTAAATTCAAAAGTCGGACGTCCTAATGTTACTTGGACAAAATTACAAAAATAGGACACTAAAATTTGACTGATGACATAAGAGTGTTGTACCTAAGTACCGTGTAAATTTGTAACATGTCCATTATAAAAATTAAAAATAATAGGTTAGGTTGTGTGTCTGGTGAATCAATTTGCTATATTTAGGGTGGACAGTATCATGCGGTAAACATTAGTGGGGAGGGGTTTTACCGACCGGTGATCGGTTGCCACCTCCAATTCGGGGAGCGGGGAAGGAAACAATCGGTGTATACTCACCGATGCGGGAAGAGGATGGAAGGAGGAGAGATTGGGTTTAATGGTGGGTCCCAACCCCTTTCAAACAATCACATTTTTTTTTATTCTTTACAACTCTCTATGTGTTTAAACCATTGCCAGTGATTGAGTGCAAAATGAAGAGTGGAATGGGGACTTGACATGACATGATATTATTGACTAGAAATAACTTAAATACCCTAAAGTGATTGAACGATACCCTCCACCCTTACTATTTACTTCAAGAAAAGTGTTCTAATGAATAGT
Organism: Helianthus tuberosus; assembly: GCA_030545235.1. NCBI lineage: Eukaryota > Viridiplantae > Streptophyta > Magnoliopsida > Asterales > Asteraceae > Helianthus > Helianthus tuberosus. The sequence goes on from CM060401.1 coordinate 179,041,133, forward strand.
AAACAAGTAGATGATCTTAGGATGTGTCTAGAGATAAGATCGTATGTAATAATAACAGTGTGTTTTATGGCCAGCGAGTAGAAGTTGCAAAGTTTGTCATCATAATAAAAGAAAGATTGTTGATGCCAATAAAATATAAGTCAAATACTACTACTAAAGACAGTTGTAACATTGTATACACCTTAATTCATTCCCCATGGAACCATGCTCAAGTTGTTACTAGTTAGACCGACCGTACTGGGGCGTGTTTGCCCCCTAATACCGCCCGAAAACGCCGGTTTCCACCCTCCCCTCCGCCCCCATGGGTGTGTTTGGCCAATTTGTTTGGTCTGGCGTGTTTTGAAAAACGCCCAATGGAGAAAAGGTTAGCCAATCACATTAGAAATTCCATTTGTTTGGCCAATAAGATTTTTAGGTGTTTTTTCTTATTTTATATTACTACAAAACATATTGCCCAATAATGCCCCATCCCCATTACACCCATTTTAGAAAACGCCCAATAATGCCCCATTGCTGACTGGGCTGCCACGTGACGCAAAACGCCCAAGGGTGAGTCATGCCCACTACGCATGGTCTTATGGTGGTACCATTGGCACATTATAACGGCATCAATCGTGCGATACTATTTATGACAATGTAATTTGTTTACGATCTTTTTTAGTGTCTCACATAGCACTATAGCCAACTTGATGTTTCATTTGGAAGAGGTGTATGAGACTATGAGTCCTAGTATACTTGATTTGTATGTATCCTAAATGGGCATGAGATGCTACCACCTCATCACACATAAGCAAGATCAACTACAAATAGATTTCAACCTAAAAAACATAGGAAACTGAGTCAAACGAACTCCGATCAAACTTTTTCCAACGATGTCGGAACCGACTCGTCGAAACCTAATCAAATATATCTAGAGTTTATCTTTTAGGGTTTAGAGCTAATTTTAGAGTTTAGCTTTAGGAATTAGAGTCTAACCTTTAGGGTGCAGCTTTAGAATTTAGTTTCAGGATATAACTTTAGTATTTAGCATAGGGTTTAGCCTCTATAAAGCACGGGGACGGCTATGAGCCTCTAGTACCCGTCCTGGGGATGGTTTGGGGATGGAAACGCCGCGGGGATGACTGGGGATGTTTCGAAAACGTATCCTGAAATTGGGGGACGGTAACCAAACGTTTCGGGGACGGCAACCAAACGTATCCATTGTTGCCGGAATATCTCGTCGGAGCAACCACAGCTCTGGTCATTCTGCGACTAAAGAATCTCGCCAGAATAGTACTTCTGTATTGGTAAAGCAGCGACTAATGCTGGAAGATGAGAAAGAATGGGTGCGCCGGTCTCATTTTTGTAGGGGTTTTAATAAATTTTGTTTTTTTTATCACTTTACACCCTCTGGATTTCTTTTATTACACTATTAGCACTAACTTTTAAGTAAGAGTTTAGTAAAAAGTTTGTTTTTTTTTTTCATTTAACCCCCTCTATCTTGGCTAGTTTACATTTGGTCCCTAAACTTTTAAGTTTATAAAAAAAGCATAAAGTTTAAGATTGTACCACGTTATATGGACTTTGTTTAATATATTTTTATTTTTTTATAGTTTTTTTCCGTACCCGTATCTTGGATTTTTCAGTTTTACCGTTCCACGTACTCGTATCGTCCTCGTACCCGTTCCCGTGCTACATAGTTTAGCCTAAGGGGTTGGCTTTAGGGTTTAGAATTTGTTACATACTAAATAGTAGAGGGACTGGATATGTAATAGTTCAATAGAAGAAGGTTGGAACTGTATGTTGTAACAAATGTTTGTTTAAGTAACGAACTAATGACCCTTAATGAGTAGCTATCAATTTGAGATAATTCTCTCTTCTTCTCTGTACTTCTTCTTTTTCTTCATTCTTTAGCTATTATCTCTTGAATACCAGTTTGATACGTAACCATGGTATCAGAGCAATCTATCCTCTTGACTATGGGTTAGGGAAAAACGATTCTTTTACAACGGATTCCTTACAGCAACAATTTGAAGCAATGATCAAGAAATATACTGGTGATTCTTATCAACAGCAATAATAGGCGATTCAGGGTGGTGATTCCAATTGACGATTCAAGGATCGTATTTGGGAAATTAGAGCAACAACAACAAATCCTAGATTGGTAATAAATAGCAATCAAGAAATCGTTGAGTTAGCAGCAACAACAGATCAAGATCAGGAAACTACAAATCAGATTCAGTTCAGCGAATACCATGGAAATTGCAATGGAAAAGATTATGTTAATAAGTCAAGAAGCTACAGTTCACGACTATCGTGGTGAAGTCAAATTTTTTATTCAATCGGGTTAAATATCCTGAAGAAATTAGTGTATATTATGCTATATACCTCTTTATGGTTGGTCTTGAACTAGAAAGTAGAGATATTTTTATAACATGGCATCAATATAGTCTTCACACATTGAAATACATCATTTCTTTAGCTTTGAATTGGATGTAAATGAATTGAGAGATTCATTTTCTCCTAATGATCCAAATGCTTCTTTATATGATACTTTCAAGGTATTTAGTGTTAATGATTAAAGGGAAAATACAAGGGGTAATTGATAATGATGTTTTAAGAGAAAATGGACATGATAATAAAATGGCAACCAATGTGTTTGATGAAATGTGTAACATGTTTAGGAATGAGATTCATGAACCAATTATTGAATATGAAAATGGGAAGGAAGCTCAAGGATTAGTTACTGATAATAAGTCAAGAACACATGAATTAGTGGATTTAAAATTGATTCTCTAATTCAAGGATTGAATGAATTAAATCATAATGATGCCTTCAATATATCTTTAAATGTCTTGTAACATGAGAGTTGTGAAAAACTTTTTAATAGCTTAGTTGTGATTAGTTTTCCAAAATTGAAGGTGGATGGTCATGATTATGTTCAAATTTGGCTTAAGCAAAATGAGAGTTAAATACAAACAAGAAATTCTCAAAAGTTGGCTATATAAGTGGAAATATAAATTCAAGCGATGTATGGAAGTTTATACTAGTATAGCTACATGCCACTACACTGAGCAAAAATTGTGTTTCTCGTAAATTCCCAAAATAGATTCACTCATTTCCAAATGATCTCTAGTGAAAAACATCCTCATGGCATATAAAAACAATTAGTGTGGCCTGAAGTGTGTATAAGTTGGATGTTTACATGGTGCATTCTTATGCCATGGAGATGGTTCCAACTTGGTAGTGTTTTGGTGTTTGCGTGTATATCACTAGAACCAGGTTGGCATCACTAAAATTGGATTATACAACAGTACTTAAAACCCTGTCAGGTCATAATGGAATTTGAGATTTTATAAATTGGGAAGTAAGGATGTTGAATCCGACAAGTAACGCAAACATATATGGTGCATTTTTATGCCATGGAGATGGTTCCATTTGATGACAATTTGTTGGTGTATCAGTTGATGCTTATGGTTGATATAGTGGTTTTCAACAATAACTTGTTTACTTGTCTTGAGAATAAACCAATTTCACATGCCCATGGCAGTTGGAAGATGCAGGCTGATTTGGAGTTGCAAAGTGAAGCATATGAATTTTCAAGTTTAATTTTGATAGTTTGATTAGGTTTTTTTTTTACATTTGTTCTCCGTGTTCTGATTTTTGGGGACAAAAATCTTTTGAAAGGGAAGTATTGTTATATACTAAATAGTAGAGGGACTGAATATGTAATAGTTCAGTAGCGTAACGTAACTATATGTTGTAACAAGTGTTCGTTCAAGTAACAATGACCCTTAATGAGTAGCTATTGATTTGAGATAGTTCTCTTTTCTACTCTGTATTTCTTCTTCTTCTTCAATCTTTAGCTCGTATCTCTTGAATACTAGTTTGTTTGCATAACAGAATTGCGGTTTAGGGTTAAGTGTTCGACGGGCCGGTTTTAACGTCGTTGGAATGAGTTCAATCGAATTTTACTTGACCCGATTTCCTATGTTTCTTGGGTTAAGGATATTGTGTACCAAAATCAACCCCTTACCACACATTATTTAATGCATGTGGTATATACATGCCTTGTGTACATGCGTATGGAGTAAGTTTTTAAGTTTATTTTGTCTACTTTGTATCTAAACAACATGTCAATACATATATGTGAGCACATTGGCTATTTTAATATTTTGTTTGGTAAGTTATTTTGCATGATCTTTTAAGCTAGATTTTTGACATTTCAATTCAAAATAAGACATGTTATTTCCTATTCACGACAAGTATCAAAAAATCAAACTGTGAATATTTAAGAGTTGAATTGGTACCATATATACTTCGTTAAAAGCATCAAAATTGGACAAACAATTACTTAAATAATGATATTAAAGAAGCCTTTTTATAGTGAAAGACGGTTTTCTTATTTCTTTATCATTATAAATCATTTTGGGACCAAAACCTTTAACATGTAGACATTTATTTCGAAGTTCATAGTTTTATGTTAAGTTCCAACTTCCAACTAAAATACTATGGCTATGTGGTCTCACTACAACTCTATTATTTAAACTCAACTGATCAATAAATACCTATAAAGGATGAATTAAGATATAGACAGTAAATTTTAATAGCTTTTCGAAATATTAATTAACTTTTTAAAGTAAAAATAGGTTGAATTAATATATAGACAGTAAATTTTAATAGCTTTTCAAAATATTAATTAACTTTTTAAAGTAAAAAATATAAATATAAATTTAAACAAATACAATACATATACTTTCATAGTTAACCGGTTGTTAAGAAGTAGTTTGTATTTTGAAATTGAATTAATATTAATAAAAAAAGTTTTATAAATTTTTAATTAAAAATATGTATATATGACCAAGTCTTGGTGTAGCGGGGTATAAATGGGTCTCTAGATCACGGCCAAGCTTCATTAAATCATTACTAACAATGTATGAGCGGCGCCTATGAGCCTCGTACCCTCCCTTTCATTAACCGGTTAATGGGCGTGAGGGCTTGGATATGGAACTCAAATCACAATCCAAATGATTGAAGCTTAGGGAGCGTTTGGTTTGTAGGAATTCTATGGAATTTAAAGGAATTTGAATCTGAATTCCATATCTTAAGATGCTTGGTTTACAAAATTTGATGGAATTGGAATCTAAATTCCAATCTTCATGTGCATTTCCATTGTCAACCAAACATATGAAGATTGAAATTTAGATTCTAATTCCATCAAATTATGTGAACTAAACATCTTAAGATATGGAATTCAGATTCCAATTCCTTTAAATTCCATTGAATTCCTGCGAACCAAACGCCCCCTTAGTTAAAACCATTACATACATGTGAAAGTGTGGTGATATTTTAGTGTAATCGGGGATTGACTTGGTGATCAAGCAAATAATAATACACATCAAGCAAGTTAGGAGGTGCGGGAGTGCACACTTGTTTGAGTTATTATAATTCAAAATTTACGGGCGGAGCCCATACTCTACGGGGGGTTCCAAGGGGGCAGCGCCCCCCGGCTGGAAAATTTTTATTTTAATTAAATTGCCTTGCTAAAATTGCATCAGAAAAAAATATTTTCTAGAAAATGCAACATTTTTTAAACATAAAAATTGGCAGTTTTAGGAGGCAGTTTGTCTTAAAATTGAATTAACTGCCTAATGGCAGTTAACCATCCCTAACCCCAAAATCCGTGTACAGTTTTTGGTCACAATTATCTGGTTCAGACAATTCCACGAAAAAAATTAACTGGTTCAATTTCTCGCAAATCAGAGTTGTATCGGATTGAATTATTCCGTTGAACCACTGAAATAATTTGATCTGAAAGTGATATCACCCCTCTCTGATCATCCGGTTTTCTAAAATTCCCCAACAATAAGAAAGTTTAACACAAATCACTATACATAGTCTTAAAAGAGATATTTAAAAAAGAACAAAAATTACTATGACGAATCATAATGATCTACACCACCGTTGTAAAACAAGGTCTCGAAGGTCGAGTACTAACCGAGTAATCGATACAAGTTAGGCTGCTGAGCCTCGAGTACTCTCCACCTAGGCCGAGTACTCCCTGAGCAATAGCGGATCCAAATTTTTTTTTCCTTTGGATGTGAATGCTCTTAGCTATATATAGTTTTTTCGATTTGTTGGTGCATATGTCTGTCGACTTCGTCTTGTATCGAGTCTTGTACTAGATTGTATAGATCAGGGCACGTAAAACGAGAAAACATGATTTTAGGTTTGAGAGTTGATTTCGCACGAAATGAGTTTTAATCATTTCGTACGAAATAGCAAGTGGCTATTTCGCACGAAATGGTCTTTAGCCATTTCGTACGAAATGCCCTCCCCTATAAATACCTGTCGTGCCAATTCATTTGTAACTTTCCGATTCCAGAGCCGAAGTGCTGCTGAAGTGTCTACTCGCTGTAAAACGTTTTTATATCAATCAGAAAGACAATTAGAGTTAATTTCAAGCTGTATCGAACTCAATACGTTAGTTTCCGCCTCTCGTATTGAGAAGAACACCTCTGAAAGACTCGTTTCGGTTGTGAAAACGATCCTACAAGTGGTATCAGAGCTCAGGAGGAGGAGTTCTTACTGATTTCAGCTTGATTTCATCTATTTTCTGACTTTTACACCTTCTTTTCAAAAGTAAACAAGTTTTAACGGTTAAAATGGATTGAATTTCACACATTATATGCGAAACACTGTTTTAACGAAGCCTTGAAAGAATTGGATTAAAATTCGAACTAAAAACTGATCAACTTGACAAAAATATGGCCGACATGATGACATCAGCAGCATTTCGCACGGAATAGATCTTTCATTTCGCACGAAATCACCTTTGTGATTCATTTCGCACGAAATAGTTCGTTCATTTCGTACGAAATCAGTATTTCGTCTGAAATTTTGGTTGATTTCGCACGAAACCAGTATTTCATGTGAAGCTATTTCATACGAAATCACTATTTCGCACCAAAGAGACTCATTTCGTGTGAAAATCAGTCCATTTCACGCGAAACCATCATTTCGTTTCAATTTAAATTGATTTCGTACGAAATCATAGTGTCACTTGGTCATTTCGCACGAAATCATTCATTTCGTGTGAAATTTCTTATTTCGTGTGAATCATTTCGTTTGAAGTCATTTTGCAGGTCATTTCGCACCAGTTGTTCATTTCGCTTGAGGGATTTCGTTTGAAAGTGTTGATTTCGCTTGAAAGTGTCTGATTTTGAGAAACTTGTTATCGAATCATGGAAGAAGAATTCTATAATGCGTTTGCTACTGCCCCGACTACTCCGGCTACCATTGCTCAAAGCATGAACATGGAAAATGAGACTGGAACTTTGCAAAAAACCCTCGAAACTAATGGGTATTAAGGAGTATTATGGTTGGAAAGATAGATTCGAAAACTGGGTTCAAGCTAATCATTTGAGGTCTTGGGAATGTATTGAGAAAAAGTATGTTAAGCCTCGTACAGATTTGGGAGTTATTAAAGCTATTTCTGAACTGACTGACAAAGAACGTGACATGTATAAAGCAGAAAAGATGATGATAAGTTTACTCCAACAAGCTGTGAAAGAAGACATCTTCATACTGCTTCAACATGATAATACTTCACGTTCGATTTGGGAAGCACTTAGAATCAAGTTTGAGGGAAGTGGGAAGATGATCATAAGTAAGAAATCATTGCTAAAGAAAGAATTTGACTTGTTTACAAGTTTACCGGGTGAATCTTCAAAGAAGCTGATTGAAAGATATTGCCACTTAGTGCGATCTATGTCTCTGTTAGAAATAGTCAAAGATCAAGAAGAATGGGTTGATAAATTAGCTGATGCTTTACCCCAGAAAGAATGGGGTACATATTTGATGATCTTGAAAAACACTGGAGAATATGACAAATTGACAATTTCCCAGTTCATTGAAAAGATTGAGGGTCAAGATCTTGAACAACAAAAGATTGCAAGGATGAACAATCCAAGTGGTCAATAAGACATCAAGATGTATTACAAAGGAAGTGTTCAGGATGTTGAAGCAAGTCCGAAAGTCCAAACTGCTTTCAGTGCTGAAAACTCATTTGGATCAGTCAATCAAAGTCCAAACAGTAGCTGTGGATTTTCTTCATATCCAAGTATTAGTCCAAAGTCAACCTCAAGTCATCAGTTCCAAAGCTCAAATAGCGGGAATGGTCATGTTTTGCATTGCAATATCGCGTTGCATCTTCAGAATGGTCAAAATTTCTCTGAAGAGGTTGCTAAAGGTCACATGACATTACTTGCTACTGTGTTAGAATCATATGAAGGATTGGTTGCTGGAAGGATCGGAAATCCTATGCTGACAAAAGAGGATTATGATTAGATCGATGCTGAGGAGATGGAGCTTATGGACATTAAATGGTGTTTAGCTAGTGTTTTGAGGAGAGCTGAAAAATTTAAGATGATTACAGGAAGAGATGATTTCAGGGATGCTAATGTTTCTACTTTAGGTTTTGATAAATCTAAAGTTACTTGTTTTCGATGCAGGGAGAAAGGGCATTTCAAGAGGGAATGTAAAAATCGAGAAGCAAGTGGAGCTCAGAATCCGTTCGGAAATAATGATTATTATAGGAAAGCTATATATCAACAAGTTGCTCATCAACCGTATCAACAACAAGAACCACAAACTGCACATGCTAAAAAGGCGATTGAAGAGTCAAACAAGAAAGCTTATTTTGGTATAATTGATCAAGATGATGAAAAAGTGGCAGAGGGTTTCAGTTGGGGCAAATACATCCCACCTGATTCAAAAGTAGTAGCTCTCACTACACAAATAGTTCAAGAGCCAGATTTGATGAAGGAATGGATGAAAGGGATTGCTAGTAATGAGAAAAACCAAGATGGAGAGTCTGTTTCTTCAGATGATTGTTCAGAAAGTACTCAAGTGTTTGATTAATCATTATCTGACAGTAGTGATGATGAAGAAGAGACACAAATAAACATTGGAAAATCTATGTTATCTCCTGAAAGTTTTCAATTTTATTTTGCAGATAGATTGGAAAAGCTGAAGGAGATGTGACGCCAGTGCCTCCACGACCATCAAACAAATACCAAACTAATGAAATATTATATTTCATACATGGGATTTGTATAAATATGTGTATCATTTGCACATATCAATCCTTGTTCGATTTCAAGCTTTAAATCGCTTTCTAGAAGGTTATACGCGCACGGATGCGTAAATATAACCAGTTTAATGCAACGAACACTCCGGAATAGTGAAATAGGCTTAACATACCTTAAATAACCTTTACATAACTTAGAAATAAGTTTTGGAAGGTTTGGTGTGGTGAAATCATGTTTATTCGCTTAGAGGGACTAAATTCGACAAACTGTGAAAGTATGCCGAATTGTACCGTAACGAACATTACGGAGCTTGATCATAATTTAAATATTCCCTAAATATCCTTTACATAGCTTAGAAATAGGCTTTGAGGTGTTTGGTGCGCAAAAATAAACTTTTGGTCATTCAGGGACTAAAAGCGTCAAAAAGTGCATAAGTTTGCATTTTCGCGCATATCTTACGTTCTGAATACATCCGGACATCTAAAAATTTATGTAATCATTAAAATATTTTATTTTAGTGATTGGCATGATAAAATTTCATTCGTCGCTTAATTTGGATTGTTTTTGCGTTCGTTACGACTTCCGTCGTAATTTACCGAACAACGCAACCGTACGACCAAACGAGCCGACATCCGAGATATTTTTTAGCACATTTCAAGTTCCCTATACTTTAACTTCATTTTAGAGCTTTGAAATAGGGTTAACGGGGCTTAAACGTGTCAAAAATGCATCAAAAACCAAGTTTGGGCCTTCAGGGACTAAAACTGCCATTTTTGAAACTTGCTGACCTGCACAAGGCTTACGAACCGTAAGTACTAACCAATACGGTCCGTAAGGACCTCCCAGACCAGCAAAAATGCAGAAACATTGAATCTGACATTTCCCACCTATTCCCATGGTTTTCAACCCCTGATTTGCACTCTATGGGCTGGTTTGTGTGATGAACAAGTCCCCCAATCATTCCCCAACAAGTGTATGGCCATGATCTTTCCCTCCTTACCAAGAAATGATCTTAACGGTTTTGCAAAAAATATATAAGGCCATGCTCTTCACCCATTTTCTGCACATTTGGTCTGAGATTTCTCTAAGTGGTTGTGATTATTCACTACCTACCTGAGAATACTTGGAACTAAATCTATTTGGACCCTTTGTAAGTCCTCTTTCATTCTTTTATCACTTTTCGAGCACGAAAGTCAAACTATGTTTGACTTTCTGTATCGACCAGTTTATGGTCAACACAAAGTTCGTTTGAACTTCGCAACATGAGCGTAATCACGATGGTTATAGTCCCTAGTGACTATACCTACTGGTTACCACGTTGATTAGGTGTAGTGACGGGTCGTAGTTTCGGCCAAAATGCGTGTTCATGCGTATTTTGTAACCAAACTACTCTTGGGTATCAAAACCGTTTGTTTTGATATCCAACTTGTTTTCAAACCTTGTTAAACATGTTTTAAACATGTTTAGCTCATCACTTTTAGATTAGTGCTTATGTAGAGTCGTAAGTCAAGCGGTCTAAACAACCGCTTAGACTTTCAAACTAGACCCGTTTGGTTGATCATTAGGATCCGACCAAACACATTAGGTGACCATAGTTGTATAGGGAATAACCTTCCGAGGTTATACCTTATGGTCCCCTTCGTTTAAGTAGTTATATGATAGGTAGTTTATATGCCTTAGGAAAATGACCAAAATGCCCTTTTTATGCATAATTGATATTTAAGCATATGTAACCCAAACTTTTGTCACTTAACTGATTATGCAACATAATTAAACATGTTTAGGCATATAATACTTGTCATAGGACTAGTTAGGCGTTCCGAACGCGTTTTACGCGAACGACGCGTTAAAGTAGCATAAGCTACCTAAACGGGTCGTAATGGGTCGTAAGCACTTAGGTTAGGTTTCATTTTAGTATGTAGGCTTTGTTAAACCATATCATATGAGTTCCAATACTCATTTGGTTTACGAAACCTCATACTATCCGATCTTCCGATTTAGGTCCGTTTATTAACTTAGTTACCTATATTAGGTGCCGTTTGATTTCCATGATCCCTCTAGCTTTGCTTGGTTGTTAGTCAAGACTTCTAATCATCCTCAAGTGAGTACATAGACCCCTCTTTTACTGTTTTCCAAACGTTTTGGGGTGAAACACATGTGCCTACTTGTTATTTTCATGCTTTCCATGTTTTCATATCATATACTTGCTATGTTCATTAGTACACTATTAGTACATAATTTCATTTTGTTTTGCTATGTATGTTTACTTGGCATGATAGCACATTGATTTACATTACATCTTTTTTGCTATGTATGTTTACTTAACATGCTAGCACATTGTTTTACATTACATTTCTTTTGATATGTATGTTTACTTAACATGCTAGCACATTGATTTACATAACTTTTCCTGCTTTGTATGTTAACTTAGCATACTTAGTACATTGTTTTACATTGCATCCCTGTTGCATATGTTCTCGTAGCATATGGACACATTGTTTTATATCTATACCTTGTATGTTCACTTAGCATACTAGGTACATTATTTTCATAAAACATGCTTACATTTGGTATATCATTTGGTTTGTTTAACGGGACTAAATTACATTCATTAACACCGATCATGTCGCTCGATAGTAGGTAGTGGTACCATAGGACTTGACAAATCCCGTTCCTAAAATCCTAGGTTTGTTTGGATGGATGGAATGACCGAATCCGAAAACATTTCTTTTTGATAACTTTTACTCTAAGGTTATCCTGCTGTCTCAAGGCTTGAATGTAGGCGTTTAACATAACCGCATAGATGTTGTATCAGTAAAGCATGCATTATTCTACAAAGCATAACTTTTGATTTATTCAAATACTTTGTTTTGTACATTTTTACTTGTGGTTTAAGTAGTCTCATTTTACTTACCATACATAACTTTTGTTTACACATTACATGATTTACATTTGATGGTTTTCACACAAACATTTGACATTCGACTATACATAAACATTTTTACATTAGTGGTTGGTTTTGTTTAAGTGATTTAAATAACGAGGCGTGTGTAATAAGATAAAAGCATGGTGGATACGCCGCTGGTACTTCCTATATATAAGTGCTTTTATAGTATTACATATCGTAGCGTTATTTAAACCATTTTAATATTTGACATATTACATTTTACACAAATGACATGTTTTCACTAAACAATTGTTTTACAAAACAACTCATTTTATACAAACTCATTTTTACTTAGTTATTCATTTAACCTTACATTACTCTTTTACATATCATCTACTTTATCATCGCTTTTCAAATGATTTATAAAAACAAAACATTTTACAAGGATCATGACTGACTTTTGTTAAACAACTTTTCTAAACTTATAAGTCATGAATCCTATTTTCACAAAACCTATGTATCTCACAGGCATTTTTATGCTGACGTACCTATTTTCACATGTGTTTCAGGAAATGATGCATAGGATTGATCAAGATACACGTAGGCAGACTTGGGCCTTAGTGACATTAAAAGATGCAAGACTAATTAATTATGTTGTGTTTCTTTGTTGTTAAGACATTGTAACTCTTTTAATCAATAAAACAAAATTTCAAATTTCCATGTGTTATGAAACAATGATTCTGTTACAACACTCCCCGACGATTCCGCCACGTTTTGTTGTTTTACGTGGTCGGGGTGTGACAGGAGAGACGAGCAGCAAAAGAACAGATAAAATTGAAATGTGAGAGTGTTGCTCAGAAAAAGAATTCTGAGCAAAGTGACGAAGATAAAGCTACTGAGCAGGCAGTTGAAGCTGAAAAAGTAGTTGAAGTTGAAAAGATAATTGAAGTCGAAAAGATTGTTGAAGTTTCCAAACCATGTCTAAAGTGTTTGGAATCATGTAAGTAATGTGAAGAGAAAGAGGAGAAGTTGAGTGAGCAAGATAAGATGAAAGAAAAATTACTGTTTGATCTCAATTATGTGAAAGAATCATATGATGTGTTGAACAGAACAGTGAATGGTCTACAAAAGACAAATTCTGAAAGAGAATATGCTTTAACCATGATGAATGCAGTGATGATGTCTAAGCAGAAGGCTATCAATCATTATATTGAAGAATGTGCAAAATTGAAGCAAGAGTTGGATACTAAAAAGATAGAGAATGAAAGAATCAGAAGATTGTTACAAAGTTATTCTAGTTCTAATTATTTGATTGACAGAATTTATCCAACAGTTGCAGGTTTTGAAGCATTTCAAGAAAAGAAGACTGAAAAGAAGGATACTGGTAAGAAACAAAGTGCAAATTATAATAAGTGTCCGCCTCCGATCTGGGAAGGTTATTCTCCCAGAAAACCAAATGAGGAGCAGGTCAAAAAGGCAGTCAATATAAAGTTAAAGTCTGAAACAACTGATGAGTTACCAGAAAACATCGACGTCACATTCACATCGTCTGACACTGATCATGAATCTGAGTTAATAAAGAAAGTGGTCGATCAGGTGTTGGATAAGGATGAGGAGTCAGAGTTAAAGTCTGAGTCAGAAACCTCGAGTTCGTTGGTCAACAGTTCAAAATCGTCGGTGAAACGAGTTTACAATAAAGAATTTTTGTTATCAAAATCTAATTTGAATGATGAACCAATCAAAGTGGCATATACTTTGAATGATTTTGACAAATTATATTCTGATGAAGAATTTCCAATAAGAGGTGTTAAAACTGAAATGATCAAAAAGGTTTTCAAATTAACAGAAATTAATATTTCTGAAATAAAATATATAAATCTTGCTGAAAAACCTAAACCTTACACCTCAAGAGTTCAACAACGTCTAAACAAGAAAAAGGGTTACAGTTCTGGTTATGGTTTTCAAAAGAAATCAAACCACAACGGTAATTTCAAAAAGAAAGGTCTTGGTTTTATATCACCGAAAAATCATAAAAATGAGAAAACTTATAAACCAAAAACTGTATTTGTTTCAGGAGCGAGTTCGGAGGAAGAAGAAAAGAGCTCATTTTGGAAGCAATCAAACAAGGAGTTCTTTGCAGAAAAACAAAAGTTTGAGAAGAATGGAGTTTATCAGAGAAAAGAGACAAGAACCTGGTATTGATGTCAAGAAGTTGGTCACATCGCCTGGAATTGTCCAAAAGCAACCAACACAAAACAGGAAGTTGTTTCTAAACTCAAAGAAAAAGTTGTTGATAAAACTGAACCACCAACTGAAAAATTCAAAGTTTTTAAAAACTCAACATATGAAGTTGGTGAATGTTCGAAAAGATTTTACAAAAGAAGGGTGAATCTTGACAATCAAATGTGGGTTGTTAAGAAATCTGATGTGAAATCTAGCGATGATTCTGACTCGTCAAAGTCAGAGGAGCCACAAGTTGAGTCAAAAGGAGAAAATTTAGTTCCGCCAATGGATGATGTCAACTTTCCACCATTGAGGGCTGAAAATTTAAAATCAAAAGTTGGTAAAGTTGAAATTTCGAATCAATTCTATTCTGAAAAGAAAGAATTTGATGTTGAAAAAGTGTTTTATGAGAAAGTGAAACATATTTTTGGGAAAATGGTCGAGGGAAAGGCCAAAGGGGTGAAAGAATTTTATGAAGAAAAAAGAAATGTTGAAACCCCAAGTGAGACTGAAAAGGTCACATCCAAGTTTGGTCAGGCTTGGAAGTCTGTTTTTCATATGTAAAAATTTTGACTTGCCGGAACTCCCAGGTTGGTAATTGGGGAGTAGGAATCGGCATCTTTGTTGAGAAATATCACAGTTGTGGATGGTGACTGTTAAATGATATTTCGACCTACATGTGGTGGTATTCTTGAATATTGTCATATTTCTATTTTCAAGTGGTATTGTTTGCTGAGAACATACAAGTTGGGATGTTTTTACCTAAAAGTGGTTTATCAAGGTCATTAAGTTGAACTTGATTTAACTTTAATACAAATTGGTTGAAAAACAATGTATTGAAACCCCTAACCTACAAGTGGTTTGTAAAAATCAACAAAACTTATTTTCCGGAAAAACCATTTTGATTAAAACAAACTTAAGTGTTTTGAAATCATAATGGGAAAATAGTTTGTTGTTAGGGGGAGTTCTGATTGTTTATGCCAAGTGGATGGCGATTTGAAGCAATTCAACAGTTGTCACTTTTCTTGTACAGTTTATTTTCAAAGTTTCTTTAAATGATTTTGAATTTTAGGGGGAGTATGAAATCTAAAAAAATCCAAAAACATTAGAAAATTTGAAAAACCCAAAAAACATGATAAAATCAAAAATGAGTTTTGTTGTGAAAAAGAGGAAATGATAGTACATCAGTGGACTATCGCAGCACGCTAAAGAATTAGAAAGATAAATGTGATAAACGGTCTTACTGATGATATGCCAGTAGGTTTTTGCACACTTAGTAGATTGTGTTCGAGATATAAACCTAAATTTCAAACTTACTTATCTCGTGGGGAACATCTCTCGGATATATGGGTAACCCCTGAAATCTTGTTTGAAATATCCCTCTTTCTGAGATACTAGGTCTTTATGCTTAGTGATATCTGGGGTATTATCCCGGGACTTCTGATTTTGCGGAAGCAATGGCCTAGTCCCTGTATAATACTTTTCATTTGCTTGAAATAAAAGCACTACCCTCAGCATAAAAAATGATGAAACATTGCAAAATGCTAATCATGTGCTGTTGAAGAAAAGATTCTCTAAAGGGAACACTCCTAAAGTCGAAGCCATCATCTCTCTGATTTTGCGGAAGCAATAGCCTGAGCTCTCATGGCCCTCGCATTTAACCCTTTACAGATATCATATAGGTATACTCACCTGTAAGACTGAATATTGGGATCTGGATACGGGAGTATATTCTGAGGTCTGACACGCGTATAAATTTAAGTCTCTAAAACATTAATCTCGTATCTCGAAACAGTTGAATTTTGTGTGAAAATTTAAGTGGATCAGTATACTGACAGTCTAAGTGAATCGTTTAGAACTTAAAATGTTTATAGCTTAACGGTGTTGGTGATGTGTCTCAAAAACTGATATGATCCTCTTACACAAACTCACAAAAATATTGTCTGTAAATATTTCTTTACTGCAATTCTTTAATTTCAAAATTCAAAAAGATTTTCATTGTGTTTTAGCATAAATTTTGAAAATTCAAAAAGATTTTCGACAACTGATGTTGGAGAGCTGATTTTCAAAATTCCGAGTGCTAAATATGATGAATAGGTTTGGGTAAGTGTGTTTGAAAAGATTTGCCTACAAGTGGTCATCAGAAACTTTTAAATGTTAAATCATTCTATTCATGCTAGTGATTTATAAATTTGTCAAATGTTAAATTTGTGAAATTTATTTTGAGGTAGAGAATGTGCAGGTTACAGGTTACAGGTTTCTGACTCTGAGTGTTACAGAGAGCCAGGTTACGATTCTGAACCTGTGAAGGGTTGTATAGCATGGAAAGAGATTGAAAGTTGGATCAACATTCAAGGGGGAGTTTGAATGTTTGAAAGCCAGTTACAAATCTTGGGATAAAAGAAAAAAAAGGAAGAAGAGATAAGTCTGAGGATGTTTTACACTGTCAGATACTTCAGGAAGAGCAAAAAGACTGATAAAGACTAAAGACGTTGAAGACTCGACACTGAAGACTTCGTCAACATCCAAGGGGGAGTCTGTTGGTGCATATGTCTGTCGACTTCGTCTTGTATCGAGTCTTGTACTATATTGTATAGATCAGGGCACGTAAAACGAGAAAACAGGATTTTAGGTTTGAGAGTTGATTTCGCACGAAATGAGTTTTAATCATTTCGTACGAAATAGCAAGTGGCTATTTCGCACGAAATGGTCTTTAGCCATTTCGTACGAAATACCCTCCCCTATAAATACCTGTCGTGCCAATTCATTTGTAACTTTCCGATTTCAGAGCCGAAGTGCTGCTGAAGTGTCTACTCGCTGTAAAACGTTGTTATATCAATCAGAAAGACAATTAGAGTGAATTTCAAGCTGTATCGAACTCAATACGTTAGTTTCCGCCTCTCGTATTGAGAAGAACACCTCTAAACGACTCGTTTCGGTCGCGAAAACGATCCTACACGATTTATAACGGATTATATCGGGTCGGGTCATGTAAAAAAATCAAACTAAAATTCATTTAATAATAATAATCAAAAGCACGCCAAATGTCATAGCTACAAAGTCCAAGATAACAGACGTTTGTGTATTTTTTTAGAGTTAAATGCTTGGTTGGTCCCTGTGGTTTGCAAAAATTTCACGCTTGGTCCCAGTGGTTTACTAATTACACTCGTGGTCCCCAAACTTGTCAAAAGTGCACTCGGTTGGTCCCCAACCCTAACATCAGTTAAATATCTCTGTTAAGTCTGTGTTAAATGACCAAAATACCCTTGCTTATTAACTCTCTTTATAATTTTTATAAAGAACCTGCAACTATCTTCATCTTCTTCAACCCCTCTCTCTAAAAAATCTCTAACACACCACCTCCTCCACCTTCACAACCCACCACAACCAGTCACCACCCACCATCACCATACCACTACCATCACCATCACCCACCATCCTCGTATAAACTAAATTCGTTGAATACGCTCCGACAGAAACAGATTTTCAACCTTAAACAAGTTTAACAACAGCAGTTCTTCACACAAAACCTAGAGTCAACAAACAATTAATGAAAAAATAACTAAAAATTAACAAAAAATAGTTCGCTAATAAATTAATAACAACAATTACCACAGAAAACCTAATTTTATTCATAAACAAAAACCTGATTTGCAAACTAATAGCTAATAAATTAACACATAAACACCAAATTTCAGCAAAAATTACCTCCTAAAAAGCGTAATAACAAACAACTTCATCACATTCATACAGAAACTATCTTCGGCGAATGCATAGGAACAGATAGATGACTTTTTTTTTTTTTTAGCAAAAAGCCTCTTATATCTTCATTTTTTTTTTCACATAATTTTAAATTGAAGTCAGGAATTGAAGGAAATTGATAAAATTAGAAGAAAAAGATTAAGGTTTTTAGGGAATTTGGGTTTGTGAATAGAGCCAAGGGTCTGCAACAAACATGGCTTATCGAAACAGAGTAAGGCAAACTTCAAATAAAGAGATGGATATGCTTGGTTGTGGTGGGTTGTGAAGGTGGATGTGGTGTGCTAAAGTTTATTCAATCTCGCCGGAAAACACCTTTGACCTCGCAATCGGTACAATCTTTATACATCTTCCTCTTCTGTCAAAAGTGCACTCGGTCTTCCAGATCCAACCGATCGGTGCAGTTGAAGCCTTGTTACGAACGGTCCCCTGCTACTCAACTTCTTCAAAAAATTCATGCTTTCACACACCATCAAAAAATTCCCCAAATTCTTCAACTTTTCCTCGGCAAAACCAAGTTCACACACAAAACTCACAAAACCGTCACAAGATCCAACCGAATCATCAACCAAACCACTCTAATCCACTGAATCACAACTCGATCCACTGAAAAAACAGAGCTCCGAACGAAATTTCTCCGGCGTCAAAACGGCTTCCGGTGACCTAAACACTACCGGCGTACAACACCGGTGAACAATCGGCAAACGCAACCGCAAATTTGGTGAAATCTAGAGAGAGAAAGAGGAGTTTTAGAGAGAGAAATAGAAACAACTGGAGGGGGTGGAGTTTTTTTAGAGAGAGAGAGGGGTTGTGAAGAAGATCAGTAGCAGGTTTTATATATTTTTTTTATTTCAAGGACAATTTAGTCATTTCACAGATAGTTAACAGAGATATTTAACTGATGTTAGGGTTGGGGACCAACCGAGTGCACTTTTGACAAGTTTGGGGACCACGAGTGTAATTAGTAAACCACTGGGACCAAACGTGAAATTTTTGCAAACCACAGGGACCAACCAAGCATTTAACTCATTTTTTTACTTTTTGACATTGCACGTTCAATTAAAATAAAGGGTTTCTAATTAAAAAAAAAAAAAAAAACTATACAAAATGTGCAAAATGCCTCACTTAAAAAAAAATTATATTGGATGTAATAGATAAACTTGTCCACTTAAAATTATTAGAAGTTAGACTGCTGAGCCTCGAGTACTCTCCGTCTAGGCTGAGTTATAAAATGCCTCACTTAAAATTATTAGAAGTTAGTTGCTGAGCCTCGAGTACTCTCCGCCTAGGCCGAGTACTTCTTGTGCCATGGGCGGACCTAATGCTTTAGCAGCCGTAGCACAGGCTACGGCTCAAGTGCGTATTCGTAGTGTATGTTTTTTTTTTTGTTTTTTTTCACTTTTATACTAAGGATACCTCTAAAATAATACAAAAATACCCCTAACCAACCCAAACCTGTAGAATAAAGGAGTCCAATTAAAACAGTGGCCCAATTGCCCAAATTATTAATAATAATGATTGAAATTGCGGCCCAATTAGTTAGCTATTTGTTTTACTTTATTTATTTATTGTCGTGTTTTTTATATTGTGTGATTGCACGATAAATTTTTTTTTGGGATACCCCTTAGTTATGGGCTAGTTCCGCCACTGCCTTGAGCAATGGCGGATCCTGAATTTTTTTTTTCTTTGGGTGCCGAAAGTTTTTAAGGATTTTAAGCTCTTAGCTATATAATTTTTTTTTTATTCATAACGGATTGTAAATTCATATAATAATAATCAAATGCACATCAAACGTCATAGCTACAAATTCCAACATAATAGAAGTTTGTGTAGTTTTTACTTTTTTACATTGCACGTTCAATTAAAATAAAGGGTTTTTAATTGAAATAAAAAAGTATACAAAATGTGCAAAATGCCTCGCTTAAAAAAAATTATTTTGGATGTAATCGATAAACTTGTCCACTTAAAATTATTAGAAGTTAGGATGCTGAGTCTTGAGTACTCCCCGCTTAGGCTGAGTTGTAAAATGCCTCATTTCAAATTATTAGAAGTTAGGCTGCTGAGTCTCGGGTACTCTCCGCCTAGGCCGAGTACTCCTTGAGCAGTGATGTATTCAGAATTTTTTTTTCTTTGGGTGCTGAAAGTTTTTAAAGATTTTAGACTCTTAGTGATATATAATTTTTTTTCGCTTTATAGCGGGTTGTATCAGATCAGGTCATGTAAAAAAAGAAAATCAAACTAAAATTCATATAATAATAATAATAATAATCAAAATAATAATAATAATCAAAACCACACCAAACGTCATAGGACAAAGTCCAAGATATTAGAAGTTTGTGTAGTTTTTACTTTTTGACATTGCACGTTTAATTAAAATAAAGGGTTTTTAACTAAGATAAAAAAGTATACAAAATGTCCAAAATGCCTCACTTAAAAAAAATATTTTCGATGTAACATGCTATAAATTTGTCCGAAGCTTATAGACGATTGTGGCATTTTACTCTTTATTATTATTATTATTATTATTTTTTTTTGATTTGATGATTAGGAAAATAAGGAGATTTAGAGATTAGTTATTGTTTGAAGACTTTGTTTTCTTTTTTAAATATAAAATAAAATATATTTAATCTTACAGGAAATGTCAAGACATATATGTGCTAGAACACAATTTTTAATATGTTTATAATGACGTCACATACATGTCTTGACATTTCCTGTAAGATTAAATATATTTTATTTTATATTTAATTTAGTAGCCATTATAATCATTTACATTATATTGATCAAAATATATAACCTATTAAATAATTAGTTGGTAATTGTTGATGGACCTAATTACCCTTATTAACTAATTAGGGTTTCCTATTGGGTGCATATATAAGGAGACTAATGTAGATGTTACAAGGTTAGACAATTGAGACAACCTTATTAGTTCATAACATCAATCGACCTCTCTCTCCCAACCGAATACCCTATTCGGTTTCTTCATCACCATCATTAGATTGCACTCGAAGGAGGAACCAGATCAAGCTGACAATCATGTCAAACGTTGTTGCTGAGTCTCCATCTGGATTCTCTGTTTGCCTGTACTGATGCAATCAAAGGTATGTTTTCATGTTTTCCATTATGTCTAAACAGAACTGATCAACAAGTGGTATCAGAGCATATGTTGATTAGTCAGTTCTGTTTTCGTATCCATCAATTCTGGGATAGAAATCTGGAAAACGGAATTTTGATAACTTAATAAGCCTAACAGCCGATTTCGAGTCATAAAGGTTCACTCGAGATCACTGTTTTCGGAAAAAGGATTAATTATATGTTCACTCGAATTCAACTGGGTTATGTTTTGACCGAAATCTGTTTAGAAACTTTTAAAAATTCAGGTTTTGGGTTCCAGAATTATGTTTTATTTTTTTAGGGTTCATCACATGTTCTAAGAAAAATTCGAAAAGTCCTTTATGTTTTGGAATGTAATTAGGTTTTATGAGTGTTTTTTTCCTGTTTGATCCAATTTTATCTTTTAAGTTTATTCGAAAACTGTTAAAAAGATATACAGTTATAATTTTCGAAATCCTTGAAAAATTTAGATCAACAATAAAACAGGAAACACTATCACACAATCCCTTAAATTTCGAGTTTTCAGTTATTATCACATTAACAGCTGTTAACAGGAAGTTTCGAGGTCCCTTTCAACAAGCCGAGACCAAGATCTCGACTCGAGACCACGAGATCTTGACTCGAAATCATAAATGTTCTCAAATATTCACGACTCGAGACAACGATTTCGACTCGAGACCACTAAGGTTTCGACTAAGGGCTTCAATCTTCACAACTCGAGACCATGGTTGCGACTCGAGACCTCATAAGGAGTCGAGATCTCATAATTCACAGCAGTCGAGACCATGATTGCGACTCGAGACACCGAGGTTGCGACTCGAGACCTTAAGGAGTCGAGACCTCATAATGATGAGTCGAGACTTGACTCGAGATCTCACTCGAGATCTCATTACGGAGTCGAGATCTCACTCGAAACCTCATTATTTTAGGCTGTTTAATGTGAACTAAGACTTAGCTCGGGGCTCCGCCCCGAACCCCGTGCGGGGGCTCCCTGTCCCCCTGCACCCCCCAGCGAACTCACCGCTAACAGGTGGTTTACTATTAAATGATTGGTTTTGTAAATACTTAGTTAATTAATAAGGATCAAATGATGTTTTACAAAACCAAAATGGCTTTACTTGAATGAGCTTCTGATATATCATTTCTGGCCAAAGCTGATTTGATACATCTACTAATCATCCAAGTATTACGAAAGCTATGTTAAGTGTGCATCATAAACATGAATGTCTTAATATCTGGCCAAAGCTGATTTAATTTTTTCATCGATGGCATACTTAACAAGTGCATAACTAAAGTGATTGTCTCAATTTCTGGCCAAAGCTGATTTGTTACAACCACTTTGCACACATGCTTAAATGATTACACTTCTGGCCAAAGCTGATTTGTCTTCGTTTAAGTAGAACTTTAAATAGTCTATTATTTTGATGTTAGTAATAGACATATCACAACCTCTTCATATAATGATCCTTATATCAATGATCCTTCATTAATTTTATGATCATTACGTCTGCCTTATTTTTTTGTACCCATAGTTTTTACTCACTGTAATTTTCTTCTATAAATCTATATCTCATCCACTCTAATTCCTAAATCTAATATGTTTTGCTTTACTTAAAGTTTCTATAAGAATTAGCTCTTAAATTAAATCCTTGATTATCTCTTAAGACACAATAATCCTACTGCTCTCTTCTGATAAAGGTACTACAGAAGAAAAGTAGAGCATGATGAATAGGACAAATCGAGCATGATGTCTCTTATGATAATCAAGATATCTCTAACATAATTGCTATCACTAAAGTTATTCCAGATTAAGTCATTCCTAAGACTAATCTATTATTGTGGAATAATCACAAGAACTCCTAAGATGCATGCCTTCATTTAAAATTCTGAACTATAAAGTTAAGTGGTATATGTGAATACATTATAATGTACAATACCATGACCCATAAAGTTAAGGGCTTACGCATGGAAATAAGTACATTTTTCCAGTACATTACATACTAAGATTTTCACTTCTACAATTTGATGCCTTATAAATCAACTATAACACTCAAAAGTACCAAAGTATAACGAGTGTGTTGATAAGCAACATATGTACAAAGAACTAAATGTTTGAAGCTGGAAAATAAGTTGTTACTCACCTTACAACCACTTAAACTTTAAAAGGGGATTGTTCTAAGGTCCATAGACAAATTACAAATGATAATTCCACCTCTAAGGTTCTTCAAGGGAAAATCTCACTGCATAATTATGCCATTAGACTAGGCATAAGCAACGAGACTATCCATTATTCAAAGGAACGGTTGGATAAGTTAATTAGGTAGTCACTTCCTAATGATATCTAAGTCTGCTAATTTTTAATATTCCAATTAACACATGATTAGTTGACTCTAGTTCTAAACGTTTCCTTACCAGAAGTCAACAAATAACTAACATGAGAGTTAGTGACAGGCTATAAGAACCATAATAAGCCGTCTTCTAACAACGTTTTTCGATACCTTATATATATTCTGCAGATTAGTCAGAATATGGTATCATAATTAAGCAATGTTATGAAGCTTGTGAGGTTTGCATAGTCAACATAAAGTCACACTTACCTCAAACTCTCATTTTATTTGTTTTAAATATCTGGATTGAAACATTACTAAGATAAAACTAGATGATACCTTACATTTTCACAACTTTTGTTATCATGCAAATGAGAATTTGACAAAAGAAAAATGAGACTTATAAATTTCATCCTTTAAAACCAAAATTCATGAGAAATCATGACATGGTTAATGAGGATGATTTTTTTTATTTAATCTCATTCTAAGTGATTTTAAATCATGACGTTACAGCCCTAAATATTACTTGGCTTAAGGAATAAGTATGGGTCCATCATAAGTCATTCATTGACATTCGTGGAACTTATTCCAAACGGAATATTCAGACATAATTCATTTATCATTTAAAAGACTATCAACTTGTATCTAAATTTGTCGCATATGGCCCACGGTCTTAGAAGAAATATATTCATATATATATATATATATATATATATACTTAATAAGATTTCTATTAAATATGTCCCTAAAGTTTCTTATGATATCTGGACATTAAAGAAATCAAATAAAGTCTAACGTATATGTGATAGGTTCCCACGTCACGTAGCTCATTGAAACTTCTCTTGTAGCATTCTAGAGATATTAAAGACCAGTGGGAGCATTAAGTGTCTTAATAATAACTTGCAATAGTTGCAAGAGGTGAGGGAGTGAAAATTTTACATTACCTAAATTTACACCTCTTGTACAAGACACTGCTCCATCTTAACACTGTTCTATCATAACTTGGCTCCTTAAAATCTAATGCTACTCTTACAAAAGTTTCATTGTTGCTTAATTGTGGACACACTTAGATTTCTTACCTAAACTAACATACTCCTCAACAAGAGATAGTACAAAGACTGATGTCATTAATTTGCTTTCTATATTAGAATTTGTTGGTCGTTAAATATTGACCCTAAGCATGCTGAGTTCCTAAAGATTTCTAAGGTCAGTGGGGGTAATCAAAGTCCTTATCATGACTTGCAAGGAATACAAGAGGCGGGGGGAAGAGTGTCATTAAATTTCACTCCGAATTTAACTCCAATTACACCTCTTATACACCATACTGCACCAATTCTTACAAACTTAGAATCCTGAAAATGATAGCAACCTAACCAAGTGCTAATCCATAAAACTGAAACTTCTAACAAACCCAATAATCAACTCAGGAGGTCGTTTAAAAACCTACTAACTTTGATGATTACATAACCTTCCTAACTGAAGTTGAAATGGATTTTGGAAATTTTACTGGTCCTATCTCTTCAAATTAAGCCATTAGTGTCAATTAATCTTCTAAATGGAATAAAACAGTTTTCTAGTAAAACTGATTTTATGTGTTTGTATAACATTTGAGATTTGATTGAATTACCTAAGAGTGTTCATAACTAAATCAAATCCTAATATAAGCGTTAAGACACGAAGAAGCATGATTGATTGTCAAAGGTTGTACTCAGGAAGAGATAAATTATTAAAGAATCTTTATTACATATCTAACAAAAGATTTCTTTGAGGATCATCACTGTTCTAGTAGCTTATAATAGTTTAAAGCTGCATTAGATGAACATTAAAACAATTTTCCCTAACAAATGGCTGACATATTTACATGTTCATAAAACAACCTGAAAGTTCCAAACTGAAGGTTAAAGAACACTTTATTTGTAAGCCAATAAAATCCATGTATGGGTTAATGCAAACATCATAATGTGATGAAATCTTAACGTAATTATTTTCATCAACAACCAAGTGGATTAATGTACCTACCTCAAAATGAGTGGGAGCAACTAAATTAAACTTGTCTATATAGATGATATTCTTTTGACAGGTATATGTTACATAAGTCAAAGCATTGTTAACACAAACTTTGATATAATAGATCTCAGTGATATCTCTTACGTGATAGATATCATAGCATACTGAGATAGATCCAATAGGACATTAGTTCTGGTCCATAAGTTTAAGATTAAATGGGTCCTTACATATGTAACAAACAATACTGCTCTATATAGAGGATAATATGATAAATGAGATTATTTCCTTACGCTTCATTAATTGGAAGCCTTATGTAAATTCAAGTCTATACTCGTTCAGATATTACTCACATTGCAACACACTAGATATGTCTAGATTAATGTGAAGCATCTAATGGAGTATTACAATATCTTTAAAAGAAACGAGAGACTACAATTTAAAGAAGAAGTGAGAATTAAAACCGGTTTATTACTTTTAACTTTGTAATGTTCAAAGATGACAAAATGTTATTTCGGGTATATCCTTATGTCAGCAGACAAAACCTATCTCATGGAGGAGTCATAATGGACTGATATCAACAACCTAAGTTATAACGACATAATATAGTCACTAAATGTTGTTGGAAATTTATCAGTGGACTCATGAGTTTATTAACTCCATATAATTAATGTTTTGAAGACTTAGTGTGATAAAGTCAGCTACCATGACTCCTTGAACAGTAACAGTTCAAGAGGTGTTGCATTAAATTTCGATACGCAATTAATTATTCGTTTATGAACGAATTGAGGAAACTAAGTTTTGTATCGAAAACATTCATGATATGCTTAAGGATCCTATAACTGAAGGGCTATTACCCATAAGTCTTATTAAGAGAGCTCATAGACGGGTATTAATTAACGGGCGTGCGCAATTGCATATCGTACTATGAATGACTAAGTATTAGTTAATTTTCCTCATCAGTTTGATTTTGTATGTCTCTAAGAATATGTCAAGCCGGCATAATGGCATATAGACAAATAAAGTTACAAATCAAACAAAGGGCTTATGCATATTTTGATCATAACGATTATGTTTTAAGTTAAGGCTATAGCATGACTAATGGGGGTCCTGAGTCGCATAATGATTCAACGGCTGTATTTCTCTGCTATAGTTCTTGTTTAAGGCTAAAATGAGTGTTAACTCCTGATCAGGCTTATCTAATACTCATAGTAAATGATTACTCGGCTAAGTGGGAGAATGTAAGATTAAATATATTTTATTTTATATTTAATCTAGTAGCCATTATAATCATTAAATTATATGGATCAAAATACATAACAACCTATTAAATAATTAGTTGGTAATTGTTGATGGGCCTAATTACCCTTATTAACTAATTAGGGTTTCCTCTTGGGTGCATATATAAGGAGACTAATGTAGAGGTTACAAGGTTAGACAATTGAGACAACCTTATTAGTTCATAACATCAATCGACCTCTCTCTCCCAACCGAACACCCTATTCGGTTTTCTTCATCACCATCATTAGATTGCACCCTAAGGAGGAACCAGATCAAACTGACAATCATGTCAAATGCTGTTGCTAAGTCTCCATCTGCATTTTCTGCTGGCCTGTACTGATGCAATCAAAGGTATGTTTTCTTGTTTTCCATTATGTCTAAACAGAATTGATCAACATTTCCTACATATACAAAAACAAGATAGGGGAATAGTGCCACGCAGCTGCGTGGCACTTCCCTATTGGACCAACCCATTTTTAATTGAATTTTACTCCTAGATTAAAATTACCGTTTCATCATTTGTTTAAAATTACGTTTTTGCCCCCTAATTCAAAATAAAATTATCTTTTTAGCCTGGCTCAAAATTTACGCTTTTGCCCTTATTTCAAAAACCCATTTCTAATTCTACTCTCAGTTTAAATTTACGGTTTCGCCCTCCGTCTAAAATTACGCTTTTGCCCCCCTTCAAAATAAAAATATGCTTTTGCCCCTAGCTAAAAATTACGATTTTGTCCCTAACTCAATATTACGTTTTTGCCCACAGTTCAAAATTTAATTATTGCCCTCAGTTTAAAAATATGATTTCACCCCCAGTTCAAAATATTTTTACGATTTTGCCCTCTGTTCAAAATTATGATTTTGCTCTCATTTCAAAAATTACGATTTCTCCCGCAGTTAAAAATTATGATCTTGCAATCGTTTTACTTTTTTGGGAAAACTATAGTACTGTTTTATTTTGCTTGGTTGACTCGGCGTAACTTTTATTGTGTCAAGCAGTTGTCTAACACTCGCTCATTGGTCCTGACAAATTAGTATTTTACCCCCAGCTCAAAATTGCAGACCTGTTATTGTTTTAATTTTTTTTAGCAAAACTATAGTAGTGTTTTCGTTTAATTAATTGTCTCGATGCATTTTTTAGATCGTGTTATAAGTAGTATGTACAAGTAACCTACATACATGCATACATGTTATGAAACTAAGAAAATATTTGATTTAACGTCCTGCAACGCAGGCGGGCATAGGTGTAAATTTTATTCGTCCAGGCATGCCTGGTACATGCTCATTTGTCCTGAAAAATTACAATTTTGCTCCCAGATTAAAATTATAGTTTTTCCATCGTTTTAGTTTTTTTAGTAAAAGTATGATAGTGTTTTTGTTTTAATTGGTTGACTCGATGTAATTTTTTTTTGAGATCGTGTTAGTGTTATGAGTAATATGTACAAGTAACCGAAACATAGACATACATGTTATGAGAAAGAAATATTCGACGTATTGCCCCGCAACGCGGGCGGGGCAAAAACTAGTTTAGATATAAAGTAGACAAAATAACCTTCAACATAGTCCTCTCACTTGTGGCTTAGTGGTAGGAGGCTTGGATTTTCTAATGGAGACCCAAGTTTGATTTCCACTTGTGTCATTTTTTGGTGGATATAGGCAATGAAGGATTTGAACTAGACCTTGTGCAAGGTGAAGTCAGCATGGGCCCGATTAAATCAACATAGTTTGGCTGAAGTGAGACAATGTTAGACTCTTCGATTTAGCGAGTGTGATAACCTTAAATATAAAGTTCACCGTTTCAAAACTAAAAAAAAAGCCTTCCACGTATAACCTTCCAATTAAAAACCCGAAATATAACCTTTCTTCTTTGTTAACTCTACCTACAACCCTATTTTTTAGACCCCAACCCAGTAGAACACACATATTTACCCTTTTTATCAGCCTTTAACAACCACCAATAGGGGTGTTTAGAATTCATTTCGAATTCGAAAAAAAATCGAAATTCGATTAATTTCGATTCGATTATCAAGAATTCGTTTCGATTGTAAGAATTCAAATTCGATTCGGTTCGAGTCAAGTAAATCGAATATGAATTTATAATTTAAAATTCGATTCGAAATTCGAATAAAAATTATTTATTTTTATATATAATACATGTATAACTTTTATTGGCCTAATATTATATATAATATTAAAGAAGACAGGATGAATAGTGTTGTACAACATCTAATGCATATTTTACAAGTTCATCAATTTTTTTGTTGTTTATTCTATTTCATCATTTAGTGTAAACTTTTTCATTTATAACCCATGTAGTTTATTGTCTTTTTTTTTTATTTTACTTTAACCAAATTACTTTCTACCCCTAAATAGTTTCTTTTAAAAAACACGTTAATACTGTTTTAGACATATTTTTTTATTTTTTATTTCTTTGCTATAACGAGTGTCACAACCCAACCGATGGCGGAAACATCGGGGTGCGGCACTAAGCATTCAGATTGCTCATGAGATTCCATAACACTAGATATTTCAATATAGATTAAATCCATTTCATGATAATATTGTCTAGAATTAACCATCAATCATAACATAGTATCGATTACACATCACCAAAATTATTCAAGTTTGATATATTAAACTGGGCGAGTTTCTAAGCATCAATCCTAGCTCGTTTCACTTGTTTCCATAGCATCCTATCAGCCTGCAACATGTATTAAAATAAAGTAAGTACAAAAATGTACCGGTGAGTATACAAGTTTGAGTATATAGCATAGTAGATTAAAAGACTCATATCCATTCATGTAAATGATAAAATAGTTTCAGCCATGCTAGTGTTCGCAGTCCAAGTGATAGCCCAAGTGTCCCGATGCTTTGGTGTTTTCCCAAGACTCAAGGAAAACTAGAAATCCTCCTAACAATACCCCTGAGAATAATGGGGAGGTGCATCTTCCTATATCGCTACTATTGTTAAGGCGGGACTACACACTCTGGATTAAACGTTCACATAGCATAAAGAATCAAGAATCACAGTTTCACATTCACATAGGATAGAGTTTAGATTCAAAAGTATCAAGTTTCAAGTTTCATAGAATACAGGTTGCATCCCAAAAGTTCAAAATGAAAAGGGATCGAGTATACTCACAGTGATTGCTTAACAGTATAACTGTTATTAGATCAAAGGGAGCTCTTTAGGTTTAGCCTGATTAGATTACAATAGGTAAGTATCGAGCAAAATAACGAGATTGCACAAAGTGTCAGATCAGTCATTCGATCGGATGGTCGTTCGATCGGACGGCAGTCCGATCGGATTGCCATTCGATTGAGACGGCTTATGTGTGTGGGGGACGGATTGCCATCTGTAACATCCGTCAAAAATGGATTCCTGGAATCCGACCCGTTTTAAGTTTTGAAACCTCAGATTCTTTTTGCGAATTTAAAATAACTTATGCGAGATTTATTTATTTATTTTTTTGTAAATATCAACATCGTTATTTATTTAATTAATCTGAAAGTTATATATACAAACTAATTAGAGTTTTAATCAAAACAAGTTATAACTCCGTTAGTTCAGTTAGTTTTTATTGAGTTTTAAGGATTTTGTAACTTAAACCAAACTAATTTAACTATTTAATTAACTTCTTAATGTTGAGGGACTAGGTGTGTATATACTTGAAGTTATAAGATGCCCCTAACCCTAATCTTGTTTGTATCTGCCGCTTACTTATGTATGCCTCATGCACCTTCATTTCTCAAATATACTAACAACTCACTCCTACAAAACACATATCAAAAGCCCCATCTCTTTGTCTGCACTTTTAAACAACTTCTCATTACCCTCAATCTCTCTCTAAGTCACACAACAACCACAACCAGACCACCATCTCTGTTAAACAAACGGCCGGCCACCACCACTCCGGTGGCGGCGTGCGGCGGCACAAACCGAGAGAGAAAGAGAGAAGCTGAGGAGAGAGAACGAGACGAGAGAAGGAGACGACGACGATTCAGGTTCGAACGAGCCTTGTCTCGGCCCGTGACAGCAGCAACATCGCAACAGCGGTGGCGGCGGCGACGGTGGCCGCTCGGCCGCCTGATTCTGATTCAGTTCGAAAGCTCGGATTCAAGTTCAGTTCTAATTCGGGTGCTCAGATTATTCTGTTCGGTTCAGATGGGTGATCAAGTCCGAGTTCGAGTCAGGTTTTGTTTTAGTTTCAGCATAACCTCCATTTTAATTTGGGTGTGTTTAGTTCAATTTTGTTTTATTCGATTCAGTTTCCAGTCAAGCTCGGTTTTGTTTTGGGCCTCGGCTCCGGTTCGGGTTTCAAGCACAATCGGTACAGATTCGATGTTTGGCTCAGTCTCGGTGCAACTCAGTCCCACCCGGTTCAAATCGGTCAAATAATCAGCGGGCCCTTCGGTTAAGCCTCGGTTCGGGTCACGTCAGTTTCAGCTTCGGTCAACATTAGTCAACTGGTCAAACAGTCAACATGGGTTTCGAGCTCTACCTCGTTTCAGTCGCGATTCAGATTCGCGTTTGAATTCGTGTTCGGTATACCTTCTTTTCGTTAATCAATTGTTATGCATTATCTTTCACTCTCAATATTAGTGTCGTTCCAACTAACAGTTTATATGCGTAACAATTAAATCTACGAGTTATTTACCATGACGGTTTATAAATTTGTAATCGTCAAACCCTTCAAAGGTATTCGCATATTGTTATCATCGTATTATTGAAATGTTGATAAATTGTTGAATTTTGAACATATAAATCGTCAACTTAAGTTGTCGGGTTCGTCCAAAAACAGAGGAAACTCTGCCCGTTTTTCGTAAAATTCCGCAAAACTAAACGTGTAAATTTTATAAAACGAAACCTATCAACAAATAGTAATTTTTATAAAATAGTTATAAATGTAAGATTATTTATATTTTTGTCAACTTTTCGGTAATACTCTTGATGGCTTAATTCAGAATTATTACGTAAACTATGTAAAATATTTATACCCATTTATGTCAACTAGATATACTTGAGTTTCCACTTCAAATCCTTCGTCGTGATCCCAACTCCTCTTACACATTCGTTTGCCCATATAGGGTGACCTCGGTATTCCATTCTCCTAAACTCGTACACTCGTCAAACACTTGGATAATCGGAAGACTTAGTAATACTGTGAGTATACTCGATCCCTTTTTCCCCTTTACACTTTGGGATGCAACATGTATAATTATGCAAACATCTTTAAACTAAACTAAACATACTCAATCCTTGTACAAACATGAAACTAATGTGCTTTACTTATGATTCTTGTATGCTCTATTTGAACGATTTGGAACGTATATGCTCATTAACTTTGCTAGCCCACCTTAACAATTATAGCGCTATAGGATTTACGCACCGCCCTTGAGACTTGGGGGTATTGTTAAGTTAAACATTTACTATCCCGCTATCAATTGGGATTAGGTTATTTTATGCGTTGGATTCTTGGGTTTGATCATAGTGTACGCCAAAATTGCATACTAGTAATTCACATATTATGAATCATGTTGGATTTGAGCTTTTATCCTATTATGCTATGTAAACAAACTTGTATACTCGCTCATTGCCTTTGCATTGAAACTCTATTTTAATACATGTTGCAGGTTGATTATTGAAGTATGGATGAATGATGAAACAAGTTTAGGGTGGACTAGATACACACCTTTAATCTATTTATCTTTTTATGTTATGTTATTTGTTGAAACAATGTTGTATTTTGTTTTGAATATTGTATGACAATTTAGCACTTGCAATGAAATTTGAATTTAATTAAATATTGTCACATAGTGTTATGAAGTCTCTAGCAATCTATACACACTTCGTCTCATCCCGATGTTTCCGCCATCGGTTGGGGTGTGACACCATCTGTAACAACTCTCATCAAAAAGTCGTATTTATTATTTTATTTTCCCAATAGGAAACCCTAATTGAGACCCCCAAGTAATCCTGCATAACCCCTAAAAATTTTCAAAACAATCGGAATCAGGATCAGGGCCCCTAAAACTCAGGGGGGTAAATTCCCGTTAGTATTATCTAAACAGTTTTACGTGTAAATTTAATTTAACCGAACGACCAACTCAGCCAAGCTACCAGGACACGGGGCTACCCTATGGTAGGATGGTGCCCCTCGCGCCACGCGACAGCCCCTCGCGCCACGCGAGGGGGCTGTTTTCCAGATATAAATAGAGGGGTGTGGGACTTGATTTCCTGCGTTGGTTCGACGTAAAAACTCAATTCGTACGCTGAGTTATAGTCTGTATACTACAAAAACACACACAATCTCGAATTCCGCCGTAACAACAGGGTAATAACTCGATCGCTGCTACGATTCAATGTCCGATCGATTGAAACTATCCGATGAATGTTTAAGTGCTGCTCAAATTAGGGTTTATACTTTGTCATTCGTCGTGAATTCGATGGATGTTTAAGTATTGCACTTTGTCATTCATTGTGAAGGTTTTAGTCTCGTGAGTTATCGTAAATGCTGTATTAGTAACTAACCTAGTTCGTGTGCATTGTTATTTAAATTAGGTTATCAGGCTAATCAGTAGGCTAAACTCTGCCCGTGTAAATCAGCAAAGTGAGTCATTCTCTTTTTACCAAATTGCTTTCAAAATCATGTTTATTTTCAAAGTTATAATTACAGGGATTAATTCTTTGTAATCTCCAAATTACAGCCGGTATGTGGGGTTTTGTATACAATACTTGATAACCGTCACCATTGGACAACGGGTTAGCCAATGGGTGATATGACCATAGTCACAGACACCATTGGACAACGAGATAGCCAATAGGTGGTCGAGTGACAAATACCATGGATAGATGGTTGATATGTATAAACATTGTAATCGTTCTTAATACTGTAAATTATAACAATGCGTCGTTTTTAGTACAAAGAATGATTCACCAGTATTTCCCCGCTGACAAAACCTTTTTCAAACATGTTTCAGGTGATCTGTTGTGATCCAGGAAAAGTGCCGCGAAGCACTACAAGCTTAAGGAAGTGGCTCAATATAAATAAAGAAACATGTTTTGTAAAATAAGGATTTCCCAGTGAAATCACTATCTTGTAAACTACGGGGTTTTATCCCGAATTATGAAATGAAATAAACGGGCATTTTCAAGTTTTAATCGATCCTGTTAAATAAATCCGCTGCCAAATTAATAGATACCACGGGATTCCTGTCCCGCGGCTCCTGGACCGGGTCAAACCGGGCCGGGGGTCGTGACACCATCCGATCGGATAGTCATCCGTACGGATGACCATTCGATCGATTGGTCATTCGATCCGAAGATTACTTTCCAAGAATTAACCAAGTGTTTAAGTCACTTCGATCGGATGGTCATCCGATCATGGAGGTTTCCAAAGTTTCAAAGATTCAAAAAGATTCTAAGTGTTGAAAGGTTTTGGGGCACATGCCACTTCGATCGGATGGCCGTTCGATCGGACGACAGTCCAATCGGATTGCCATTCGATCGTTATGACTTGTTCCGTTTTACAATTTGTAAAGTTTCTAATTTTTTTGTTGAACGGTGACGACACGACACCCGTCTTGAGATAACGGTAAACACATCAATGTTCAGCCGGTCTGATCGGATGGGAATTACCCCGTCCGATCAGGTGTCTATTCTTGATGGTGTTCATGTCGGAATCCGTACTCCGGTCATCTTCTTTGGCAACAATCCATTTCCAAGCCGACTCTAGACTAATCATCAAGTCTACAGTCCGTTTGGGTCCGGATTCCACCGTTTTAAGTGCAAAGTTTAAGAAAAACGTGAAGATAAACATGAATTTGACTGAAAAGCTTAGATTTCGTAAGGATCCGGTATAAAAGTACATGAAATTCCCCAGATCTGTGCTAGATCTTGAACGGAATGACATCACACGACTGTTGTACAAACCATCATGATGACATCATCCTCAAGAGCTCGAATCTTGGAGATTTCATAGTGAAAAGTGTGATTTTAAAGATGAATCATGTAGAGAATAGTGCATAGATCAGAGATGTACAAGAATCTAGTGTAAGACGTACCGAAATCTCCGAGAAATGGAAGGAATGTGGGATAGCGTGTCTCTGATCGAAGGAGGCTGTCACATCAGTGAGAGTTGATGTGACAGGTCCTATTTGTAGTGTGTGGGAGGAGATAAGGCGGTGTGGCATGGATCGGATGGCACTTCGATCGAGTGGCCCTCCGTTCGGATGGTCATCCGATCGGATTGCCATCCGGTCAATCCCATCCTTTCCGTTTCACCGTCGTGGATTCGTTTTGCGAGTTAGATTAAGCGTTGCGTATTATTGTGTAATAGTATCACATAATTAGATTATATCATTAAAATAAAGTTTCCAAGTTTCATAGATTCCGCCAGTGATAAGCCTCTAGTCTCTCGTTCAACCAAGTCTCAAGTTTCACGAGTCTCAAGAATCAAGCACCAAAGTATCAAGTATCAAGAATCATAGAATTTCCGGTTGAAAAAAAGAGGGTGGTTGAAAAAATTTAGAGGGAGCATTTGCGATTTTTGCTTATAACTAACATTAATTTTTTTTAGAGGATGCGTCCGCCACCCTGACTAGGGAGCGCCTATTAACTTTTACTACCATGGTCTTTATGTGCTAGATATGCATCTAACATACAAGTGATATCGCATATTTACATATAAAGACATTTTTCTGATGAAGACATGATAAGAAAAAAAAAGTACAGAGGTTTTGAATTATTATAAGTTTTTAAATTGAGTCATATCAAATCATTACCATTGTACGTATCTTGCTAATCCAAAAATGTACAATATCATTGAAATCTGAATCGGGTTCAATGACCAGGGTAAATGTTTTTCAAAACACTGATAATAAAAATAGTAAACCACTGATAGAAATTGATAATAATAATAATAATAATAATAATAATAATAATAATATACGGGCCGTATATAGTAAAATCAAAAAAACATTCTCTGCGCATTTTCCTATTAAAAAACATTCTATACGGCCCGTATACACTAGGGATGTGAAAATAAGATATAGCGGGTGTGGGAACAAGGGGAGCCTTTTCAAAACACTGAGGTAGTGTTTGGTATGCAGGAATGAGAGGAGGAATGGAATGGATGATTACGAGGGAATGAAGAAAAGGGTGTTTGGTTGGTCAATGGAATGTAATCACCCATTCCAAAAGTCATTCCATTCCCTCAAAATCATTCATTCCATCCCCTATGTTTTTTTTCCATTCCATCCCCTCTTGCACCATTCATCAACAACACCACAACCCACCACCTTCGCCACAACCCACCACCACCACCACTCACCACCAACGCCATCGCCGCCACCCGCCACCACCTCACCCCGACAGCCACCGCCGCCGCCACCCACTCGCCACCGTTATCACCCACAGCTACGACCAACCGCCAACGCCACTCGCCGCCGCCGCCTACCACCATCGTCGACGCCACCACCACCACTAACCGCCGCCGCTACCTCTGCTGCCACCCACCATCAACGGCCACCTTGCCGCCACCACCACTCGTCGTCACCGCCGCACCGCCACTCGCCCATGGGTGGATCTTAATAGGGTTGTGGCAGGGCCACGGCCCGGGCAAGTTTTTCGGCCGTAGTGCTAATTTTCCGCATTTCGATCGAAATTTTTTATATATACTATGTTTGGCCCGGGCTTGCTCGGGCTTTTTTTAGTGCCCGTGTCTTTCGGCCCTGGCACGTTCAACGAGCAAGATCCGCCACTGCACTCGCCGCCACCACCACCACCCATCCCCGCCGCCGACACCCACCACCTATAACCACCCACAATCACTACCACCGACCACCACCACCACTCACCGCTGATTTTATTACTCAGTTTTTTTTGCCTACCAAACAATACACAATAATAATTCATTCCATTCACACATGGTAACCAAACAAGATATGAAATGGTAATGATCCATTGCATTCCCTCGTCCATTCCATTCTTTCGTTCATTCCATTACCCTATACCAAACAGACCCTGATAATAAAATTAGTAAACCAATGATAGATTTTGATTGCAAAACATTATAATATTAATATTAATAATTAATAATAATAATAATAATAATAAAAATGAAAATGTGAAAAGCAAAGAAGAGTTTTTAACCAGAGTTGCCGACACGGAGAAACAAAATAGTACCAATATCCAAAATCCAAATCATATTAACGTGACCCACCCACGACCCGCCTAACGATCAACTCCCTCTTCCCTTTTATTCCGTCTATTTTCAAGCATTACTCACTCCCACACCAATTAACAGATCCAAGATCCCATTCAAAGGTTTCTGCTTTAATTTATCATCCCTCCCAATTTCAGGTTTATTCAATTCTTCTTCCTTTAAATCTGCTACATGATCTTGTTAGTCTGTTTTGTGTCTTTCTATTTGGGGAAAGTTAGTACTCATGTCAGACTGCAAAAAAATTTGATTTTTTTTTTTTTTTTTGTGAACCCAATTGCCATTTTTTTTAATGCAGTGTATAATGGGTGCTTCAATCTTGATTGATTTGATATTTTAAATGTTAGTTCATGTTGGTTGTAGATATGTAGTCGGTTAATTCACATTAGAAAGATGCGTAAATCATTTGCTTTTTGTCAATCTTGATGAGACAATGAAACCAAAAGGTATTTTAATTCTGAATCTTGAAAAAAGATCTAAACTTGAATGTTTTTGTTTGTCTGTTTTGGCAGGGTGTAGAGTGTTTTAGCTTTGGTAATTTAATCGAATAATCATGTCGAGAAGGCCGGGTCCTACACGTCGATTCGTGGGTAGCGGAGGGGGGCTTTTTCATTCGAAATCGCAAGCTTCTCCTCTGTTATCCATTGTGCTTGGCTTACTAGTAAGTGCATAATCTTTCATATGTTTGTGTTTTTAATGCACATGGATTAAACCTAATTTGATTTTTCTTTTGTAATTTTAGGGAACAGTTGTTGTGATTGGCTATGTTCTTAAAGGCTCAGGTTTGTACTAATCTGGCTATATTGTAGATTAAGTTAAGATTGTGTTTGGTTTTTTGTTTTGGAACCGATTATCGGATCATTGCAACTTGATGTCACAATATCATATACTTACTTTCGAATCCCACATCCAAATACACCTAAATGTGTAAACATATTGTATTTTGACTCCACAAGTCCACACATGATCTTCAAAAGCAGGTGGTTCTGGGGACTATAAAGCGTTTAGCAAGATCCAAGACGACCTTAGTTGCACGTATGATGTTCATACAGCAATACCAATACTAAAGAAAACATATGGTGATAGCATGCGCAAAGTATTACACGTGGGGCCCGATACTTGCTCGATAGTATCTGAACTGAGTAAAGAAAAGGATACGGAAGCATGGGGCGTGGAACCGTATGATATTGAAGAAACTGATGTGGCTTGCAAAAGTCTTGTGAGAAAGGGTCTTGTTCGTGTTGCTGATATTAAGTTCCCGTTACCATACAAGGCTAAATCGTTTTCTCTAATTATAGTTTCTGATTCGGTTGATTATTTATCTCCTAAGTACCTCAATAAAACCCTTCCAGATTTGGCAAGAGTTTCCGCTCAAAATCTTGTTATATTCACAGGTAACATTTTTTTTAATTAAATAACAGAAGTAAATTAAGGTAATTATTGCAAGTTTTTAATCATGTTACCTTTGTGTTCTTTTAGGTAAACCTAGTAATTCAAAAGCTAAACTCCCACAAGCATCAAGATTTGGACGCCCGGTAAGCATCTGAGTTTTGTTATCGGGTCGGGCCTGGCCTGGTTGGGTTGACCCGCCAACTACTTTTTTCTAGTTTTAAAGTCTTTCTAATACAAGTAAATGTGCTAATTATGATTAGAAAAACAATATTGTTACAATAATATACCGACTTTAGGTATCTTTTGAGATTACACACCTTATATTTGATAAGTTGATTATGATTTGATATTAACGATTTGAATTGACACTTTTGTGAAGGCTAAAATGAGGAGCGCGTCTTGGTGGGCCCGGTTTTTCGTGCAGACAAGTCTTGAAGAGAACGAAAAAGCAGCCAAGAAGTTTGAGCAGGCTGCTGCGAAGAGCTCATACAAGCCAAAATGCCAAGTTTTCCACTTGAATTCGTACCATTAATGGGTGAGATACTAACTATTCATAATCATTTTAGCAAAAAAGAAGTCGGCTCATATATTGATATAGTTGTATTGTTCTTGGTTCAATTTGGTGGAAAATGTTGATTACATCACCACCCTTATTCTGTTATTTATACCAATTCATTAAAGTTTTATGAACCCAACTCAATAGTTGTATAATTATTCGTTGAAAGACAAATAACAAGGTTATAAAGCTTTGTTTGAACGGATCCAATATCGCTCTTATTTATTTGAATATATACGTTGTCACGCTCTTTATTATATCATTTTGAATACACAACTTTCAACTGTTGCTTTGTGACGGGTTCAAGCCATAGAAACAACCTCTTGCAAACCGTAGCATAAGGCTGCGTACATCAGGTCGTGAAGCGTTGTGTCCCCTTGCCGGACCCTACGCAAACGTGGGAGCCTAGTGCACCATGGGTAGGCCTTCTTTATAACTTTCAACTGAAAATCAATTATGAATATGTTGAGTTTGGGTTGGGGTCACCATGACTTCATGTAGGAATATTGCCAGGATGTCAAATTTTGGCTGTTTGCTCAAGATTTTTGTCCATTATATGCTAAAATGTCTTCTCAATTCTTGATGGGTTGGGCCCATTTGCAAGAGGGTATGGTATATAAATGTTATTTAATTAATGGGTTTATATAATTTGGGACCCTTGAGTATGAATGTAACTTGTAAGAGAGGAAAGGGGTGGTCTAAGGGGCCTACATGGTATTGAAAGAGAGGAAACAAATGGGGTAATCAAGTTGGTTTTTGTCAAAGGGCAACGAGAAACCGGAGGCAGGTGTCTCCTAAGTTACGTATAAGTTTAAGGATTTGATTGAGACATTAATCATAATATAAGTTTAAGGTTTAACATTAATATTTTGTAATTCTGTTTTTATAACATTATTATTTAATCTATTTATGAGTTTCTCAAAATTAATTTGAAACATAACACTATGCGAAAAACTTAAAAAAAATTATATTTACACTAGCTTAACTGATTGTTGTTTTACCATATCGAAAAGGGTGTGCAAGTGATGACTAATGTGGTCCAAAATGAGCTCGTCGTAATACAATAATTACAAGAACTGGGTTAACGCCAAAAGACATCATCAAAATTTTAATAGCACAATTTGTTTTTTAATCGAACAAGACGCGCATATAGGTAAGGCAAGGTTAGATAGGCGTAAAACTCGCTGTGGAAATATCTCTGGTTTTTACATCATGAATGCAACATCAATATGTGGATCCCTTCTACAATATGACTTTTAACAAAGATGGCAACACAATAGTATGTGCATCCAACAAATAGTTGTGTGACAGAGATAATGTCACTTGAACTAAAAACCAACCACAAGTACGCGGGTATGTTTTTGTGTTCACGTGCCTTGTAAATTATCTGCCAAATTTCACATTTCCAGCTTTGGAGGACCCACCCATGTTAGATATTGCACATAGATTTGTGCCTTCGTTTCATTTTTTTAGTTTTCTTGACATTTTTGTAATATAATTTAATGCAACATTGTGTTTAATCCTTTTAGAATGGTGGCCAATGACTGCATAACAATTAAACTTTATTTATTAGAAATATATATCTATAATCTATGTTCATAATGAACTAAGGGTGGACGGAGTCGTTCAATCACTTTAGGGTGTATCTATTTGCACACCATTTTGCCTATTGGCACACCAAAAATGTGTTTTTTGTCTTATATGCACACCCTGCAGTGTCGAGCTGTGGTCAAAGCGTAGCGTTTTGGTCTGGTCAACCAGACAAAGACTGACGGGTGTCTGACGGATCTGTTGACCGGACCAAAACGCGGCCAAAGTGTCTGATGGATCTGTTGACCGGACCAAAACGCCGAGCTTTGGCCGCGTTTTGGTCCTGTCAACTAGACAAAAGACTGACACCCGGTCTGGTTGACAGGACCAAAACGCCGACCAAAACGCGGCCAAAGCTCGGCGTTTTGGTCCGGTCAACAGACCCGTCAGTCTTTGTCTGGTTGACCGGACCAAAACGCCACGCTTTGGCCACAGCTCGACACTGCAGGGTATGCACATAGGACAAAAAACACATTTTGGGTTGTCTATCTACACACTTGGTGTGTAGATAGTTTGAGTCTTGAGTAGTTTAGCCAATAATATCATGTCATGTCAAGTTCTCATTCCACTCCCTATTTTGCACTCAATCACTAGCAATGGTCAAACACTTAGAGAGTGGTAAAGAATTAAAAAAAAATTATGATTGGTTGAAAGGGGTTGGGACCCACCATTAAACCCCCCTCTCTCCTCCTTCCCTCCTCTTCCCGATCGGTGTATACTCACCGCACAACACCATCACTGATCACCGAATTGAAGCCGGCACCCGATCACAGACCGGTGAA
Source organism: Helianthus tuberosus (assembly GCA_030545235.1). Classification (NCBI taxonomy): domain Eukaryota; kingdom Viridiplantae; phylum Streptophyta; class Magnoliopsida; order Asterales; family Asteraceae; genus Helianthus; species Helianthus tuberosus. The sequence continues at coordinate 179,082,342 of CM060401.1, forward strand.
GAGCAATCCCCGAAGGGTTCACTGCAAGGATACCGACCACCCTAAATTTGAAAAATAATCATGTCTGGATTATTATTTTCTTTATTCTAATTTAAATTTTATTTACTTTTAATAATTCTGCTAGTAAAACCGGTTTACTATCAACAAAAAAAATTAGCTTTTACACATTCATCATCAATATACATATACCAACTTACATTTGTTAGGTCATTTAAGACATAAGTGTGCAAGCTGGAGGTATTTAATAATAATATATCAACATCAATTTACATTCCTAAGGTCCTTGAAGAAGACATGCATGCAAACAAATTCTTGGGTCATTAAAAAGACATAATGACTGTGCAAGTTAGGGATCTCAGAGATGCGGATGCTCAGATGGATGTGTAGTCATACAAGGTTGGATCGGATAAGAAATGAGGTTATTCAGGAAGATTAGAGGTGGTTGGTATATCGTATAAGATAAGGGGGGGGGGGGGGGGGTGGCTTAGCTTTACCTATACTTATGGGGGCCTTAGCATTTTATCTTCTTCTTGGCGTCATATCTCTATGATGTTGTATTCGTTATTATTATACATTTTCACCATTTTTACCATGGTTGTAAAAATCTCGACTAGCATCTGATTAGTCGTCGGTTAATCACTAATTGGAGGTTCACCAAGTAATCTTCCTCTAATGGACCAATTTATTGCTAGACGGCAACGGCGGCCATAGGCAGTCCCAATCGGCCAAAAATCGACAGTTCTGGACAAATTATGTCCATTTTATGGTCAAATCTTGTAAATTTCGATGATTAATCTTGTGTACTTAAAAAAAGAGCCGTTGAGGGGTTAAAACTTGTCTTGCTAAAACAACTACACATAAAAATGTCTACGTATATGTAGCTTTCGCTTGTCAATTGTTATTCCTCTTCCTCCTACAAGAAAAAGAAGACGTAATTATGTGTAGCAGTCTTCTTCCACCAAACCCCCTGGATGCAAGAAGAAGAAGAAATGAAGGCTGTCTTGAGAGTCAACAAACTATATGTATGAAGGTTTTACTTTTAGAGTAATGATCTAAAGCTCAAAACTCTCGTACACACACATTAACAGTGGCGGAACTAGCCCTTTAATTCAAGGGTATCCCAAAAAAAATTACTGTGCAATCATACAATAATAAGATAAAGATAATAAATACAAGGAAAAGTGTAAAATACAATACGGCTTAACGTACATCACGTACGACAACGTGCGTGATTATGTGTATAACGTGCGTGATTAACGTTTTCATCATGCGTGATTAATGTTTTCCAACATGCGTGATTTGGGTTTTTTAGGTTATAACGTGCGTGATTTTCAAATGAACGTACGTAATTATCTGTCGTACGTGATATACGTTAAGCCGTATTGTACGTTAACTGGCCTCATAAATACAATAATAGAAAAACGAATTAACTATAATACCTAATAGATTTGCCCTATTCTTTTTTCATAGCTTGAAATCGTTCCATCACATCGTCGTCTTTTACTTTACCAAAGGTTTCTTTTTCGACCGCACAAACCATATCATTGTTCAAATATTTCGGGCCCATTCGATTGCGTAAATTCTTCTTGACAAGCTTCAATTTAGAAAAAATATAATAAATGGATTATTTTATTTATTTGGGCTTTAGTATAATTTGGGCTTAATTATCATGAAACTTATTATTTGGGCTTAATTATTTAACAAGTTTTGAGCTTAATGAGTAATTTCAAGTTTCATATTTTTTTCTTAGGGGTATCCTATTATATGTTTAGGGGTATCTTAATGTATAAAACTGAAAAAATACACTGCGAATACGTGGTTGAGCCGTAGCCCGTGCTACGGCTAGTTCCTCATTAGTTACGCCCCTACACACATATATAGATTTTCTTTCATTATCAACCATACTCTAAAAGGTTAAATCCTCATATCATATATAATCGTTGTGGTTAGGCTCCTTTCATTTGTTCTAGCATTCACCCCTACAATGCGAACAAGAAAAACTACACTGGAAGATAAGAAGGAAGCTTGCTTTACTTTGAGTATATCAAACTTGGAACAAGAAGCTAGGGATATTGTGGTAAATGCTGTAGTTTTTTATATGAATAATATCGTGTATCTTTGGTTATGCACCTTGACTTGATTTGTTTTCTCTTCCTTTTTACAACATGTTAATCATGGATAATGAAAGGCAACAACAAGAACCTAGGGATATTGTGAAAAAATGTTGTAGTTTTTTTCTATGATGTGTATCTTTGGTTATTATATGATATAAGGAGCATATATGTACCTTAATTTCTTTTGTTCTCTTATCCTTTTTACAATTTTAATAGTGGGGGTTTAGGTTTTTGGGTGGTGGTGAGTGTTTTTTTTTTTTTTTTTTTTTTTTTTTTTTTTTTTTTTTGTAGTGGGTTTATTTTTAGGATGCTTTGTACACTTTTTATTTTAAGAAGCTTTGTATTTGATCGTAATCCGAATAAGAGAATATCTATTGTTATCAACATATTCATCCCAGAATTAAAAAATTAAGATAGACTTGCTCATCATAAAATTGAAAGAGTTAAGTATCATTAAGCAATTACGTAATATGGCCGGGTAAAGCAATCCTGTTGGCTACCAAATTTAATTAAACTGTCTGGTAACGTAAATATTTCATTAAAAAACACTTTAGCAATTTGCAAACAATTCTAGAGTTATGAATACAAAGACAAAATGTTATAAACACATTTTAGATACGTATAATGATATTCAGTTAGAAAAATCCTAGCTACTCACGCTTCACATCAATAATAATATGCCAAGTCCAACTATTTTTAGAATAAACATGATAACTTCAAAAGTACCATTTTTAGTTTTTGGTAATCCACTTTAAAATCAGGTGGCAAATACTGATGGCGGTTTGATTGTTTGGTGTTTTGGGGATTAAACTATTTTTTAACTTTTATATTACCAACTTTAGTTGAGATGGTTCTTTTCCGCCCACCCTACTCCTTTATATTATAATTTAAGAGATCGGTTTTATATATATATTGTACAACTAGAAAGATTACTCGTGCGACGTTGTGAGGTTTTGATCGATATCTATTTTGATTTAGTATAGCAACCGAAAGAAATATGTTTGAAAGAATATTTACACATGTTTTACATCCATCGAAAACGATAAAAATAAATTTAAATTGAACATCCGTACAAGCTGATTTTAAGCTACTTGTAAATGTAAACGTGAACGCCATCTTAAATATAACTTTAATGAAAATTTACGTTTAAACGCAAACCAACTTGAATTAATACCGACACATGCATACACAATAATAAGTATAAGAACATAATATATTTGATCCAACTCATTCCCTAGAAAAATTTACATCGAAACGTAAATCAACTTAAATTTATATCGACACATACATAAATATAAACACGTAAAACTCGATTACAAAGTCTATATAAAGCTAAGGAGTTATAAATGTTAAAGCTGAAAGTTGAAAATTATACGTATAAAAAATCACTAAAAGACAAAATGTAAAACAAAATCTAAATGTTCACATGGTTTGCTAATTGTATTATAGTTAATACCACTTGTGGCTTAGTGGTAGGGAGATTTGGATTCTCCAATGGAGACTCAAGTTCAATCCTTACTTGTATCACTTTGGTGGATTAGACAATGATGGTGACTGAACGATTGTCAAGTGGCAGCCGGCGGTATGGTTTCCTGAGGAAACACCTAAGCCAAACTCTGAAGACAGCGTGACCCGGTTAAAACAACATAGTCTAACTAGAGTGCGACAATGGGGCTCTCTAATTTGAGAAGTGTGGTAGCCTAAGGCTGGAGGGTGTGGTATAAAGCCCCTAGGGCTTTAAACCATTGCATGTAAGTTAAAAGGAGGGGCTTTAAAGCCCCCATATGACGTGAATCTTAGGTTAATTAAAAAAAAGATTTTATTGGTTGAAAAGAGGTAAGCCCCACCTGCACACACCTTTAACGCTTATTAGCACCATGGCAGAAAACCCATAGCGCCCCCTATTAGCTTGGAGGGGATGGAGTATAACGCCCCGGGACGCTATAGATGTTGAGGTGGCGGAGTGACGCTAAGCTACTCCCTACGTCCTAATACAAGTTAGACCATGCGTAGTGGGCAATATTCACCCTTGGGCGTTTTGCGCCATGTGGCAGCCCAGTCAGCAATGGGGCATTATTGGGCGTTTTCTAAAATGGATGTAGTGGTGATGGGGCATTATTGGGCATTATGTTTTGTAATAAAATAAAATTAAAAAAAAAAACTTAAAAATCTTATTGGCCAAATAATGTAAGCTGAAATATGATTGGACAAGCTCCCCCCCCTTTGGCGTGATTTAAAAAACGCCTACACAAAAATATTGCCAAACACCCCCATGCATAGTGGCTAAAGGGCAGTTTTGGGCGTGATTGAGCATGAAAAACGCCCAAATGGGCAACCACTACGGGTGGTCTTAGTAGCTGTTTAAAAAAATTGTGCTAGCCAATAAGAGTCTGCTAAGTAGAAGGTTCATTGGCTATTTTCTTTTCTTATAACGAGAAATCTTCTACACATGTGGAAGGTTCATTGGCTATTTTCCTTTCTTTTAACGAGATATTTTCTACACATACGTGTGTGCTAAACAAAATAATTTAACAAAAAAGTGGTTGGTCTTATGATCTGGCAGTGGTATTTAGCTGGTGACGCTAGTTCGAATCCGCACCCATTTGACCTATTGTTGTATTTTTTTTTATTATTGTGTAACTCAAATCCGCACCCATTATTGACCCATTGTTGGATTTTATTTCTATTTTATTTTATTATTTAACTCAAACTTTACTAGATAATAATTACTAGTTTTTTTATTTTTTTTTTCCTTTTATTATCCAACAACATTTTTTATTAACTAACTTATATTTATTTCATATGTTATTTTTCTTTCAAATTTCATTTATAACAGTTACTGATTTTGTAAAATCTTTATTACATTTATTATATAACTATTTAACTTGAGTTTTTTTTTATATATTATTTTCTTTTCTCCTATTAATAATAATTAAGAGTATCATGCCTTTGTTTTTTGTTTTTTTCTTTCGGTTACGAGACTGTGACGAACTAAATGAGTGACAACCAAATGCCTGCCATACAGGAGGTATCAAAGGGTATGTAATTAGAGGTGTACAAAAAACTGGTTTTAGAACCGAAACCGGTTTTTTTTAACCCGTTTTTTTTAACCGCCGGTTTTTAGATCGGTTACTATTTTTTACTTCAAAAACCGGTTATTAACCGAAACCGGTTTTAAAAAACCGGTTAAAACCGGTAAAAAGCCGTTTTTTTTTTTTTGGGAAAAAACCGGTTTTTTTGGGAAAAAACCGGTCCCAACCGGTTATACCGGTTATTGTTTTAGACCTCAAAAACCGATTAGTAACCGGAACCAGTTATAAAAAAACCGGTTTTTATTTTGGGTGAAAAAGCCGAAACCGGTTAATAACCGAAACCGGTTTTTGAAAAAAACCTATTTGTACACCTCTATGGGTAATTGGGTAAACACTTCCAACTAAATTCGAAAAATTTGTGTAGGTAAGTCATATAAGCTGACACACCATTTTATGAGACAAACACATTGTGTATTAAGCAAGCGTTGAAGTCGGATACACTTTTAATTAAGAAGATCATTTTGATGGATGTTAATGTAGTGCTAGCCTCTTGCTAGAATGGTGAATAAATTTATGTTGGCTTTTCAATAAAAAATTAAGAAGATCATGACTACTATTGTACACGCTTTATTATTTTTTTTTAAATTAATTACCAATACTTTATGCGAGTTAAAGAGAAAAATACTCAATTATATGACAGGAGTTTATTAAAAAAACTTGAAGTATATATAAAAAAGTTATTTACATATGAACAAATTAGTTTAATGCATTTGTTTGCAGGGCCGGCCCTGGGGTTGGTGAGGAGGACCACCGGCCAGGGCCCGATATTTCGGAGGACACATCATTTTTAGAAGAAAAAAAAACCCAATATGTATACGTAAATTTTTTTTTTTAATATGGTATACCTATACAAACAACAACATATGTCCACTTACAAAACTATTCTTATGCTTTAGATTAGTTATTAGCCCATTGGCATTAGATTTATACCTTTATTGAGCCCAATCCTAATTTCGTTAAGGCCTAAGGGCACGTTTTTTGGAGTTCGAACAAGGTACACGAATTCTCAGGGCCAGCGCTATTTGTCTGTAATAATAAAAATATTTTAAAAAAATATGAATCATCAATAACAAAATCGAACGAGACACATATTTTGTAACGCCCAGCGTCCCTAGACTTTAGACACTTGGCAAGATCAGTCCCTGAAATCCTGTAAATTGTCAGTCTCAGACCTTGTGGTTATGTGATGTTGATACTTTGGTAATTTTGGTATGAATCTTGGTGATACTTGATGCTTAAGACTATGATTCTTGATTCTTTAATCTAGATGCTTGATTTTGAAACATAAACTATGGGACTTGATACAGAAACTAGACTCATGATGCTTGACCCTTGATACTTAATCTAGATACTTGAATCTTTATGACTTAACTTGATACTTAGACTCCTGATTCTTGATACTTGATACTTGGACTCTTGATTCTTGATATTTGAGAAGCGATGATTCTTGACCCTTGAAACTCAAATTGGTGCTTGACTCCTTAGACTCGTGAAGCTTGATTCTTGGTTAAACGAGAGACTGGAGCCTTGTCACTGGCGGAATCTATGAAACTTTGAGACTCCGATGCTTGTAATGTAACCTAATTAATAAAGATACTTTACGTAATCTATATAACGCAACGCCTAACATAACGCGAAAAACGAATCATAAACTGGAACGCGAGAAGGCTGGGTTGGCAAGAGTGACCAGCCGATCGGCTAGCCGGTCGATCGGACAATCACCCTATAGGCTGACCAGCCGATCAGACAGTTGACCGATCGGACAGCCGGCCGATCGGACAGCCAGCCGATCGGATGGCACTCCAGCCGAACCAACCTTCCTTCCTTCTCCTCTTCACCTATAAATAGGCTGTCACATCACCATTCCAGGTGATGTGACAGCTCTGACCGAACCAGACGCACGCGCACGCTATTTCTCCTTTTCCTCATCGATTTCGGTACGTTTCAAGCTAGATTCTTGTACTTTCTTGATCTACTCATCATTCTCTACGTGATTCTCACTTGAAATCACACTTTTCACCGTGAAATCTCTCAGATCTGAGCTCTTGAGGGTGATGTCATCATGGTGGCTTGTACAAACTGCCATGTGATGTCATTCTGAGCAAGATCTAGCTTAGATCTAAGGTATTTCATACGATTTTACACTAAATCTAAGTTAAATCTAAGAGTTTTATATTAAACATGAGTTTCTTCACTTCTACTTCAAAATTTCTGGTTTGTTTCGGTGATAAACGTGACTGGACGGACTGTAGACTTGATCGGTGGTCTAGAGTTGGTTTAAGAATGTAACATCCCGAAAATACAAATTTCTTAAATTGCAATTAGTTTGTAAATAAATTAGTAAGATAAACTAACTAGGAATGACACTAACCTAGTTAGTTAAAGACTTAAGAGTATTTAAGGGTTAAAACAAATAAAGAATGGAAGATGGAGGGCCAAAAGTGTTAAAATGAAAACTAATATTAATAAAATAAAATAAATAAAACACAAACACCCTTGTCTGTGTTTTGTGGAGATCGACCAGGAGACAGGGGCGACCCAAGCTCCTCCTCAAAACCCTAGACTATCTTAAATCCTACAAATTGAAGGTCAAGATCTGTTTCAAAACGAAAATCGAGCATAGATTACTGATCCTCATCACAAGAGGGTTACAAGGTATGTAAAATCTGATGAAAATTCTCTACTCGAAATTCTCATGAAATTGAGAAATCTGAAATTTGATGATGCATGTTTGTTATTTGGGTAGAATAAGATTTATATAGTGTCTAGGAGTAAAACCTAGACAACAATATGAGAAATCATGCCTAAATTCTGAAAATTTCATGAACACATTGAAGGTGATTCATGGGTTTCGTGAGATTATGATAAACACTAGGATTATAGTGGTTGTTCTAGTAATATTTGACACATGTGAAGTGATTTCAGAATTTTAGAGGTCAAAGTTCATGTATGGTAGTTGATTGATGAAAATTTAGGGCTACACGACAAGTTGCGAACTTGATAATATATAGTGTAAATTTCTGCCCTTAAAGTGTTCGTAAAAATGCCTCAATGAAGGCTTAAATCTGAAAATTTGAGTTAAACCGAATGATTATGATGTTTCGGCAAAATATGCGAACTATGAATTGAAAAGAGTTCTAAACATGTCTTGGTTGAACTCTATAGGAAAAGATACCGGAGCTCCAAGCAGACAAGCCGGTGGCGACTTGCGTTTGAAGGGCGTGCACTAAAGGTATGTAACTTGACCCGTTACGTTAAGTGAAATTTTGTTAAGTTATGTATAGTCGTATTGTAGAATAGAAGTTGTGTAAATTTTAAAAGCGATGATGTTCGCTAAATTGAATAATAGGTCAAGGATTGATAAGATCTCGTTGGTAGTCATCATATTGGAGGATTCCGTAGATGAGCCAAACGGGTCAAATAATCAATTAAAGCATGGATATTGCTTCGTAATATGATTGATTGGTCTTTTGTTATCGATTAATAATTGACATATTAAAATACAAGAATTTAGTATGTTGGTTTGTTAGAATGAAAGATCCAAGAAGTTGGGTTTGGCTGAAATAAACAAAGAAGACAAAACATAACTTTTCAGGGACTACCGTAAATTACGGTAGTACCGTAATTTACGGTAGAGGCCAAAAAGGTTACGGTAGGATTCTACTGATTTACGGTAGACCAATATTTCCCAGGATCTACCGTAACTTGCGGTGTCTACCGTAAGTTACGGTAGAGTCCTGTATCATTTGTCGAATTTTGTATATCCTCGTTAATCGAATTCGTTTTTTAGCGTATTTTCGATTATGTAATATTTCTAAGAACTTAGATACTAATTTTTGTTAAAAATTTCCAGTTTCTAGGTATTGAAGGACTACTGATAGCGGTCAAGCAAGCTTTTGAAGAACCGAACAAGAACTTTTGAAGCTTCCGCGTAAATTAATTCTGTTTAGACAATGTTATGATGTAAACCGTTTGCTAAACAACTTATGAATGTTTAAATTAGTCGGTAGTTGACTAATGTTTGTTACCTTAGAACTTTATTTTTGGAACTTATGATTTAACTTAGACATCTTTTATATAAAATCTTATGAATCATTATTAATTTCAAGTAGTAATTAAGACGGGTGTTACAAAGAACGGATTGTTCACTGATTAAGACGATCGGACAACCTTTCCACCCCTAGAGGTCGGCTGTCACGGCCCCCGACCCGGTTTGACCCGTTTCAGGAGCCGCGGGACAGAAATCCCGTGGTATTTATTTAACAGCGGAAGTTTCTTCAGGATCTTTTTAAAACTGAAATATTTCCCGATTATTTTATTTCACAACTCGGGATAAAACCCGGTAATTTACAATCTTGAGATTTCACAAAGAAATGTTTTATTTTACAAAACATGTTTCTTTATTTTTATACTGAGCCACTTCCTTAAGCTTGTAGTGCTTCACGGCACTTTTCCTGGATCACAACAGATCACCTGAAACATGTTTGAAAAAGGTTTTGTCAGCGGGAAATACTGAGTGAATCATTCTTATTTAAATAAAACGATCTGTTTGTTATAATTTACAGTATTAAGAGCGATTACAATGTTTCTATCTTTTGAATTAACTGATCCAGTTGTCACTTGACCGGACTTGTGACTGTGGACATATAACTTGCTGGGTCCGTTCACCCACAAGTGATAAATAATTAGTAGCTATGTGCACATCCCCCCACATACTGGCAGTAATTTCAGATTACATAGATTAATCCCTGTAATTATAACCTTTGAAAATAAACATGCTTTTGTAAATAGATTTGATAAAAAGAGAATGACTCACATTGCAGATTTAATTTCGAACAGAGCTTAGCCTACTGATTAGCCTTGATAACCTAGTTTAAATAATAATGCACACAAACTAGGTTAGTAACTTAATACAGCATTTACGATAACTCACGAGATTAAAACCTTCACAACGAATGACAAAGTGCGATACTTAAACATCCATTGATTTAACAACGAATGACAAAGCATAAACCCTAATGTGGGCAGCACTTAAACATCCATTGGATAGTTTAATCGATCGAACATTGAATCGTATCAGCGATCGAGTTATTACCCTGAATTGCGGCAGCACTTCGTGATCAGTGTGTGTTTTTGTAATGATTCTACGACAACTCAGTGTATGAAGCGAGTTTTAACGTCGAAATATGCAAACAGTTCAAGACCCAAGCCCCTGTATTTATACCCCAAATTGACACCCCCCCGCGTGTCGCGGAGGATTCCTCCGTCCCTGTCGCGTGTCGCGGGGCATACCCCCCTAGCCTAGGGTAGCCTCGTGTCTCAGGTAGCCTAGGTGAGTCAACGTTGCATGCAAATTCAGTTTCAACAACGTTTTATTTAGATAATCATAACTAGGGTTTTACCCCCCCTGAGTTTTAGGGGCCCTGATCCTGATTCTAAATGTTCTGAAAATTTTAGGGATTAACAGAATCACTTGGGTTTCTCAATTAGGGTTTCCTATTTGGATAATAAAAATAATAAATAGTACTTTTTGATGAGAGTTGTTACATTCTCCTCACCTTAATAAAAATCTCGTCCTCGAGATTTATTGAAATAAATGAGGATACTTTCGCTTCATTTCGGATTCCAGCTCCCAAGTATATTCAGCTCCTCTCTTTGAATTCCATCTGACTTTGACTAAAACTAGTCGTTTGTGTTTGAGAAACTTGATCTTTCGATCCTCAATTTGAAGAGGTGTTTCAACAAATTTTAGCTTTTCGTTTACCTCTATATCTCGAAGAGGTACTACCAGTGATTCATTTGATAAGCATTTCTTGAGATTGGATACATGAAATACATCATGTACTCCAGATAATTCTTCTGGTAGTTGTAAACGATAAGCAACTGGTCCTATACGTTGGATCACTGAAAATGGTCCTACGTACCTTGGACTTAGCTTTCCTTTCTTTCCGAATCTAACTACTCCTTTCCAAGGAGAAACTTTTAATAGGACTTTGTCTCCCACTTGGAATTCAAGTGGCTTGAGCCGATTATCTGCATAACTCTTCTGACGATCACGAGCCGTCTTCAGTCTTTCTTTGATTTGAGTAATCTTATCAGTCGTCTCTTGCACTATTTCAGGACCTGACAATTGATTTTCTCCTATTTCTGCCCAACAAACTGGAGTTCTGCACTTTCTTCCATACAGTGCTTCAAATGGGGCAGTTTCAATACTTGAATGATAACTATTGTTATAGGATAATTCAATTAATGGTAAATGATCGTCCCAATTTCCACCAAAATCTATTACACATGCTCTAAGCATGTCTTCTAGAGTTTGGATCGTCCTTTCACTTTGTCCGTCGGTTTGTGGATGATATGCAGTGCTCAGATTTAATCGAGTTCCCATAGCTTGCTGGAAGCTTTTCCAGAAGTGAGAAGTAAAACGACTATCCCTATCCGAAACAATTGAGAGTGGAACTCCATGTAAGGATACAACTTCATCTACATACAATTTTGCCAACCTTTCCATACTAAAGGTTTCTTTCATTGGTAAAAAGTGAGCTGATTTGGTTAATCGATCCACAATTACCCAAATCGCATCATTACCTTTTCTGGTTTTGGGTAACTTAGTAACAAAATCCATTGTTATAAGTTCCCATTTCCATACTGGCATTTCTAATTGTTGTAGTAACCCTGAAGGTTTCTGATGTTCTGCCTTAACTTGTGAACAAGTGAGACATTTAGAAACATATTACGCTATATCCTTTTTCATCCCTATCCACCAGAAGTTCTTTCTTAAATCTTGGTACATCTTATTGTTTCCTGGGTGCATAGTATACCTAGATTTATGGGATTCTTCTAAAATCTTAGGTCTTAAATCTCCCTGCTTAGGTACCCAAATTCTACTTTTGTGGAATCTCCAAATTCCATCTACTCCTTGTTCTAATTCTTTTATTCGTCCTTTCATTCCTTCAGCAACATCCTCTATTGCTGTTTCTTGAAAATGCTTCAGTTATTCCATTAAATCTAACTGTAGATTTAATCTGAGAGCACGAACCCGTCGTTGTTTCTCATAATACTTACGACTTAAGGCATCTGCAACTAAATTTGCCTTTCCTTCATGATACTGAATATCACAGTCGTAGTCACTTAAAATTTACATCCATCTCCTTTGCCTCATGTTTAAATCTTTTTGCCCAAATATATATTTTAAACTTTTGTGGTCTGTATAGACAGTAAATTTACTTCCATAAAGATAATGTCTCCAAATCTTAAGGGCAAAAATTACAGCTCCTAATTCTAAATCATGAGTTGTATAGTTTTCTTCGTGCTTTTTCAATTGCCTTGAAGCATATGCAATCACCTTTTTGCGTTGCATAAGCACACATCCATATCCTAGTTTTGAAGCATCACAATATACTTCAAAAATTTCAGTTCCTTCTGGTAAGGCTAAGATTGGTGCATTTGTTAATTTCTGCTTTAATATTCTAAAGGCTTCTTCTTGCTTTGATCCCCATTCAAACTTAACTGCTTTAAAGGTTAACTTAGTTAATGGTACGGCTATCTTGGAAAAATCCTTAATAAACCGTCTATAGTACCCAGCTAAACCTATAAAACTTCTAATTTCCATTGCTGTTTGTGGAACCTTCCAATTGGTAATTGCCTCTATCTTAGCAGGATCTACGTGAATACCTTCGTAATTCACCATGTGTCCTAAGAATTGTACTTCCTTTAACCAAAATTCACACTTCGAGAATTTGGCATAAAGCTTTTCTTTTCTTAACAAAGTTAAGAGTGCATGAAGGTGTTCACAATGCTCTGTCTGACTTTTGGAATAAATAAGTATATCGTCTATAAAAACAATTACAAATTTATCCAAATATGGTTTACAGGTCCTATTCATCATGTCCATGAATGCAGCAGGTGCATTTGTTAACCCAAAGGGCATGACTATAAACTCATAATGACCATACCTAGTTCTGAAAGCAGTTTTAGGTATGTCTTCTTCTTGTACCTTCAATTGATGATATCCGGAGCGTAAGTCTATCTTAGAAAAATATCTAGCTCCTTGAAGTTGATCAAACAGATCATCAATCCTAGGTAATGGGTATCGATTCTTAATTGTAACTTTATTCAATTCTCTATAATCGATACACATTCTCATTGAACCATCATTTTTCTTAACAAATAGCACTGGTGCTCCCCAAGGAGATGAGCTAGGTTGTATGAATCCTTTACTTAGTAATTCATCTAATTGTGTTTTCAATTCTAACATTTCGGTATGAGCTAACCGATAAGGTGCCTTGGCTATCGGTATAGTTCCTGGAATTAGATGAATCCTAAATTCTACATCCCTATCTGGTGGTAATCCTGGTAATTCTTCTGGGAATACCTCTGGGTATTCTGAGACTACAGGAATTTCCTTAAGTTCTTTATCCTTAGTGCTAATGATTACCGAAATCATATACACTATTCCTTGCTTTCTTTCATAACTAGCAACCTTCATTACTGATATGAACTTCATGGGTTTACGTGGTTTATTTCCTGTAATCATAATGACTTCTCCGGTAGGTGTTTGAATTTCTATAGAATTCTTATCACAAAGAATTCGAGCATGGTTGGCTACTAACCAATCCATTCCTAACACAACATCAAATTCAGCTAATTTCATAGGTAATAGGTTTGCAGAGAATTTATGTCCTAAAAGTTCTATATTTTCTTCCTGCAAAACTTTATCTATTTTAACTGAATTTCCGTCTGCCGTTTCGACTGTAAAAATCTGCCTAATACTGGTTAAAGGTATATTAAGAGCTTGACAGAATGAAGTATTTATAAAACTTTGGTTTGCACCAGAGTCAAATAATACCTTTGCATACATGTTGTGAACTAGGAACGTACCAGCTATCACATCTGGGATGAGTTCTGCTTCTTGAGTGGTTAGCTGAAATGCCCTGGCATTCTTCTTAATAGTTCCGTCGGTCACCTTGGTTTTGTTGTCTGCTGGTTTGACCACTTTAGGACATTCTGTTTTGAAATGTCCTGCCTCTCCACAATTGTAACAAATTATGGATTTCTTTCTGCAATTTTCTTCACGATGTCCTATAGTTTTGCAAAAATTGCAATATACCTTGCATTTTCCAAAATGTTTCTTTTTGCAATTTTGACAGAACGGCAAAGTTGAAGATTGCCCTGTTCCTCTTCTCTTGAAGCTGTTATTATTACCCGTACGAAATCCTTGGGTAATTTTCTGAGCTAATTCCTTCTTCCTGTTTTCATCTTGGGTGCGTACTAGTTCGTCAGTTAGGGTATTAGCTAATTCCACCGCATCGTCAATAGTGCGAGGTTTCGCAGCTTTAACGATGTTACGGATTTCACTAATCAGTCCCCAAATATAGCGAGAAATGAGTACTGGTTCTGGCGAAGCCAGCGTTGGTACCACTCTCGCATATTCAAAGAATGTCGAAGTATAACCGCGACAATCTACACCTGTCATACGATGGTTTAAGAACTTATTTGCCATTTGATCCTTTTCATATTCAGGACAGAATTTTCTTTCTACAAGATTCTTAAATTCTTCCCAAATCATAGCATAAGCCCTATTTCTTCCTTTAGCTTGTAACACAGTGTTCCACCATTCGAGTGCCCCTTCTTTGAAAAGATTTGACGCGTACATGACCTGATCATCTTTGGCACATTTACTTATTGCAATTACTGTTTCGGTTTTCTCTAACCAACGCAGTGATGCAGTTGCTCCTTCATTGCCTGCAAATTCAGTGGGTTTACAAGCAAGGAATTCTTTGAAAGTGCAACCAGGGGTTGCGGCTTTCATTTTCTTAGGGAATGGAGCTTGATGTGGTTCATTATTATGATTAACATGATCATTGCCTCCGTTTACACTATTACTGAAGTTATCTTCATAAATACGTTTACTAGGAACGATTTGTTGCGGTTCTATTGGATTCTTTACAGCAGCAACAATTGCTGGAATAGCATTGGCTATCCCTTGAGCAACAATATTTTTGATATCTTGCCTAGTCATATATTGATCTCCTGGATGTTGCTCAGACTGATTAACCTCATTTACTGGTTCGTTACCAATGTTTGCCATCTGATAAATTAATTTTATATAAATAATTAGTATATATACAAATATAATAAAACAGTTGCACATATTAACATGTATAAAAAAAAATTATCGGTTTCCTGAGTTTCATTTCTCTATATTATATTATGCCTCGTACACACCGTTATCATACAACGTTTTATTGTTAAGTTATTACACATACTGGTTCTTATGATTATTTATTAAACAAATATTCTTGCAAACTCCCATTATCTGGTCAGCTAATTTCTTAAAAATGACGCTCCCTTTCGTCGTACTTCCAAGTAACTCTTTCTCCAACATCCCTAATCCTATTTCCTGCATTAATTACCTCTTCTCCCCATAGACGAAGTTCAGCCAGATTCTCCGGGCTCATAGTTGGGTATAGTGGAGGTTCTGGGTCAACTTGTGGGAAAAATGTATCAGGGTTGTTTAAAAGATTTTGGTATTGCCAATCAGTTGTCCACCATTCATCTAATTCTACTGGCAGTGGTTGAGGTTGGACAATAGGATCTGGAATAGCAGGTTCCAGATTGATTGGAATTGGAGCTTCTAGTGGGTAGCTGAAGATATCTTCTTCAGTAAATATAAGGTTTGGATTAGCTGGTTCAAGGTTTCCATCGGCAGGTCCAATGAGATCACTCATTACTAGTTTATGATCTAAAACTTCCCAGGGAGTCATTTTCTGTTTCTGTCTAGAACTTTCTCCGATTTCTCTTTCTGTTTGCTTAAAACTCTTCTCAGCTTCTATCTCTACTTGATTAACATTTTCCTTAATTTCTACCCCTTTTCCTTTGTCTTTTGGTGCTTCAGTTTTAGTAATCTTTCTTGTTGCTGGCTTTTTCCTACGTACACACCTCCAGCCCACAAATCTGCTTCTTTTCTTGGGTTTAGGTTTTACCAGTGGTTTGGATTGAAATTCCATGGGTTCTTCTTGATCAGCGAAGTAACCGGTGAATTCCTTGGAAACTTCTATCTTAACGGGATAGAGGTTAAGATTTTCTAAAGCTTCAGATATCTCATTCATGCTGTTTAGCATATATGCAAAATACATACCAAATGTTAAAATAAAATAACAAAAATTCGTAGATACCCTTAAATATTATTACATACCATACATAACACAACTGACAAGTAAAATATACTACAATTTACTGTGAACTTATTTATTTACGGAATAAGGTTTCTGGATTGTAGATAAATAAAGGTACTAAACTTGAGTTAGAGTGTTTAGAGATTTGCATTTTCTGCTACTGTGGCTAGCATATAAAGATCTGCCCATTTCTCATCTAATTTGTCCTCCCAAGGTATTTTACTGGATAATTCCTGGGTTTCCTGTTTAATCTTCTTCTCTCGGTTTTTCCTTATTTCCTCCTGACTTTTCCTAATAATCAAACTTCTTTTATTAGGAGAAAGTGGTTTCTCGTAATGTGCCTTTCTCACAAATATTCCTTCTTCAGGAATTACATAAGGTTTTGTTTGGGATGAACTTCCCTTCTCGTTGGATGACCTATCTAGTTTAAGATAGATATTTGACAGCTTTTGTTTACCCATACTGTAACTAACAAATAATCAGTTAATAAAACACATAATCACATAATTGGTAATCAGTAAAATTAAGTATTTCTAAATACTTAATAGGCTTAGATCAGTGGCTCTGATACCACCTTTTTCTGTCACGGCCCCCGACCCGGTTTGACCCGTTTCAGGAGCCGCGGGACAGAAATCCCGTGGTATTTATTTAACAGCGGAAGTTTCTTCAGGATCTTTTTAAAACTGAAATATTTCCCGATTATTTTATTTCACAACTCGGGATAAAACCCGGTAATTTACAATCTTGAGATTTCACAAAGAAATGTTTTATTTTACAAAACATGTTTCTTTATTTTTATACTGAGCCACTTCCTTAAGCTTGTAGTGCTTCACGGCACTTTTCCTGGATCACAACAGATCACCTGAAACATGTTTGAAAAAGGTTTTGTCAGCGGGAAATACTGAGTGAATCATTCTTATTTAAATAAAATGATCTGTTTGTTATAATTTACAGTATTAAGAGCGATTACAATGTTTCTATCTTTTGAATTAACTGATCCAGTTGTCACTTGACCGGACTTGTGACTGTGGACATATCACTTGCTGGGTCTGTTCACCCACAAGTGATAAATAATTAGTAGCTATGTGCACATCCCCCCACATACTGGCAGTAATTTCAGATTACATAGACTTAATCCCTGTAATTATAACCTTTGAAAATAAACATGCTTTTGTAAATAGATTTGATAAAAAGAGAATGACTCACATTGCAGATTTAATTTCGAACAGAGCTTAGCCTACTGATTAGCCTTGATAACCTAGTTTAAATAATAATGCACACAAACTAGGTTAGTAACTTAATACAGCATTTACGATAACTCACGAGATTAAAACCTTCACAACGAATGACAAAGTGTGATACTTAAACATCCATTGAATTAACAACGAATGACAAAGCATAAACCCTAATGTGGGCAGCACTTAAACATCCATTGGATAGTTTAATCGATCGGACATTGAATCGTATCAGCGATCGAGTTATTACCCTGAATTGCGGCAGCACTTCGTGATCAGTGTGTGTTTTTGTAATGATTCTACGACAACTCAGTGTATGAAGCGAGTTTTAACGTCGAAATATGCAAACAGTTCAAGACCCAAGCCCCTGTATTTATACCCCAAATTGACACCCCCTGCGTGTCGCGGAGGATTCCTCCGTCCCTGTCGCGTGTCGCGGGGCATACCCCCTAGCCTAGGGTAGCCTCGTGTCTCAGGTAGCCTAGGTGAGTCAACGTTGCATGCAAATTCAGTTTCAACAACGTTTTATTTAGATAATCATAACTAGGGTTTTACCCCCCCCCCCCTGAGTTTTAGGGGCCCTGATCCTGATTCTAAATGTTCTGAAAATTTTTGGGATTATACAGAATCACTTGGGTTTCTCAATTAGGGTTTCCTATTTGGATAATAAAAATAATAAATAGTACTTTTTGATGAGAGTTGTTACATCAGCCGATCGGACAGCCATCCGATTGGGCAGCCGCCCTTTTTTTGCACTAAGTGGCAACACGATCGGACGGTCCCCCGATCGGGCAGCCATTGCCATCTTACTTGAATGTGGTCCGGTCGACTGGACATCCGATCGGACAGCCGTCCGATTGGACAACCATCCGACCCAGTGACCCTGTTAGACACTTTATTCTATCTCGATACTTTGCCCGACGCTTATCCTACTGTAATCTAATCAGGCTAATCCCAAAGGAGCTCCCTTTGATCCAATAACAGTCGTGACTGTTAAGCAATCACTGTGAGTATACTCGATCCCCTTTTACTTTAAACTTTTGGGGTGTAACATGTATTCTATGAAACTTAAACTTGAATCTTTGGAAACGTTTACTCTATCCTATGTGTTCGTGAAACTTGTGATTCTTGATTCTTGACTCTTTGTGCTATGTGACGTTTAATCCAGAGTGTGTAGTTCCGCCTTAACAATAGTAGCGCTATAGGAAGATGCACCTCTCCCATTATTCTCGGGGGGGTATTGTTAGGAGGATTCTAGTTTACCTTGAGTCTTGGGTAAACACTAAAGCACCGGGATACTTGGGCTACCACTGTGTGGACTGCGACACTGGCACGGCTGAAACTATTTTATTTGCTTACACTATGGATATGAGTGGTTTTAATCTATTATTCTATTATCAAACTTGTATACTCGCCAATACTTTTGTATTGATATTTTAATACATGTTGCAGGCTGATAGAATGCTATGGAATGCATGGAACCAAGCTATGAGATGCTTAGAAATGTCACCTAGTTAACTTAGAATCATTGAACTATTCGAACAATATTTGTCATGGTCTGTATTCGATACTTGTGTTGGTTATGTTTGCTTTTAGACAATGATATGATGAATTTGATCTAAATTCTATTTAAGCAAATAGTGTTGTGAATTTCTCATGAGCAATCTAAACGCTTAGTGCTCTCACCCCGATGTTTCCGCCATCGGTTGGGGTGTGACATATTTCACACGTCATAGTGTTTCCTTTCTGTGTCGGTAAACTTACTATAGTAGAAATCATGGTAGTAAAACAAGGTCTCCAAGGCTGAGTACAGGGGCGGAACCACGGGAGGGTCAGTTGACCCTCCGGCCGGCCGGAATTGTTATTTATAGGTATTAGAGCTCGAAAATATTTTAGTTGTTTGACCCTTCAAAAATAACTTTGGCTTAGTAGTAAAACTGAGAAAAGACATGTGAAAAAGAAGCATATCGAAATGTTTTCCGGCGGACGGAAGTTAGTCAGTTGTGGAATTGCAGGTTATGGTAGTTTGGTGAAGAAGAAGCATCATATTTTGTTTTATATTAAGTAAAGTAGCCTTTACAGCTACTTAAGACCTATATCCCACCCAGTCAAACATTGACAAAACAATAGAGTCTAGGTTTAATAAAGTTTACCGTTGTATGGCTGGCATTCTGGCTTGAAGGGTGAATTGTGTTGTTTCTTTTGGTTAAAACAAAAAAAAGTTAAAGTAGCAAGTATTTTTTTTTTTAGGATTTTACATAGCATTTGGATATAATAATTTCATTTGTTTTTTCTTAAAGTTTTGCTATCCATTTACCATATTATCTATATTGAGGAAAAACTTTGGCCAATTGGATTTTAACACCTTTAACTTTGAAGAGTTGGCCGATAACACCCGCAACTAACACTTTGATCTGTGACACCCCAAACTTTTAATTTTGTTTGTCATTTCACCACTCAGTTAAAAAATTACTAACTGGGTTTGTTTTCAATCCTAGGTGGCATCCTACGTGGACTATTTTTGCAGATGTGGCACATTCATGGGTATAAAACTCATCTCCCAATTCATCCAACAAACATACATCCCAATCCTATACTAACTTACAAACCCTAAATTACAACACCACCTCTTAACAACCTAATTAACTCACAAATTCACGTTATTCACCAAGTTAACTTCATCTGAACTCCTGAATCGACCTCAGCATCAACTGCAAATTAAACCTTCTAATCGACACTAAACCATCACCAAACGCCACCGTTCGGAGGCAGAGACCTAAACTCCGTGTCCCAAACCTTCATCTCCTCTTTATAGCACCAGAGATCATATATCGAAAAACAGATCTAACGAGACTTCAATGAGAGACATGAGTGATGTTCAATAACTTCCAATCTATCATACTGAACTCCTATAACTATCTACTCGATTAAACTATTTCACATAGCAAGTGTCCATATGACAAATCTAAACAACCGAAAACGAGTTATCCGTTCTCGTTAGGTTTACCGTGTCTTCACACCACCGGAATCTCATCATTAAACGCACAAATACTAACTACTGATGAGAAATTACCGGCGAAAAGCTACTGGAATTGACGGTGAGGAGAGAGATCTCATCTACCTGAACAGATTTCGCAGAAGAGCTACTGGAATTACCGGCGAAAAACCGAGAGCTACTTGAATTACCGGCGAATAGCTTACTGAAATTACCGGCGAAAAACCGAGAGCTGTGAGTTCGCAGAAGACGGAGAGAGCCTCCGATCACACGGTGATAACTGAACAGATTTGTTGAAGAAAAACGCAGATCTCGACCCAAAAGCGATTTCGAGAGTGAAACCTCCGGACTTTTCTACGGTTGCATCGGTGCACGGTGAGAATATGCGGTTGTTGTCGCTGCTTGATTCCGTCAAGTGCGCCACCGTAGATAGGGTTATCACTGAGTTATTGAACTTATGAGGAAATTAGGGTTCCACAGTGTTATAAAGAAGAGATGAAGGTTAGTGACACGTCATTCGCCACATAATCATGTCCACCTCATCAAGTCAGCGCCATGTAGGATAAGAAACAAACCCAGTTAGTAATTTTTTAACTGAGTGGTGAAATGACAAACAAAATTAAAAGTTTGGGGTGTCACAGATCAAAGTGTTAGTTGCGGGTGTTATCGGCCAACACTTCAAAGTTAAAGGTGTTAAAATCCAATTGGCCAAAAACTTTTACTAATTTACGTTTGGATTTATTAATTGATTTACTTTGTAAAATACTTTCATCCTAACAAAATATATAACTGAGAAATAAGTATCTAAACCTTCATGTACAACGGTATAAGGGAAACATCTTCTCATCACACCATATCCTTTAGGTTAAGATTCTTTTAGCTAATTATCATTTTTTTTTTGTTTTAGGGTGTTAGGAGTGGTTAAACACTTGAGAGTGGCAAACTAAAAAATCAACCAATCAGAGTGCGCCACGTCAATCAGTGAAAAATGTTTAAACTTTGGTGAAAAGTGTTGGCAATGGTTTAGACATTTGGTGAAGTGGTAAACTTTAAAAAAAAGGAAAAATGTGTGATTGGTTGAGATTGGAATGGACCCCACCCCACACTACCCTCTCTCTCTCCTTTCTCCCTTTCCCGCGTCGGCATGCACCCACCGATTCAAACCCCATTTCGTCAAACATGCATGCGGCAAAGGGCTTGGCATTGGTTTGCCACTCTTTGCCGAATCGGTGAAGTGGGTTTGCCGCCTCACACTCCTAACACCCTTAGTTATAATGTAAAAAACAACTATGTTTTGACCCTCCACTTATAAAGTTCTGGTTCCGCCACTGGCTGAGTACTCCCCGAGTAGTCGCTACAAGGTAGGCTGCCTAGCCGACTTACTTCAACTCCGACTAATTACTCGGAATCGATCAAATGCGGTTAACATCGGCCGAAATCGGATCTAATAGATCAACTTGGGCCGAGTTTGACTTAAAATAAAATAAAACATAATTTATATTCCTATCATATTAAAGAATGAATATCAATTTCACGTATTTTGTTATAAATATTAGTAAATTTATGTTAATTGACACATATTTAATTTCCGAAAACTAATTTCTTTATAATTTGGCATGTCCGAGTACTCACCGTGTACTCTCCGCCTTGGCCGAGTACTTTCAGCTCCCCAATCGACCGACTAGGGAGCGCCTAGCGACTTTTGCAACCATGGTAGAAATTGATACGTAATTTCAGATATGTTATAGTTTGAAAGCTACACTCTAATAATATGAACGGGTGGTCACAAGCGAAGCGATGTACGTGGTGACTGATTATATATTAATAATGGCATACAGCTAGAGAAACGTGACTTCATGTAAATGAAAACCTTACGGTCATGATATTCGATGGAATTAAATTAAATAAACTATATATTGGAAACTTTTATGATGTGAAGGTTCGTGAATTAATTAGTTGTTGTCTTGAAGACTAGTTTGTATGGTTACGTGATACGTATGGTCAGGTAGTGAATGCGAAATGGAACCGAAATCTTGACTGTATGGTTACGTCGCTACTCGTGTTCGTATTGAGTTGTGACACCTCGACATATAAAAGATCTTATTAATTTGTTTGTTCATAACATATCAAATCTTTTTGTATGTTTCTTCTATAATTCTTAATAATAAACAATACTACACTACACATACACACATATTAAGAATTAGTATATTTTCAATACCTTCCATTAATGTTTTCAACGAGTAATTAAAATTTTATATTAAATTATAATCCAAAAATGACTTTCGCATATTTGTATTTGATCAAATAACTTTTATCAGATGGATATAGTTTGATTTAATGCGTTCGTAGAAAATCAAGAATTTTTATTTCGAAAACAATAATTCAATAATAATTTATTTATTAGAAATGGTATTTAGTTTTAAACAAGTTCTAGACTACGGTTTTGAGCTCACACAGAGAAGGGAGGAGTAAATGCCCATCTATGTAGAGTAGAGAGGGAGGAGAAACCGTTTGAAATAACGCTCTCAAACAGGTTATGTAAGAAGGGAAAGAAAAGGATGCTTGGGTCCGGCGGGTTGGTGCTCATTGAGTAACCCCATTACTAATGCGCTTAATATTGTCACCTAAAATTTATAAATAAAAATTTCAAAACTAATATCTTCTTAAACTAACAATAATATAAAGGATAAATTACAAGTTTTGTCCTTTATCTTATACCCTTCTTACATGTGGTGTCCTTTTTAACGAATTTTGACAAGTTTTGCCCTTTATAGGGAATTTTGTTGCATGTTTTGTCTTTTGACCCTAACCTAGTTAGATTTTCTTGTTAACTCTGGTCACATGCAAGTCACATGAGGGTAGTTTAGTCTTTATACATATAAAGGACAATTTTTGTAAATACTGATACATGTTAAATACAAGCCCTCAATTCTCTTTTTTTTAATTCTTTACAAAAGCTGATCTAAATCATCCAAAAACCTGAGAAGCAGTTTCCCCTGTCAAGTCTTTGGCTCATTGCAGGTGTAATAGAGATATAACGATGCTCCAATAAAGAAGGAAGAACACTCTCAACATAATCAAATTGGCCTTTTCGTTTACTGCAATCTACTCTAACAGGTTCTTTCGATGCTAATTTTGCAGGTAGTTTTTTTACAACATTTATAAATCCTTTCAGCTGTTCTATGAAGTAGTCCACATCGAATACATCTGCAAATCAGCTGAAGACGAACACAACAATTACATTAAAATCTTCACAAGTGATTCAAAAGTCCGTATGATAAAGATTCAATAAAGATAACTAAAGCTTTAAGCATTAACAAGATAAAATACCTTGATTCGTTCCAATACGCAGCCACTTCAAACTTTGGCAAAACAATCGATCTAGTTTCTAACCGAACAATAAAATGTCATTAATTGTATGCGTCTAGAGCACTTACATCCCTCCTCATCTGATTAAGGCCACGTTAACAATCCACTCGAATGTAACCATTGCTTTCAGCCGGTAGAGCTGCAGCATTTCAACACAAAAAACCAAATGCAATTGTCTGCACTGAACGGGATTCAACAATTCGACTCAAACCCTCCAACAACAGTACTTCTAAACCTAACCAACCAGATCAATTTAACTTTCCAACTCTTTATTTCACTTTTTCCCCAAATAAATGAATTACAAAATATGAAAAGAGAAAACCCTAAGTGAACTTATGATGTTTTCTTTTGGTGGTTGTTTTATATAATTGTTTTGGATGTTGAATGGTGATGAATGAAAGGGAAGAGTGAGAGTTGGGGAAGTGAGAGAGAGAGGTGGTAGAGAGAGAAACAGAGGTGAAGCTTGTTGTTGTGAGATGAGAAGTTGCTGCCATTGATGCTTCTTCCTTTCGGTCTCTGTGTCTGTCATTGTTTCGATCTGCGATGGCCGGAATGATGTGCTATTGTGGTGGCCGGAATGGGGGGGACTGGCGGTGGGTTTTTAGAGAGAGAGAGAGGTGTCTGGGTTTTTAGAGAGAGAAGGAATAGTGTGGTGGGAAGGGGTGAATGAGTTTTATATAATTTAAAAAGGTTTTATATAATTAAAAAATGTTTATTAATATATTATGATGTTGATCCCAACCTATGGTTGAGTGGTCATGGCAATGATGGATAAGAGCCTTGTGTGCGTAATAGCCCGGGTTCGAGTCTTGAGCTGCACACGAGTTTTCTATTACAGTGCGGTTACTCCGGCTCTTGAGTGCGGAGGCTGCAACGGCAGTCAAGTGGCTGTCGGCTGGAAATTTTCTCGTGGAGCGCCTATGGTCAACCTCGGATGCCTCGCCCGAGGGGGACTAGGGACCCATGCAATGTGGGTGTGATCCTCTCGCCTGTTGGAGTCAATCGCCGTTCAAAAAAAAATATTATGATGTTAAAAGACAATAATACCCTTATATTGGGTCCACATAATCAAATTTAACAAGAAATATTAACTGGGTTAGGGCCAAAGGACGTAACGCATAAGGATTTTCCCTATAAAGGGCAAAACTTGTCAAAATTCGTTAAAAATGACACCGCCTGTAAAAATGGTATAAGATAAAGGACAAAACGTGTAATTTATCCTAATATAAATAATAAATATAGTAGTATCTATCCATTTGTAAATTAGTTTTGTATACAACTTATAAACCTCTTACCACTTGAAATTGTTTTAGTCCTTATAAAAAGTAAGAGTAAACTTTCGTTTTGCTCCCTATGGTTTGGTCATTTTAATGGTTTTGCCCAAAACCTTTAAAAATATACATTTTCCTCCAATAGTTTGTTATGGTTTTTTCTATAGCAAACTATTGGAGAAAAATAAGATCAACTAAATCTTAGAGCAAACTATTGGAGGAAAAAAAAATAAGATCAACTAAATCTTAGAGCTAGCTATTTTTAATGAAACCCATAAACGTATAGTTTTCTAGTGCTGTAGAGAAAACGAAAATTTTAATAATACGTGAAAAAACCCCTCAACTTGTTTTGGAAATAATATAATGAGATAATACACACATATATGGCGGATCAAATAGAAGGTATTTTGTGTATTTGATCAATCCAATTGAATTGTTTAGATTGACTCAGTGAGAGATGTATCATTAAATTGAAGTTATAACAACTTATAGGGTTAAAAGGAAAATTCGTCATTGTATTAATTTTTTTTATTACTAACTTCTTTAATTTAAAAAAAAATTATATATATAGGAGAAGGATCCGTTAGCAACCACCCTTTATTGCGAGAACTGCGAGAAGCCGAGAACAATGTGAACACAACAAAAAATACCTAAAAATAGCTAAAAAACACAAAAATATATATATATATATTTTTTATCTCAAAAATCGCTAATTTTCGTTACAAAAAAATGTAATTAAATTTTTTTCTTTTTGGCTACTAAAAGTAGCGATTTTGATGTAAAAAATATTAAAAAAAAATTGTGTGTTTTTTAGATTTTTTTAGAGGTTTAGTTTTTAGTATTTTAGCTTGTGTGGGGGTTTAGGTTTTTTTTTGGGGGGGGGGGGGGGGGGGGGGTTAGGTTTTTTTTGGTGTGTTCACATTGGTTCTCACAATAAAGGTGGTTTTCAAATGAACCTTATCAACATTTAACCAACGGCTGAAGGATGATTAAGCTTTGTATGTAGAGCTCTTCTATGAGGTTGTGGCGTTCGAAGATCAGGTGAATTAGTGACGTGTTTAAACGAGTTGATTCTGGGTCAGTCATGTTTATTTTGGAAGTGCATGTGCGATAAAAAAGATGTATCCCAAAAGTGCATACACTTCTCGGCATTGTATTTGTCCGGAGAAGGGGTCACTCTTCTAATGATTCAAAAGCAAGGGACCATTGAACCTTAATTATATGTGAAGCAAAATCGTTGGTCGATATGGATTCTAGGATATGGATTCTAGGATATCACATGGTTCTCAAAAATTAAAAAAAAAAAACTAGTGGTACCAGAGCGGTCCGATCCAAAATCGTAACACCTCTAGAGGGAAGTCATGAAATACAAGGGTTTCCATAAGTATGAAAGTGAACGTTGAAATCAAATGTATGGCGAACGTCAGTTTAGTTGATATAAAGCCATTCTTTCGGAGGTGATGTCGACTGAGTCCCCAACAATGCATGATGGCTTGCATGATTTTGTAGCGGGGGCATGTGACGTGGCAAATGTCGAGACATCGGGTATACTCGAAGTTTGCTTAAACATGTAAGTTCCTGTTCATTTCTACTTAACTTTTGAACTATCTCAATGAATAAGATAACATCTAAAAGTGCTTACACGTCTAGACCTCCTTTGATTTGATACCGAGGTTACTCTCCTGATAAGTTCAAGATGAGTCATTGAATTTCAATAATATGAATAAGTCAAATTGTCAAATTATAGGAATAGGAATAGGAAAGTAAATAACTAAAAGACCCGAACAAACTCTAATACCTATCTCAACTAGTATCGACGAAGTTGATGATGCTTGGAAAATGGGTAAAGCATTGCCACTTCATATTATTCCAAGTCTTCGCTTTATAATGCACGAAAAAGGCATATGAAAACCAAATTGTTTAAATTAGTTTGCTGGAGGGTCTAATTATTCCAACTGTATTTGTAAAAAGGTGATGCTAAATTATTAGCAAAGGGGCCGGTCCTAAGAATTCATGTACCTTGCTCGAGCTTGAAAAAACGTGCCCTTATGCCTTAACGAAATTGGGTATTAGACTCACTAAAGGTCTAAACTTAATGCCAATGAGCTAATAACTAATCTAAACCATAAAAATAGCTTTGTAAGTGGGGCCTATGTTTGTGTTTGTATGGGTATACCCAATTAATTTATTTATTTTTTACATATACGTATCGGAGTTTTTAAAAAAAAATAATGTATCCTTCAAAATATCGGGTTCTGGCCGGTGGTCCTCCCCGCCACCTTCAGGGCCGGCCATGCAAAGGGTTATGACCTTATCACGTGAAATACACTTAAGAGTTAAGAACCACGATGGAGTGTATATGTGTCATGTGTGTATGAATGCGCCTAGAGTGAGATTTCAAAGTTATGAACCCAAAGTCAAACAAGCTGACGTGGAAAAGAATAAAGTAAAACTCATTTGTCAACTATGCCTCTAGACTCTATATATACCTTCCAAGCACCCACCACAATCTGTGTCCTATCTTTCTCCAAATCACTTCAACCCACACAACCAACCACTTTTACCAAAATCTAACTCCAATCATTCAACTCCCCTCATTGTTGTCATTTTTTCCCATATAAGTTAAGGTTTCTAACACGAATAGGAGAATGTTGTCTACAAAAGTTACAGATTGTAACGCTCACGGACAGGATTCTTCGTACTTTCTTGGCTGGGAAGAGTACGAGAAGAATCCCTACGATGAAATCGACAATCCCAATGGTATAGTCCAAATGGGTCTCGCTGAAAATCAGCTATCGTTCGATATTCTCCAGTCATGGCTAGACAACAACCCCGACGCAACCGCCTTCAAGAAAAACGGTCAATCCATCTTCAAAGAGCTTGCCCTCTTTCAAGATTACCACGGCCTACCTGCCTTCAAAAATGTAAGCTTTATTTAATTCATTCCCTTTTTTTTTTTATATATTATTAAATTATTTAAAAAGATCTTGAAAACCCACCCTCACCCACCAAGGCACTAAAATCTCATATTATTATATTATTAAATAAATATATTTAAATAATTAAATTTGATTATTTTACAGGCACTAGTTAAGTTCATGTCGGAGATCCGAGGAAACACGGTTACTTTCGATCCAAACAACCTTGTACTCACCGCCGGCGCAACCTCCGCTAACGAAACTTTAATGTTTTGCATCGCCAACCCCGGCGACGCTATCCTTGTTCCGACGCCATATTATCCAGGGTATGTACGTTCACATTCATATTAATATTATTTCTAATTTAAAAAAAAAAAATTAACATAAATATTTAAAGTTTAAACCTTAAGTAACGTGACAGCAGCCAATAATCCAGTTTCCTACGTTAAACAGATTCGACCGCGATCTCAGGTGGCGAACCGGAGCCGAAATCGTCCCGATTCACTGCTCTAGCTCCAACAGCTTCCGAATTACCAAATCTGCCCTTGAAGACGCCTACCAACAAGCCCAAAAACATGACCTTAAAGTAAAGGGTATTTTGGTCACAAACCCTTCTAACCCTTTAGGCACGTCATTAAACTTGCATGAGCTTGATGTACTCGTCAACTTCATTTCAACCAAAAACATTCACCTCATTAGCGACGAAGTTTACTCCGGTACCGTCTTCAGTTCCCCGAATTTCACTAGCATCATGGAGGTTTTAAAGAACCGAAACAACACCGAGGTTTCGAGGCGAGTTCACATTATTTGCAGCCTCTCGAAAGACCTCGGCCTACCCGGTTTTCGTATAGGAGCGATTTACTCCGAAAACGGAGACATTATCTCCGCAGCGACAAAAATGTCGAGTTTCGGGTTAATTTCGTCGCAAACTCAATATTTACTGTCGGAAATGTTAGCAGACAAGAAGTTTACTAAAACATATTTGTCCGAGAATCGTCGGAGGTTGAAACACCGGCAAGAAACCCTAGTAAAAGGGCTTCAAAAAGCCGGAATCCGGTGTTTGAAAGGTAACGCCGGTTTATTTTGTTGGGTTGATATGAGGCATCTTATGAGTTCTAAAACATTTCAAGGGGAAATGGAGCTATGGAAGAAGATTGTTTATGATGTCCGGTTGAATATCTCGCCCGGTTCATCTTGTCATTGTTGTGAACCGGGTTGGTTTCGGGTTTGTTTCGCTAACATGTCGGAGAAGACGTTGGTATTCGCCATGCAACGTGTTAAGTCTTTTGTGGAGTCGATGACAACGAAGAAAAATAGTAATCAGTCTCGACAAGAACAGATTCGGCTTAATCATGCGAGGAGAACAAAGTCGTTACCCAAGTGGGTTTTTTCGCTTTCGACACCCCCGCTCGAGGTTTAGCCGATTCATACCCATACCCGGTAAATCCTACAAATATCAAAGCTATCGGTAGAGTCGGGAGATTGATCAGATTATTATATTCAATTTTTATTTTTATTTGGATTTGGATTTGGATTTGATTAATTATTATCATTGTTTTTTTTTTTTTTTGGGGATTATATATTGTGTATAGGAATTTGCATTCGACCCCTATGGATTAGGAGTGGCATATGCTTCTTTAATTACTTTGTATACCCATTTATTAGTTTTGATGTAACCTTTTGAATTGTTCAAAAGATATGATTATATTATAGTATTCGATTATTTAATATCATGTACATGTGTTAGCTAACTAAGCACTTTGGTTACCAACACGAACTAACTATGGTTACCTGCTACTACAAGTGTTAATTTTATAATTCTGACGATCTTTTTGGGAATTAGTGGAAATATTCTTATTAAAATGTATAAGTATTTGTTAAAGTAATAATTTATTGGTAATGTCTTTAAGTTGTTACGATTGGGTTAAGAACATCATATATTAGTTTCATAAAATAAATATTTAGTAAGGAATAGCAAAACAACTTTCAGTATACATGTAGGGGTGGTTGACTGGTTGGTTTGTTTTCTCCACCAAATCACTAAATCTTTTTAAATTATGTTACACGTAAATTTGTTCATGCTATATTTTCACAAATTGCACTTGTAACTGTCGTTTATAAACGAAAATATTACCAAAAATAAAACCATAAATTAGTGGTAATTATGATTCACAAGTCATAACGAAATGTTCATATGCCCGGATAAAACATATATTCCTGTGTACGATTACAAAACGTAACTATTTAAAAAAAAAGTAATTCAAAAATTTGTTTCTTAGAAAAAAACCTATCATTTTTGAGATATTACTTTTGTGAGAACACAAGTTCACAAGTTCAATTGAAAGTAATTCATAATGCGAGGTTTAATTAAGCCAAATGTAAGGGAAAATCACGAGAATATACTTTGCCCACTGATGAAGATACGTCCTTGGTCGGACCGAATCATCGCCAAACATAAAACCGAACTATAGCACATCAAGGTCGGATCGCGTCAAGGTCCATAGACGGAACGGGCAGATACCTTGGTACGCCATAACTAACTGGGCCCCACGGCCATAACCGCCATGACAGTGACTGGTCCGACCCTAACTAACTCGCCACGTCAGCATACCCAAAGACTATAAATACCACACTTAGACCTCCAAAAAGGGGTAATCACTACTTTCTCTCTCACTGACTTATTTCCTCCTCACAAATACTTATTCTCACGCCCGAGCTTGGTCACAGAGAGGCCCCCCTCCCTGTGACGAGGCTAACGGTGTGCTGTTTCCTTGTGATCTTGCAGGTTCTTTGCTTGGTCATCTGAAGCTCTGCTCTAACCAGGTCGGACTAACTGGTTTTGAGTCTTCAGTGGCGCCATCCCCTCGAATTCACATAATTCGTTTCCCTGTTTCTGTTCATTCGAAATTATGGCAGAATCAACGACAGCAGTCTCCACCAGCACTTTCCCATCTTACAATGACATATGGGAAGGAAACGTTGCCTCCACAATTGCTTCAACAGCAGTTGCTGCTCCAGCGGCTTCGATAGGATCAGCGTCGGCTCCTCCAGCTGCAAATTCTGTAGGCGGAAGCTCTATCACCACACTGTCTGTTACTGCTCCGGTCGCCACGCCACTACCTAACTTCGACAACGCCTTCCTTTTACGGAATGCCGATCTATTGCGTCAGTTACAGCAGCAACAACAGCGAGAGGAGATGCTGCAGAGCCTCCGAACGAACCTGTTTAACAATGTCTATCCAGGGGGTAACCCCGTTTCCGTTGGAACCTTCACTTCCGGATCTCTGGTAAGTTCTATAATCTCCACTCCCATAACACGTGTTACACAATTTTCTTCGATTACAAGTGCTCCGATGAATAACGGTCTAAACGACCTGTTTCGCCAGGGATCTATGGGTTTAAACCCTCAAGATCAGGAGCTAATCATGCCATATCACCCCACATCTATGACTTCCCAATCCAAGTTTACGTTACGGATCGTCAATGCCCCACTCCCAGCGAAGCTTAAGATGCCACCTACGCTGAAGTTCTACGACGGTACGTCCGATCCGGACGACCACATGTTCGCATTCGCCGGAGCGGCTAAGGTCGAACAGTGGCCTATGCCGGCTTGGTGTCATATGTTCGCCCAAACTCTCACCGGATCAGCAAGGGTTTGGTTTGATGGGTTGCCAGAGGGGTCGATAGATCACTTCGAAGATTTCCGGCGTATATTCCTGCAAAATTTCTGTCAGCAGCGACGTTGCAAGAAAGACATTACCGAGGTTCACCATATAAAGCGCCGCGACGGGGAATCCGTAGAAGATTTTATCGATCGCTTCAATCGAGAAAGCATGCAGATAAGTGGAGCGGTTGATCAGCTCCGAGTCTCTGGATTTTGTCACGGAGTTCGGAACAACCAGCTTGTGGAAAAGCTCCACGAAGATCTCCCAAAAACCATGGAGATACTTATGGAGCGAGCTCGAGCCTTTGTTCGAGGAAAGAGTGCCTGCGGCCAGCCGAATGAAACCACAGCAAGAACTACCAAGGCCCGAACCACATCTTGGAGACGGAACGCGTCACCACCAAAAGATAGAGGCAACAGCTGGAACAGAAGTCGTGGTCCGTATCAGAAGTCAGATCGAAGCAATTTCCGAACCGGAAACGTGCGTTTTAACACCTTCTCCGAGCTCACAAAATCGCCAAGCGAAATTCTTAGTACGGAAACTACCCGGTTCCCTACGCCGTCGAAGCAACGACCTACCTCGGATAAGCACTCCAAGAAATATTGTGAATATCACCGAGACAAGGGCCACACGACTGATGAATGTTGGGCTCTGAAACAAGAAATCGAAAAGGCCGTACGATCCGGTAAACTCTCTCATCTTGTGAAAGAAGTAAAAGATGGGAAGAAATCTGCAGCAGCAATCGATAATCCGAACACCGAGCCCGGAATCAATATGATCCGGTCGACCGAATCAAGAGGGGTAAAGTGGTCGAACCAACATATGGCAGCATGGATGCATCAACCAACATACTTCCCTCCGATCGATCCAGACGATGCTCGAGACGGACCAATTACAATTTCGGCCGTCATCGCCGGACATCTGGTCCGACGAATTTACGTGGACGGAGGGAGCGCTTTTGAACTCATGTATCTGCAATGTTTCCAGCAGCTGAACCCCCAAGTAAAGAAGAGGTTGATTGAAGTCTCCACCCCTCTAATCAGTTTTTCGGGAGAGGTGGTTCGTCCGATAGGACAGATTACCCTTCCGACAACATTCAAAGATGGCGACAAAAGCAGAACCGTCCAGTTAACTTTTCTGGTTGTTGGCACTCATTCGTCGCATAACATAATACTCGGACGACCCGGGTTGTGAGCTCTTGGGGCGATCAGCTCGACAATACATGGAGCCATTAAATTCCCTACCGAGGCCGGGGTCGCCACTATTTTCTCAGAATCAAACTCGTTTGTTGCCGAAGTAAGACATGCAGCGGAAACGAGCTCCAAAAAGTCCGAAGTACCTACGGAACTCTGGGCGATCAATCCGGATTTCCCCGAACAGCAAATAGCTATCGGTGCTCAACTCCCAAAACGAACAAAGAAGCTCCTATGGGACTTATTAAGCAACTCGATTGACGTCTTCGCATGGAAGCATTCCGATATGCAAGGGGTCCCCAGGTCTATGGCACAGCATCACCTGAACGTAAAAGAATCAATCAAACCAATAGCGCAAAGGAAAAGGCATATGGCACCGGATCGAGCCAAGGCGATTGCAAAAGACGTAAAGAGTCTCCTAGATGCCGGGATCATTCGAGAAGTCCGGTATCAAACATGGGTATCGAATCCCGTCTTGGTACGAAAAAAAGATAACTCGTGGAGAATGTGCATTGATTTCACTGATCTAAACGATGCGTGCCCGAAAGATTGTTTTCCGTTACCAGAGATCGATGAGAAGATTGACTCCGTCGCCACGTTCAGGTTGAAGTGTTTTTTAGACGCATACAAAGGGTACCACCAGATACAAATGGCGGTTGAAGACGAGGATAAGACAGCCTTTGTCACCAACGGCCGGAAGTTTCAGGCCGCATGGCAAAATGGGCGATCGAGCTCGGTGCGTTCAATATCACCTTCAGAACCAAAGGACCGCTAAAAGGACAGGTGATAGCTGATTTTCTAGTTGAGATGCCGGAGGAAAAAGAAATGGAAGAAACCGAAAAAGCTCCAGCCAAACCCTGGTCTTTGTATACAGACGGAGCTTCGAGTTCCGAAGGATCGGGAGCCGGCCTGATTCTCACCGATCCGGATGGCACGGACATGACGTACGCACTCCGGTTAGAATTTAAGAGCTCTAACAACGAAGCTGAATACGAGGCCTTGGTAGCTGGCTTGCGTCTGGCAGTAAAAGTCGGAGCCAGAAATGTTGTAGCCCATGTAGATTCATTACTTGTAGCAAATCAAGTGAACGGGGAGTATGAGGCAAGGGAAGCCAACATGATCGAATACCTCGAGCAGGTAAAGCAGATTATGGCATTATTCGATTCATGTAAAGTTGAACATGTTCCCCGCAGCAAGAACAAAAAGGCCGACGCGTTGAGCAAGTTGGCATCCGTTTCGTTCAGTCATCTTGCCAAAGAGGTGAGGGTAGAAGTATTAACCGCACCATCAATTGCGGCTCCTCGTGTTATGCAAGTGGAAGCTCCGACGCAAACATGGATGACGCCCATAGTCAACTACTTGGTGCACGACGTCTTGCCAGTTGATAAAGCAGAAGCAAGAAAGATCCAAATCAATTCTCTTCAATACCAGATGCAAGAAGGAGGGTTATACCGAAAGACTTTTCTCGGGCCTCTGTTAAAATGCCTGGATCCGGAGCAAGCCAGTTATATCATCAGGGAAATACACTATGGCATTTGTGGCATCCATGCCGGACCTAAGATGATCGTGACAAAGGTAAAAAATGCGGGGTATTACTGGCCTGGGATGCACGAGAGCGCAGTTAAGGAGCTCCAACAGTGTGATGAGTGCCAAAAGCACGCACCCATAAGCCTTCGAGCCAAGAACGAGATGATACCGGTAACCGCGGCATGGTCCTTTCAAAAGTGGGGCGTTGACATAGTCGGACCTTTTCCACGATCAAGCGGAAGCGCCCAGTACTTGCTAGTCGCAGTAGATTATTTCACCAAATGGGTGGAAGCTCGACCGTTTACAATCATCTCCGGCTACAACGTAACGAGATTCTTTTGGGAACAAATCGTGTGCCGTTTCGGTCTTCCACTCTATATTGTAAGCGACAATGCAAAGCAATTCGCAAAAAACCCGTTCAAACGCTGGTGCGAAAACTTGAAGATTAATCAAGTCTTCTCCTCGGTTGCCCATCCCCAAGGGAATGGGCAAGTTGAGCAGATAAATCGAAGAATTGTTGATGGGATAAAGAGAAGGCTTGGCTACGAGGGCAAAGGTTGGGCGGACGAATTACCGAATGTGCTGTGGGCTCACCGAACGTTACACAAGACCAGTAACGGCGAAACACCGTTCAGTCTTACATACGACACAGAGGCCGTGATCCCCGCAGAGATCGGACTCCCTAACCAAAGGTGTAAAACTTGGGAGGAAAATGAGCGTGAGCTCCGATCCAATCTTGATCCGCTAGAAGAACGCCGGAACATCGCAGCGATCAAAGAAGCCCGATACAAAAAGAAGATCGAGAAATACTATAACGCCCGTGCCAAGCTCTACAAGTTCAAGGTCGGAGACTATGTGCTCCGAAGCAATGATGCGAGCCGCGTCGAAGCCCCTGGCAAGCTAACCCCAAAGTGGGAGGGACCGTACCGAGTCAAAGAGGCTAGTGAAAAAGGCTCGTACGTGTTGGAGAAGATTGATGGAACCCCAGTCCCCAGGACATGGAACGGGGTACATCTGAAGAAATGTTTCATGTAAACAGCTGGACACGGCCAAGAAAGATCGCTATTTCCTATTTTATTTTCAATTTCCATATGTAAGTCGTGAGGGTAATACCCCGAACAAATCTTTGATTTCCATGTAACCGGGAGGGTTTTCCCCGGATCTATGATTAAGTAATCAAATAAAGCGATCTGCATTTCTTAAGTTTAAAGCATAACATATGTATAAGTTCGAATGATATCAAAAAATGTGCACAAACGGGCCTCGACCCATGCCTCGGGCCGATCGAGAAGGCTTAAATAGTTCCAAAAATGATTAAATCTATTAAGCAAAGGATCTGTATTAAATGTGATCCGATTGTAAAACAATCTGATAAATATAAGAAGTCAACTCATGGAGAAACTTCTCTTTGATTCAGTCACTTAAGATGACCGAACAAAAAACCTGGTCGAACAGTAGAAGTTTGGACGCAAACTAAAAAACTAAGTAGCCAGGAATAAATATTTGATATCAACATCGTGGTTTCATACGAAGCCAAAGAAACATAAACAAACGGAAGTACAAACTGCGCGAATACATGCCAAAAGAAAAGATTAAAATTGTGCGATTATAGTACCACAATAAAAGTCATAAACTGTGCAACGATAAAAATCAAGCCTCAGGTTTCATAATCTTCCTTCATAATTGGGAGCTTACTTTTTTGCTTAATAACAGACAAGGGTTTGTCCGCTAAGTCCGCAATTTGGCCAAGAACAGATATGTGAAAATTATCAAAAGCCTTTATGGCTGCTTCTAATGTACTTTGAGCCCCCTCATCGTACCCGTCAACTTCCTCGGCGGAACGGACCGATTCATGGGCAGCCTTAAAGCCCTGCTTTATACCTTCGTTCACTCCCACCGCGTTGACACTATTGACCAAGTCCGCAACCACCTTCTCTAGCTCCGGACTTTGGTGAACCAGCTTAACTACCCAGGCAACCCCGTCTGTGAGAAACCACTGCTTCGTAAGCATGAGCTCCGATACCTGGGCATATAGCTCAACCATCTCGCCGTCAGTACGGGTCAACATGCCCTTCGCCTCATCGATTGTCGCAGTGTGCGATTCGATCGCCCGGTCACGGGCTCTCTTGAGTTCTTCATTATCTAAAGAAAAATAAGGTTTAATTAGCAAGAACATAAACATTGAAAAATAAATTATGGACGTACCACTTATCAGACGGTGATGGTCGGCCAGAAGCTGGTCATAAGATTTTTGCATTTCCTTCAGCTCAGCCGCATGCCTTTTCTCCGCATCGGACGACTTCTTCTCCAGATCACAAAACCTCAACTTGAGAGCTTCCAAGTCCTGAAGGGCTTTGTCTCGAGCTTCATAAGCAGCCGCAGCCAAAGCCTGAGAAGATTTATTCACTTCTTTAGCCTCCAAAACTTGCTCTTTTAGACGATCAATTTGAGACCGGAGAGAAGCTAGCTCCTGTTTCGTCTTCGACCGGACGTTGTCTTCACTTTTCAAATTAGCAACTTCGCGTTGAAGCTTGCGACAAGTTGACTCCGACTCGATCCAACGTTTATAAGTCTCTACCACCAAAGAATTCGACTGAGCTTGATTCAGCATTATGGCATTCCCAAGCTCCGGGCCACTCATCTTTCGATAATGAGAATGTTCAGCTGGAGTCCCCAAATGAAATAGTGCCATCTTCGCCGACAGAGCGTCCACAATCCTATCTTTGTTCGTCAGTGACCACCCCGGTACATACTTCTCCAACGCCCGAGCCGAATCCATATCCTCAACGCCGCCCGAACCTTGCTCCCGGGACAAGAAAACAGCTTCAGTATTATACCATAAAGGGGAAGAAGAGGCACTATCCCCACCATCAATTGGTTTGGGGCTCGGCCTTGAGACGTTAGAAGCAACCCCCATGGAAGGCTTACCCGAAGGAGAAGGTTCGGGTCTCTTGAAAGACAGGGGTTCAGGCATATGGACGTCTGCAATAACCCTGGTAGCCCCCCCTCCGAAAGACAAGGGGCTCGACGGAATGTTTACCGGACGGTCCCTTGGGGTACGCCCCCCGTGAAGATGAGCATCTAGATTCTCCAGTATACCTCCGGCAGTAGAAAATTCGGTAACCTGATCATCCTCATCATCTAATGTGATAGTTTTGAAGTCTGTTTTCTTTTTCTTCACCTGTTTGGGTTTCGGACTGGACTTAGAAGAAATAGTCCGTTTTCTTTTCAAACTAGCCTGGAGAAGCTCATCTTCATCATCATCATCGTCATCGCCACCCTTTTCTACCCCTCCAGCATGCACTCCCTCATCCTCGATGGAAACGTGTACCCCCTCATCTTCAATCACAAACTTGGAACCGGACCCTTTCGTTCCGCCCGAGCTGGTCTTCTTGCCCTTATCACCACTAACCACCACCACAGCCTGGGCCGGAACAGTATCCACTATTTGCGCCGCAGGAGCCGAACCTGAACCTCCTTGACCGGCTGAACCTCCCTGATCACCCAGAGCCTCGGGCTTCCGAATCTGATAGAGATTCTCTTGAACGATGCTCAGATACGGAGGATCGCTTTTCGGTGTCTTGGTGGCCCGGACATCGAGCTCCTTGGAATCAAAAGATTTTAACCTCAAAGCCTCCATTAAACCCATAGCTGCATAAAAGCAAACAGTAAATAATATCTATAGTCCGGCACGATATAAAACATACGAACAAGCAAAATAATCAAAACAAATTCAAGAAACACCACAACTAACCCTTCTTGTTCCACTTGAGGGTAGGATACCACTCTGGTTCGGCCCAGATCGTACTGATCCGTCCCATGACGAGGATGTGTTCCGGAAACTTCTGTATGCGTCCGGCTTCCTTGATTAAATTCGCATATAAATCTCTATCGTATTCGAAGTCTTCAGGAAGGGGGGTGGAAGTTTGGATTTCTTCAATCTCCACGTCATAAACTCCGGAACGCATCGATCATCAACCAAGAAGAAGTGATCTTTCCAATCTTTTATACTGGTAGTAATCCACGTATAACAAGAAGAATTCTTATCCCTGACTTCGAAGGTGTACCAGCTACCGGACCGATTCAACTTGTAAAAAGCCCGGAACACATCCAAATCCGGGTCGGATCCCAATCCGCGACAAGCTAACTCAAAGTGACACACCTTGGCAAGGCCGAAGGGGTTCATTTGAGCAAGGTGAACCTCGTGAAATAAAAGAACTTCGATCAAGAACTTCGTCAGAGGAAGACGATAGTTGCAGTAATCGAAAAGGCGAGTATAAATCCCTATTTTCCCCGGTACGAAAGGATAAATAGGCGTATCCTTTTCGGGGAGAACAGGGTGCAATGAGGCAGGAATCGCGTACGTATCTATGTACCATTGTAAACCAGTTCTTTTCAAAATACTAAAACAACCGGATAGATTGCTCTTGTTCGACATAGTGAAGAGAAGGTACTAACCTGCTCAATAAACAGTTTCGCCTCAAACAAGGAAGTGGAGAAGATGAAGTAAAAAGTAAAACCAAAAAATTACTTTTTCTCCCCTTCTTATAAAGATAGAAACCGCCTTAAGGCAACCAATCAAGGGTTGACACGTCACGACAGCTGACGCATATCAAGCGTCACATCAAGCGGGAAAAATAAAGTGACCGTCGGTCACCCAGCAATAGGTCACCGCCCAAAAATTTAAAATTCAAAAAATTCAACAAAACGACAAAACGGGGATTCAGACCGCCAAATTTACGCCATTATAGTTCGAAGCTTTTATCTAAGAAACGCTACGAACTAGGGGGACTTGATGAGGATACGTCCTTGGTCGGACCGAATCATCCCCAAACATAAAACCGAACTATAGCACATCAAGGTCGGATCGCGTCAAGGTCCATAGACGGAACGGGCAGATACCTTGGTACGCCATAACTAACTGGGCCCCACGGCCATAACCGCCATGACAGTGACTGGTCCGACCCTAACTAGCTCGCCACATCAGCATACCCAAAGACTATAAATACCACATTTAGACCTCCAAAAAGGGGTAATCACTACTTTCTCTCTCTAAACTCTCCTCCCTCTCTCACTGACTTATTTCCTCCTCACAAATACTTATTCTCACGCCCGAGCTTTGTCACAGAGAGGCCCCCTCCCTGTGACGAGGCTAACGGTGTGCTGTTTCCTTGTGATCTTGCAGGTTCTTTGCTTGGTCATCTGAAGCTCTGCTCTAACCAGGTCGGACTAACTGGTTTTGAGTCTTCACCCACATTTTGTAAACGAAAAAAAAAATTGAAAAGGCTACACATTGAAACTTCACGAAAAACAAGGTTGTGCAAAAAATGAAAGATGAAGGAAACAACTAGGGTTAGATGTTTCCTTGGTTGAGGCACCCATCATTGCCGCCAGTAAAAGTGAAACACGTGGAAAATTTTAAGACCAAGTAGCTACATAGCCTCTAAGTTTGCGTTAGCGTCTAACCCTAGTTGTTACCCAAAAAGCGTAACACCCAAGTGAGATGTG
Organism: Helianthus tuberosus; assembly: GCA_030545235.1. Taxonomy (NCBI): domain Eukaryota; kingdom Viridiplantae; phylum Streptophyta; class Magnoliopsida; order Asterales; family Asteraceae; genus Helianthus; species Helianthus tuberosus. The sequence continues at coordinate 179,122,409 of CM060401.1, forward strand.
AAAAAAGTGTGCCACATATGCAAAAGAGGTGTCTCCTCTCACACGCATTAAATGTATGTTATGATTTAGTGAGGGGTGGGAGGTCGTTGGATTTTTTTTTTTAAATTTTTAGTGTATTTTATTAAAAAATTTAAACAGTTAATACTATTTATTAAAATTTTAATGTATTTTATTAAAAAAAATTTAAACAATTAATACTATTTATTTAGGGCAATTGGATTTTAACACCTCAAACTTTGAAGAATTTGCCGATAACACCCGCAACTAACACTTTAATCTGTGACACCCCAAACTTTTAATTTTGTTTGTCATTTCACCACTCAGTTAAAAAATGAGTAACTGAGTTAGTCTTTCATCCTAGCTGGCATCCTACGTGGACTATTTTTGACGATGTGGCACATTCATGGGTATAAAACCCATGTTCTTCTTCGATTAATCCTGCACAAACAATTGGGTTTCAATGGAAACCCTAAGTTGCTCATACGGTGCCTGAATCGACCAAATCGTAACCCTAATTCTTCAAACTGATATTGTCATCACGAGATCAGAGTTGTTCTTCAACTTATTGGCTGATCGACATGTCTACGTCTTCCAACTCTTCATGTATTAACGAACCGAATCCCTAAATTATTCATGGTGGACATGGATGGGAAGTTGTATTGTCATCACAAGATCATAGCTGTTCTTCGCGTAGCGGGGAAGAAAAGTGTTTGATGTGGTGCTGAGTTTTACGGTTGCTCACAATGGTCGGTAAGTCCTGTGTATCAATGTGTATCGAATTTAACTTGTTTTTGAACTGACGACATGATGTTGGTTTGTAGCGAGACGACTACAGGTTCTTTATGTGGAAAAAAGATTTCGACAAATTATTCGAAGTTCATTCAACTTGCAGCTCAAGTGCAGTTACAAGAAGTGATGCTATGACCGGCAATGAATATAAGAATGAGAATTTGCAATTGCGGAACAACTTGCTATCTCAAGAGAACAATATGTTGAAACGGCAAATTTATGCGAAAGAATCCATGTTGAAGCAGCAGTTTATCTTTAGTTTGTTTGTTATCATTGGCATGTTGTTTTACGTAGTGTATCGAATTTAACTTGTTTTTGATTGTACGTTCTTTGAACACATGAATGAATGCAGTCTTTATTTGAAACTATATGTGCAGTTGGGCTTGGATGTCTTTATTTGAACACATGAATGAATGTACCATATGTGCAGAGCATTTGAAACTATATGTGCAGACCATTTTGAAACTATATGTGCAGACCAAAACAAGTAAGACAACTACCATATGTGCAGACCATTTGAAACTATATGTGCAGACCAAAACAAGTAAACAAATACCATATGTGCAGACGATTTGAAACTATATGTGCAGACCAAAACAAGTAAACAACTACCATATGTGCAGACCAAAACAACTAAACAGGTGCAGACCCATATGTGTAGACCTGTTTACCATGTGTGCAGACCTGTTTACCCCTGTAACCTTATGCTATCTAACATACATATGCAGAATGACCATTCTACCCCTGTGACCTTGTGCAGAATGACCATTCTACCCCTGTTATGAAATATTAACTGCAGAATGACAATTCTACCCCTGCTATGAAATATTAACTGCAGAATGAGTTTAACCATTCAAAAGATTCAGCAGTCATAAGTTTACATAGTCATTACACAACCAACAAAAGATTAACTATTCATAACAGATTAACTAACTGCAGCCTTCTCCGTTCCCTTTCCCGGTTGGCCTCCCTCTTTTAGTTGGCCTTCCCCTTTTAGTTGGCCTCCCCCTTTTACTTGGTTTTTTCCTTCCGATTTCTGCCGCATTTTGAGAATCTGTTAACAGTAAACAACCCACAAATTTAGGAAACATTAATATAAAAAATAAACCAATTGAATCTATTAAGTTCACCTTTAACTGTGCATTTTCTCTTGTTGTGACCTCTTTCTCCACAAATCCCACATGTCATTACGACCCCATGCTTAGTCAGTTTTCCTTGTTTCTTGGGATCCTCATGAGGGTCCCTCTTTCTATTTTTCTTAGGCCTACCAGGTGCCTTTTTTATTGGAGGTGGATCCAATGGATAATCAACCTTGGGCCAAAACTTTTCACTAGGCAATGGTGGGATTGAGAAGTCATAAGTTCTCATGTATGTCTCTTTGTGGTAACATGGGTCAACGTAATCCTCAGCATTCTTATGCAAAAATCCAGCCACAGCACACACATGCTTACAAGGATACCCCCTTAATTGCCACTTTCTACATGTGCAGGTCTTATTTTCCAAGTCAACTGTAACATCATCAACATTTCTAACTTGAAAACCCTGATAAGATGAGGGGTATACCTCACACCTAAAGGCTGCATCTTTTGAGAAATCAAGTTTCTCCTGGATATTGGGGCAATGAGCACATCTTTGGCTTCCATTTCAGTTCTTTTGATGATTAACCTACTCATGATTTGAACCCTAATGTCCTCTAGCATGTATATAATATGCTTTGACCTTGCAGTTATGACATAACCATTAAATGTTTCTGCCATGTTGTTTACTATGACATCACATTTAGTGTGAGTTTTCAAGTAGCACCTGTTAAAACTTTTGGGATCCTGCTTTAAGATTGCCTCTACTGCATCAGGGTTTATGGCCCTCATCTCATCAATGGCTTGGAGGTAATCAGGTTCACAGTATGCTCTTGCAGCTTTCCAATACAACTCCTTGAGCTCCTCATCCTTAAAATTCTTGTGCCAATTCGCATAGATGTGCCTTGCACAGTTTCTATGCTCTGCTCTTGGCCAAATAAGTGCCACAGCATTTAACAGACCCTGCAGATAAATGATTATTAACCTTAGACATTAGAGCAGAAGATAATTATTCATTGTAAAAATTAACAATGGCTACTACCTTTTGTTGATCTGAGATGAATGCCCATGCCTCACCACCATCACTTACACCCAAACACTTCCTGAGCTCTTCCATGAACCATTCCCAGCTATCGCTATTTTCACCATCTACAACTGCCCATGCCAATGGATACATCTGATCATTAGCATCTCTGCCAACTGCAGTTAACAACATCCCTCCTAGGAAGGTCTTTAGAAAACAACCATCTAGACACAAGACCTTCCTACATCCAGCTAGAAATCCTCTTTTCACACCATCAAAACACACAAAGAGTCTGAAAAATGTTTCACATGTGGCTGTGGGATCTAAGTTAATGAAACCTGGTGGTGCAGTAACAAGCACAAATGTTGATGTTGGGTTTACTTTTTCCAAAATCTCCATGTATGCACCAATTTTGCTATAATGATCCCTCATTAACCCATGAAGTTTCTTATGGGCACATGCTTTAGCCTTGTAGGCCAGCAACTTGGTGATTATGACTTTATACTTATGTTTTACAGCCAATATGATTTCCTTAGCCGACCAGTTGGGCTTGGATTTAAACACTTGCAGGAACTCATTAGCTATGAACATTGCAGTTAGCTGTCTATTCTTTACCATGTTTCTTTGGCAGGTATGTGTATTCTTCACTCTCTTTACCAAGTAACACTCTTTCCCTTTATGAAGTGAACAAAGTATAAAGAATGAACACCCTTTAACACAATTGACAACAATACGACCACATGCAGTCTTTTCACTCTTTGCAAGGTACAAGTTCCTACCATTAGCTACTGAGTACTGCCTCACTGCCTCTTTAAAGGCCTCCCTTGATGCAAACCTTATTCCCACCTTCCAAATAAATTTCTTCCAATTTGTATGTTCACCTACAGTTTGGGCTGCTTCCTTGTACTTCTTACCCCTGCTATCATCATCGTCACTATCACCAGGTGTTAAAATGTCCCCGTCAGATTCCTCGTAACTACTGTTTCCATCTACCCTTGCATCTTCAGTTTCATGCAAATTACCCTCTGTTTCATGCAAATTACCCTCTGTTTGTCTTTCATGTACTACCTTATCAAACACTTTTTTTTGGCTTCCAAATCTATCTTGGCTGCCTCTCTAACTGCATCTTGTGACTGTCTCCACTCAACATCCTCTCTGTCCGACTCTAATCCAACTACATCATCCGCAGCTTCCTCTTCATCACTGGTCTCAACTAGTTCATCATAATCTTCTTTATCAGAATTTGACTCTTCATCTTCCACACTGAAGTCACTATCTTCACTGTCCTCATCTGCTTGCTTACCTATTGAGTTAGAGCTGCATCCAGGGGAAACCCTAGAAGATTGGGCTTTTTGTTTACTGGATTGGGCTTCAGGTTTACTGGGCTGGGTAACAGGTTTAATGAGCCTAGAACTGGAGTGGGCTTCAGGTGCACTATCTTCACTGTCCTCATCTGCTTGCTTACCTATTGAGTTAGAGCTGCATCCAGGGGAAACCCTAGAAGATTGGGCTTTCTGTTTACTGGATTGGGCTTCAGGTTTACTGGGCTGGGTAACAGGTTTAATGGGCCTAGAACTGGAGTGGGCTTCAGGTGCACTCAATTGACGTTCTTGAACAAATACTTCCATAAATGGTTCACTCCAATTAACAACCTTCTTAACCAACTCCAACACATCTCTATCATCACGAAAATGCCTAATTTCACCATCATCCGCGTCCAACCCATACATATGAAAGACCCTCGATTTATAGCATTTCGTTGCCAATGCATAATCTGCTTGCTCAAAGTATGAAATGTGGTCTACATCAACTTTAGTTAACATAGATTCACCCCCAACGTACTGTGGTACACCAAAACCTAACTCAATGTAACCACCATACCAAAGCATAACATCAATCTACTCCACCATTAATTAATCTACTAGTTCATGTGAAATCGTACCTTGAACGGAGTTCAAACTTGATGGATTGTTGATTATGAGAAGCTAGGTCACGTAACCCCTTGATCGCTCCCTCCAAAACGCACAGAACAACAATGGCAGCTACCCTGAAGAATTTTGCTTCTTATAACATGTGTTTGCCACGTCATGGGTGCCATGTAGGATTAATGATGCCAGCTAGGATGGAAGACTAACTCAGTTAATCATTTTTTAACTGAGTGGTGAAATGACAAACAAAATTAAAAGTTTGAGGTGTCACAGATCAAAGTGTTAGTTGCGGGTGTTATCGGCCAATTCTTCAAAGTTTAAGGTGTTAAAATCCAATTGCCCATTTATTTAAACAATTAGATATTATCCAAAAACTCGATCCAAACACGTTTAAAAACCTCTTGCGTAACTATAAACATTTTTTAAACAACTTTGTTACATTAATTTTTATATTAGAACGTTCAGAAAAAAGAATTAAACAAAGCTATGTATAAACAAAGGGATTATGATCAAATACAAATGATCCTAATTGTAAGAAAGGTACAAAAGCTCCTAAAAAAAGCTACTACTACAAAAAAAAAAAAAAAAAAAAAAAAACATCCAACACCACCCAAAAACCTAAACCCCCACCCACCCCCACCCCCATCACCATCACCCATCTTTTTTTTTTTTTGCCGTGAGGGTGGGGGTGGGTGTTTAGTTTTTTTTAGCTTTTTAGGGGTGGGGGGGGGGTTGGTTTTTTAGGTTTCTGGGGGTGGGGGGTTTAGGTTTTTGGGTGGTGGGGGAGGGGGTGGGGGTTTAGGTTTTTGGGTGGTGGTGGGGTCGGGTGGGGAGAGAGGGGGTGTGTGGGGTGGGGTCCATGCTATCTTTAACCAATCACACATTTTTCTTTTTTTTTAAATAGTTTACCAATTCATGAAGTGTCTAACCATTGCCAACACTTTTGAGCATAGTTTAAACACTTTTCATTGAATGACATGACACACTCTAATTGGTTGATTTTGAAGTTTACCACTTTCAACTGTCTAAACACTCCATACACCCTTATTGCTAATAATATATTTTCTCTAGATTTTTTTTTCGCTCTTTTTTCCAAACATTATTTATTTATTATACAATATTTTTCTTTCATTTTGGAGGGGATGCAATAAACGCAACAACCACAAACACTTAGCCCGCGAGCATACTCGAGATAAATTGTTAGAAAATTAACTTTACGACACAGATTAAACATTACGTTACCACTGAGCTCATGAACATTTCATTATGGTCCGTATGTTTAAACATGAGATTATAATCCTCAACTCATTTTAGGTCATTTCATGATTGTTCCTTTAAAATTTCACTTTGCCACATGCCCTCATAGTCACGTAAATTTGAAGAAACTGAAATTTGTGAAAGAAATTGAACTTTTGATATATTTAACTAAATATACTCATATTTAGTTTGTAAATTTATTAAAGAAATTAAAATGTAAATTACAAAAATCGTCGTTTATGTATGTCACTTATTGCAAACTGTACCCGTTATCTTCAATAATTACAGAAAACGTACTCGATGTTTGCAAAACCTTACAAGTTATGTTCTTTAGCCCTAACTCAGTTAATTTTTGTGGTTAAATCTGATCAAATGGATCCCACATGAGAGTATTTTGGTCATTTTACTCTCATGTGGGGTCCATTTGGTCAGATTTAACCACAAAAATACCATCATATGCTGGGCAGTTCGTCTACCCAACCTCTTCTTTTTTCTCCCAACCTTGCCTTGATTCCATCGACAATACTCTTGTTGACGGCTTCAACTTGACCATTCCCCTGCGGGTGCACGACCGAGGAGAAGGTGTGCTCAATGTGTAATTCTTTAAACCACTGTTGAAGATTGTCTTCGGCAAAGTTCGTTCCGTTGTCCATGATGATCTTGAGTGGTAATCCAAAACGGCATATGATTTGTTCCCAAATGAATTTTTTGACAACAGTGGCTGTGGTCGATGCGAGTGCCTTTGCCTCTACCCATTTGGTGAAATAGTCGACTGCGACTATTATGAATTTGACAGCTCCTGGGGCTTCGGGGAAAGGTCCGACCATATCTATTCCCCACTGTTGAAAGGGCCACGCCGTTGTAACTGGCACCAATTCGTTCTTGGGACGCATCGTTTTGGGAGCGTGTCTTTGGCACCCACTGCATTTCCTCAATTCTTTAACCGCATCTAAATGCATCCCGTGCCAATAATATCCCGCATTCATGACCTTTGCCACCACCATTCTTGGTCCGGCATGTATACCACAAATTCCCTCGTGCACTTCTCTGATCAGATAGCTTGCGTCTTCGGGATCAACGCATCTTAACAGTGGCCCAAGGTATGACTTTCGATATAAAATTCCATCAACCATCTGATAATGTTCAGCTTTGTATTGGATTTTCCTCGCCTCGGCTTTGTTCTCGGGGAGTATTCCAGATTGAAGGTACGTGATTATCGGAGTCATCCAAGACGTTGTTCCTAGTTGAACAACGCTTACTTCTCTCAGTGGCACTGACGGGTTGCTTAAAACCTCTATGCGCACATCCTTCGCTAGGTGTTGGAAGCTTGTAGAGGCGAGTTTACTCAGCGCGTCTGCTGGTTTATTCTCGCTTCTGTTAATGTGGTGCACCTTGTAGGAATAGAAGGTTTGTAGCAACGTCTTTGCTTGACTCAGGTAGAGCGCCATTGTGTCTCCCTTGGCTTCATATTGTCCGTTAATTTGTCCGGCCACTAACATGGAGTCCACATGCGCTTCGATGTGTCGTACTCCCATTTTGATTGCCAACCTTAAACCAGCGAGGAAAGCTTCGTATTCAGCTTCGTTGTTCGTGCTCTTAAAATCCAGGCGTATGGCGTAGGTGAACTCATGTTTGTCGGGGCTCACCAGCCGAAGCCCAGCGCCTGCACCGTCTTCGTTAGACGCTCCGTCTGTGTATAACAACCATGGTTCTTCTACTTGCTGTTTTTCGGCTTTTTCCATTGCTTTACATTCCCGATCCTTGTCATCCGGTACCTCTGTCATGAAATCTGCGAGTACTTGGCCCTTAATTGCCGGTCTTGGCCTGAAAACCACATTATGGCCCCCGAGCTCTATCGCCCACTTTGCTAGTCTCCCTGAAATCTCTGGCCTTGCGAGGATGTTGCCAATATTGTAGTTTGTCAGCACGTGAATGACGTGGTTGGCAAAGTATCTGCGCAGCCGTCTTGATGCATGGATCAGTGCGAGTACTAGTTTCTCCATGATTGCATATCGGGTTTCTGGGTCAGTCAAGGTTCGTGACACATAGTAGACTGGTGTTTGGACACCTTGTCGATCAACAAGTAATACTGCTCCTACTGCTCTGTCGGAGGCTGATAAGTAGAGCACCAGAGGCTCCCCCTTGACTGGTGCAGTTAATGTTGGCAACTTGATGAGGCAATCTTTCATCTCGCGGAATGCGCTCTCGGCTTCCGGAGTCCACTGAAATTGGCTTTTCTTCATGCAATTTCTGAGAGTTTTGATGAACGGGAAAGATTTGGCTGCGTGATTGGCCAGGAAACGGTTAAGTGCTGCCAACCGCCCTGCCAATTTTTGCATATCCTTGATCGTCGAAGGTGAAGGCATGCGTTCAATTGCTTGTATTTTATCAGGATTCACTTTGAAGCCATCTTTTGTGACGATGAAACCCAGGAATTTCCCTTATTCCATGCCGAAAGAGCATTTCGCTGGGTTTAGCTTGATACTTACTCCGCGCAAGGTATCGAATGTTTTTTGGATGTTCATCAACATTGTACTCTCTTCTTTGCTCATAATGACTAGATCGTCCATATACACTTCGATGTACTTGCCGATAGCATCGTGGAAAGTTTCGTTCATGAGCCTCTGATAAGTCACGTCCGCATTCTTTAAACCAAAAGGCATCTTGGTGTAGCAGTACAGCCCTGTCGGCGTGCGGAACGCGGTTTTGTCTTCGTCTTGCACAGCCATCTGTACCTGTTGGTACCCCTTGTAACAGTCAAGGAAACATTTCCATCGGAATGTTGCTAGCGAATCAATCTTTTCATCAATGTCTAGTAAGGCGTAACAGTCGCGTGGACATGCCTTGTTCAGATCCTTGTACTCTACGCACATTCTCCAGCTACCGTTGTTCTTTTGGACCATCACTGGGCTTGCTACCCATGTTTGGTATCTGACTTCTCTGATGATTCCCGCATTTAACAGCTCCATTACCTGCTCTTTCATGGCGTCGTGCTTTATGTCTCCTAAGTGGCGTTTGGCATGTACCACCGGTTTTGCTTCTTCTGAGACGTTTAATCGATGTTCAGCTATGTGCCGTGGAACACCTACCATGTCTGCTGGTGTCCAGGCGAACACGTCCATGTTTTGGAACAACAGTTTCTTTAGCGCCGCGCGCGTTAGGTCGGACATTGCAGGTCCTAAGGTAACTGTTTGTTCTGGGTGTGCGCTGTTCAATACCCATTTTTCTGCTTCCGCGCGTGGTGCTGGTTTACTTGCTTTTGCGGGTCTGAGCTCATCTGTTGCTAATACTTCTTTGCTTGCATATATTATTGCTACCCCCGTCTCTGTTGGGAATCCCACAGCTGAATGTGGACCGGAGCAGATCATACTGAAGTCTCCCTGGGACTCTCTTCCCAAGAGTATGTCGTGCCTTGAGTGCGCGGGTAGTGCCATGAATGTGACATCTTCTGTTCTCGAATTCCTTCCGTCCGAGAGTAACACCGGGAATGATATCTGTCCAATGGGAAAAACGGCTTCATTGCAGAAACCAGTGAGTGGGTAATCCACTGGTTCTAAGCGCGCCTTATCCTCCTGATCGAATTGATTGAAACATTGTTCATATATGATATCCGCGGTGCTCCCTGGATCGATGAAAATGTAATCGGTTTGGTAATGCCCGATCACGCCCGAGATGACTATGGGTCGCCTTTCTCTTGGGCCTCCTCTTACAACCGGAAAAACAACCTGCCTCTCGCGCCACGAATCGTCCTGTGTGCGCTTGTTGTAGTTTTTCTTTGGTCTTCGCTGACCTCCTTGGATCATATGGGTTTCTAGTTTCCGGAGTTTTTTGTTATCTGGTCCTTCGTCTCTTCTTTGTATTTGGCGGTAGTCGCGCTTTCCGTCCTTTACCAAATGAGTGAGTTTTCCATCTCTTAAGGACCTTTCTATTTCTTGCTTTAAACTGAAACAGTCGTCGGTTAGGTGCCCTGTGTCCTTGTGGAACTCGCAGAAAAGATTGGGATCTTGACCCCTTTTGTTTCGCATTTGAAGGGGTGGTTTGAACTGGTGATTTTCAGTGGCTAAGACCTCGGAAGGGGTCTTTGTTAGTGGTGTCCACTGTTTCTCCCTGTTTTCTCTTTTCACCTCTTTCCGGTGAGCTATCTGATTGATCGTGTGACGCGCGTCCTCCCGTACTGGGCTTCTTTCTCTGTGACCGGATGCTTTCCATGGTTGGCTTCTGCCTTTCTTGTTATGCCGGTCGTTATGGTTGTATCCGCGCTGGCGGTGGTAGTCACCGGTCAACTGTCTGTCAGACTGCGCAATGGTTTTGGCTGCTTCAATGAAGGTTTCCCAATCTTTGGGTCCTCCGTCTCTTCCTTTTACACGTTTGATTAAATCATCGCACTTGACTGTCCTCATGAAGTGTGCGCGCATCATCTTCTCGCCCACGTCGCCAATCCCCAAACATTCTTTGTTATATCTTGTAATGAAATCTTCCACGCTCTCGTGGTCTCTGCGCCATATGTTTAAACAATCAGCTGGGTCTCTGGTGTGTCGACGTTGCTGAGAGAAGTGTGCAAGGAACTTCTCTCGGAAATCGACCCATGATTTGATTTTTCCTGCTGGCAGGCTGTCAAACCAAACGCGCGCTGCGCCTATGAAGGTTTGAGCGAAGAGATGACACCAGGTTGGTAAATTCCATCCGCCTGTTGCTCCAGCACCGTTAAAAACTTGAAGGTGATCGTCTGGGTCTGTCAACCCGTTGTATTTTCCCACGTTGTGTGGCAATTTCGTTTTGTCAATGGCAGCCGTGGCGATCTCTCTAATGAATTTTGAATTCTCAGCCATGTCGTCTGGACGATAGCTCAAAGTGTAATCATGCTCAGCTTTTGGGTCATAACCTGCGCGCTTGCGAGGTTTGTATGCCTCATGCTCTGGTGGCAACCTGCTGAACACTGTGCTTTCTTTGTATGTTTCTTCGTCATCTGTAAGTTCATCGTTGATGTTGCGCGGACCTAAACGACTTTGTATTGGCTTCTTGGGTTGGTGAGAGTACTGCACATAATTGCTTTCTGTTTCACCATAAGTATCGCGCGTGTCGTGCGCGCTTGGCCTTTTAATGTGTGGTGGAGGTACTGATTCAGGGCGTAAATTGAATGCATTGGTCTGTTGAGGCATGGGAGCGCTCAAAGGCCTTTGCAGTGGAGTGACAAATGCGGACTGGTTGGCTTGTGCCTGAAGCAGAGCTTGCTGCGCACTGAGTTGTGTGTAAACAAGGTTTATAGACGCCACTTGTTCGGCATACCAGGAAGCCAGAGTTTTTCCTTCGGGTAGCCCTAGTAATGCAGAGAAGTTCAGTTGTGCCTGGTCTGATAGAGCTGAGGGACCAGCTCCATGGCTCTGTGTTTGCACTGGTGGGGGTGTTTGTTGGACTACCTCTGACGGAGGCTGGAAAGTAGCTCCGTTTGTGGTTTGAGTGATGATCCTAGGTGGAGTTTGGAAAGTAGCACCAGTTGTGTTTTGAGTGACAATCCTGGATGTACTTCCAAAGATACTAGGAAACTCGTTGTTCATCGGCCCTTCTTGGATAATTTCGTTCCTTTGACCCCTTTGGACGTGTACGTTGTCCGAAACGAGTTCAAAGGAAGAAACGTCTCCGTCTACCGGGTGAGAAGGGTTTTGTTCAGCCATTTTGACGAGTGTTTTTTCGAAAAGAAAAGAGATGAGAGTGGTTTTTGCTAAAAGCGAATGGCGCCAATGATGAAACACAGGTTATAACCAGGGTTAATCTGTGGGGGTATTTCTCCTGTGGGTTCAATCTCCTTTCTTACTCGTGAAATGACTTGGATCCTGCAAAACAGCAACACCGTTAGTCTCGTTAAGAGGGGAATATGGGGGTTTCCCTCTTAACCAGGCTCCGGCGTGAGAATAAGTACTGTTCCGAGGGAGAATAAACAGTGTGTGTTAAGTGTGAGAGTATGGAGAGCAAGATGGTTCAACCTGGATGATGAAGGGTCCTATTTATAGCCGGAGGGTGAGAGAGGGAGGAGCAGCAGTGCCAGCTGTGGTTGCGCGCCAGCTGTCCGACCAAGGGGATTATCCCTTTGGTCTCCTCTGCTGTGGTCAGTGTAGTGGTACACGTGGCGCGCTCACATTTCCCTATTCTGGAGACGTCGTACTGGTGTTGTCGGACTGCTCCTTGATCCGTTGCTGGATGACTTGGCGCCTGATGACTGGTGACACGTGTTGTCCTTTATGTCGGATGGAGCATCTTTGGTGCCACCTTGATATTTTCCAGAAGCTTCTGGAAGCTTCTGGATGGTCTCGTTGATGTCCGCGCCACATAGGATGGAAAAGTGGTGTGGTCCTTGCCATGTGGGCAAGGAATACCTCTTCAAGTCCCCCCAGTCCAGTGTGCCTTCTAGTTGAGTTGATCGTCTAGGAGGGATTCTGGACTTATGAAGGTAGTGTTTTTCCTGGCGCGCGTTTGTTATGGGAGACCTAAGATATTGCATTTGATGGGCGCTTGGTTTTTGACAGCTTTGTAAAAATTGAGCCAAATGGACGCATGGCGCATGGGTTTTGGCTCCCTTGTAAAAGTGAGCCAAATGGACGCATGGCGTATGGCGCATGGGTTTTGGCTCTTGTAAAAGTGAGCCAAACGGACGCATGGCGTATGGCGCATGGGTTTTGGCTCTTGTAAAAGTGAGCCAAACGGACGCATGGCGTATGGCGCATGGGTTTTGCTCCTTTGTAAAAATTGAGCCAAATGGACGCATGGCGCATGGGTTTTGGCTCCCTTGTAAAAGTGAGCCAAATGGACGCATGGCGTATGGCGCATGGGTTTTGGCTCTTGTAAAAGTGAGCCAAACGGACGCATGGCGTATGGCGCATGGGTTTTGGCTCTTGTAAAAGTGAGCCAAACGGACGCATGGCGTATGGCGCATGGGTTTTGCTCCTTTGTAAAGTGAGCCAAATGGACGCATAGCGCATGGCGCTTGCTGTTGTCTTCAGGAGGAAGTTTTGTTTGTCTTGGGAAAGAGTGACTGATGTGACCGGTGCGTGTCCCCCTGTCTTATCGAAGGTGTACAGGCGCCTTTTCAGTCGCTGTCAGTTACTTTTTTGGCGAAGTGTCAGGCGTCTGTTCACCTGCTCCCGAAAAAAGAGGTGGCGTCTTCTCTTTATTCTGACGTGTCTCTTCCCTATTGAGTGCTTTTCTGGGTTTTGACGGCCCACTACCCATCGCATTTAATGCGATGGGTATAAATATCAGGGCAGTTCCTCTTTCCTCTCCACTTTTCAAAATTTGAATTCCTGATTTCTTCTCCGTTCCTTCATCTTCTTTCATCCTTCTTCGAGAGTTCACTCATAATACTTTGATTATGTCTGCTGCAAATCCATCATCAAAGAAGAAGAGGAACAAAGGGAAAGCTCCTCCGGGTCCTGACCAGGCGGTCATAGGGTGGAAGGAGAAGGAGTTCCACAATCTCGTGAGGGAGATGGGTTTCTTGCCGGAATGGGGGGCCCAGTATCCGACTGCCGGTGCAACTGCTATAGATGCACCCCCTGGTTATATGACCTTGTATGCTGCAATCACCAAATTTACCGCCGACGTCTTGAGAAACTACGGGCTCCATCTTTCTCAAATTAATGCTATCGGGCTTCCCCGTGTTACTCACTTTGAGTATGTTTGCATGGCTAACCATTTGGATCCGACGTTTGAGATGTTCAACGTCTTTTATACCGTTTCATATACGAGTGGGTTTTATTCGTTTAATGCTCGGACCGGCGCTGCTCCCGTTTGTTCTGTGCCTTTGAAGAGTCTTTATGACTGGAAATCAAAATTTTTCTATATTCGCCGAGGGGTCATCCCGGTAGATATGCATTACCGGGCAGGGGGCGAGGGGATCCCCAAGGTTGACGTGGTTGCAAATTTTTCTGAACAAGACTGGTATAAAAAGTTGACTCGTAAAGCCACTCCGATTATTCAGCTTGAGGAGATGGCATTGGTGGGCGCCCGTATGAGAATGAAGTGGATTCCTAAGCATCCGTTGGGGGTCCCAGTTTATGGTTATGATGGCAAATGTATGTGTTTTTCCAAGACCTTTTGCCTCTCTTTTGTATGTATTTGTTGTGTTGCTTTTGTCATTGTTCTCCATCTTCGTGTTTTTTACAGTGGGTTACACTTTGTTGAACGTTTTGGATTTGAAGGCCGGTGGTGCCATGGTGGAGGCGATTCAAAAGCCTGAGAAACGACCCTGGTTGGATCAGATTCGTGGTCGCTTCCTGCATCCGACCAGTGAGAGTTTTACTGCTTATGCCAACACTGGCTTAGGTGACGATAGTGAGGATGATGATGATGCCTTTGATTTTGTTCGAGAGGAAGTTATTGTTCTCTCGAGTGATGGGTCTGGCAGATCTGTTGAAGGCCTAACTTCTCGTTCCCCACGTGCAGGTCCGGCGCAGGGGGTAGTGCACGAGCCGGTGAACGAGCCTGTTGATGATGATGTAGAGATGCCGGTTGAGGCTGCTGAGCAATTGGAGACGAGGAGAAAAGTGAAAGCTGACAAACCGGAAGGGAAGGGGAAAAAAGCTGAGGAAACTGTCACTGAAACTCCTCGTAAGCGACCTCACACTCTCCCTGTCCTAGATTACGTTGTAGTTTCTGATACGTTGTCCGGTTTAGGGGCCGGAGAAAAACATCAAGAGTCTGATCCTGAAGACCGCGCTACCTTAACAGAGATAATGCAAAAGAAGATGTTTGATGATAAAAAACGGAAGCTTGACGAGCAGGCCGTTGCTATGCTTGTGTAACACCCCGAAAACGGGTTTAGTAATCAAACCTCGTTAATAGTGATAGACGGGTAAAATACCGTTAGTGGTAAAATTTAACCTGGTAAATAGTAGGACTTAAATAAATAAACCTAATATTAATTAAAAAGGGGGAATAAATGCTTGAGAAAATAAAGTTACAAAAGGCCCGAATTAACGGGACTTAAAAATAAAACGGGTCATAACTTCCCCGGACCTACCAAGTAACTAGGAATAATAACCTAGTTAAATACATGCCTTAAAATAGAGAAGGAAACTTGGGTAATAACCCTTATTATAAGGTTACAAACTAGAGGGGCTAAAAGAGGAGGAATTAAAAGTTGATTTTATTTAATTAAAACACTACACACACACTAGTGGGTGTGTGTGTGAAATCGATCAGGAGAAGAGCCAGGGGCTCAAACCCTAACTCATCTCAATCTCACCAAATTGAAGGGCAGAACTAGCTCAAATCAGATGCATGAACACAAATTCATGATCACCTAGTCATGGGGATTACAAGGTATGTCGAATTTTACGATTTGGTGATACTTTGAGATTATGATGAACAATCAAAATCGAAATTCTGGAATGAATGTTGAATCTATGAGTGTTATTGTGATTATATCTTGGTTTAGAAACAAACCCTAGTAGAAAACTTGATGAATTGTTGTCAAAACTAGGGATTTGATAATTACCCTACTATGTACTAAGTGGGTTTTGATTGTGTAGTGAAGATGATGATATGTTTATGCTAAGAAATCATCATAGTTGATAGTTGATGCAAGATACTCGAACAATTTCCAAGTTTGAGTGTTGATCATACATGACTTGAAAAATGGGTTTTTGGATGAATTAATGAAATTGATGTTGTATTGGTGTTTATAAACACCATACTAACTAGTATGAATGAACTATTTGAACAAAATGGGGAATTATTAAGAGTTCATACTTGATTTGAAGTGGGTCTTGACACAAGAATTAAACTCATGATTTATGATTTAGTTCAATAAGAAAAGTAGTCAAAGATTCATAAGGTGTGAAAGTCATAATTTAGAATGACTAATCTAACAACCTTGTGAATGATGAATGATAGTTGGCGCTTAACAAGCTAGGTGAAGCTTGGGGAGAAAGCGGGTCGAACGAGTCAAGCATAAAGGAAAAGCGTATTCGGGATGCAAGGTAAGTAAAACTTACACCCTTATGTAGGACAAGTGTTTGTTTTATAAACTATAAATGCGAAAGATGTAATACCCAAAATAAAGGTTCCGACACGACCGATACAAGTCGGAACAAGTATAAATGATAAAAACCATGGTTTATGGTAAACGGGGCAAATGGGTGAATTTGGAAATTTAAAACCATGCTTTTATTCTAACTTATGTAAATGTTTGGTCTTATAGTCCAAACGGGTCAAATGGTGATGAAACACCATTTGACAATATCGACTAATGTGATTGTCAAGTCGTATGTTACAAGGAGTGATTAGCAATTTGGATAATTGCGACGCCATAAAATGTTGGTTAATTAACGCGAGGTATAAAACGGGTCTATATGTTGACTCGAGCCAGGTACGCATATATATAGATTTATGGTTAAAAATGCAATGTTGGTCAAATACCTTAGCAAAGGGACTAATGTCGTAAAATGAGGAAATAAGTTGACGAAAATGCCCTTGATAGGTAAATCGGGCAAACGACCCTTAGAGGTCGTTTAGATATTAGTATTATCATCATGTAACTCATAAACACATGTAAGAGTAGTAGGCATCAACTTTGGGGGTCAAATGCCTATGAACGGGTTAATCACTTAAATTGACTATCCTAAGGGTAAAAGTTAGGAATGTGGTTCATTATCTTAAATCCACCACAAAATAGTTGTGGTGGAATATAAGAGGCTATTTAAAAGTGAGAATACGAAGTGTAGAAAGAGAAGAGAGAGTTTGATGCTTAAATGTACATAATTCGCTCTAAACGGGTCAAAATAAGAACTTGAGCGTAAACGGGTTTCTATTATGTAAGAATCCCGTGATTTGAAATTAATATGATAGGAGATATGGAAATTATGAATTTCATGAGTTTAAGGATCAAATAAACATGTTTGTTTAATAAAAATCGAACGGGTCAAAAATTGGTAAAAAGGGTAATAAGCCGAAGACTTAAAAGTCTGAAATTTTGTTAAACCGGATGTTGGATTTTAACTCCATAATGTGGAGAATCAAATTACAATCACGTAGGAAGAAACGGTAGGACAAACGGACAAGCGGATTGGAAGATACGAAAGTTTTCGTGTCAATAACGGCAAAATTGGTATGGGCTGATGCAGGGGCCACCGTAACTTACGGTGGTACCGTAAGTTACGGTGGAGCTGGAAATCTTACGGCAGATACCTACTGAGTTACGGTGGAAACATAGCAAATCAGGGGCCACCGTAACTTACGGTGGTACCGTAAGTTACGGTGGAGACTGGATTCAAACCCTTGTTTCTAGGATCAAGGGATTAACAATGGGATTTCCTGATTTTTCTTTAATTTGATTATTCGACACCATTTTCCTTGTAATACCAGTTATTTAATTATCAAAACTAACTTTTAAGTTGGTTTTGAACTCAGGTGAATGTTGAGAGCCCCGGATGAAGATCAAGCGTCGAGCAAGAACCGAACACGTATTAAATGAAGCTTCCGCAATGTTGTTTCGTCGTTATTCTAAAACGATGAATTAAATTATATTATGTAGTTTCGCTTTCAAGTTTAGAAAAGTTTTAATAAACCCGTAATTTCCAATGTATATGTAATCTTAATTACATGATTGTTTTTCGTAAATGATACGTTAAACTTTAATTTATAAGAACGGGTGTTACAAGTTGGTATCAGAGCCTTGGTTTAAGAGATTCAAGTATGGCGGGAAAGCTATGCTTGGACTTAAACCTTACGCTCTTGATAAAGATTGGTGTTCGGTTCGTGGCTTGATCGCAAATCCGGTAAGTACATGTATATCAATGGTTTAATATGATTAAAGTGTTGAGAACAACACATATGGTTATCGTGTAATACACGTTACACCAATAAAATCGATATAGAATAGATATAGTCAACGAAATTACACGCGTTGATGTGTATAGTAGAAAAGCCTTGTATTATAATACGGGCGATTATTGGTGACGACACTACTAACTTTTGTGAATGTTTTAATTGAAGGACACTCGCATCTGAAGATGACGAGAGTTGGACAAATTACGGATATGAGGATGAAACGGTCCGATGTATGACAAGCAAAGCATACTCATCAAGGATCTAAATCGCGTAGTGATCGCGAACAAGGTTAACGAAAAAAGGAGAGCCTGATAGAGCAAACATTATCAGGTGCACATTTTAAATTATTGCATAAATAGTAATATGCAACAAATATGTAGAGATTGAAAGTTGCATATGTAGATAGAAAACTTGGAAAAACCTGAATAGAAAACCTATCCGGGATATTGTTTCCAAGAAAAACAAATAGAGGCATTACTTACATGGGGTGTAATGTGAAAATTATAAAAAGGTCATGTATACCAAGTGTTGATCGCTTACTCTGGCCAAGTAAGTAGTGAACACGTGGTACCATGAACTTCTTATGATGGACACATTTATGTCCGATGTAGTAAGGGTAGGGGTGAATGGGACTAACTTAAAAAGTACCCAAATGAATCAAATGAGCAAAATGTTTGATAATAATGTAAACGCACAGCCGGGTGACGGAAGCGTATTACATTAGGATGATGAGCCCGAGTGAAGGGACAAAGATTAATGTAAAACGATTAAGGTATGCAATTGGGAGGGGTGTGCTTACACTCGAACCCGAAGAATGCAAATATGACTCTTAACGGGCCGATTTTGTAAAACACCAAATTTGAGAACAAAGTAGGAATATAAAAGCGAAACGAAGTCATAATGCATACCGTAAGGGTTGCAATAATAACGACTTCGGTAAAACACCCGGTTGGTGGGTAAGGATTTAAATGCATGTGTAGACTGAGAAACAGGAACGCGAATTAGAAAGTCAAAAGACTCGGAATATGAGTCATGACTAAAAGATGACAAGAATTTGCAAACAGAAATGTTAATAACTACGCTCAACTATTTTAAAGTTGAACGGGTCGAATAAAGAATAGAGTTTGATGTTCACAAGTGATGAAATTTCACACGAACAAGACAAACGAGATAAATAAGGTATAAAAACTTGGTAGTGCAAGTAAGCGCGAACCGAATAATGGAAGCGCGAAACATTAATGAACCTACGTGATGGCTCATAAAGGAATATATATAGGAAAAATGCAAACTAGCGAAACAAAAAAAAATGTTAACATTAAAATAAAAGAACCCGGGTTATGGGACGTAAAGAAGTATAGGTAACAACCGGGTAACGGTAAGTGAAGGGCAAACCGACGTGTAATTGACGTTAGAAGTCAAGAAGTCGGAAAGATAATTCGAAAGAAAACAATGTAGCCTTAGACTACGGTCAAGGTTAAACGAAATCCAAAAAGTAAAGGTGAATAATCCTAAACATAAAAAGGGGTGCCTTAACGCCTCATACGTATATAAACGTATACACATTTGAATGAAGACTAGAATAAAAGATGATCTACGGGATCATCATAACCTACGGGATATTAATTAGTGTAAAGGTCTACGGGGCCAAAATGACCCACGGGTCATGAATTGAAGCAAAGGGATCATAAGGGCCTCACCTTAAAGAGGTGAAAGCTTAAGGAAATAGCCTACGAGGTTAAGTGAAGGAACCTACGGGTCAATAGAGTAAGGTGAGGGAACTTGTTACGAATCCCCGCGTAAAACGAGAACGAAAACCAATAAATTATGGGTTGTCAATATCCTGGTACGGGTAATTGACAAAAGTTAAAGAGAATATCCTAAAACTAAAACTTCGGTTTTAGTAAGAAGTAACGTTTTTACAAACATAAATTCTGATAGGAATTTAAATAGTAAGCATGAAAGATACAAGTCCTGACACTAATAGGCGCAAGACAATATATTCGAAAAGTGATATTGTCGAAAATGAAACGCTGAGATAAATTAAACATGATGTGACATGATCACGGTCAAGAGATGCAGTGCGAAGTAGAATCACATTATAACCAAGCAAGCGGTAAAAAGTAACTGGACTAATAAGTCTAGTTAGAGAGACCGGTTAAAGTCAGCAATTCAAGTCAAGAAGTTTGGTTTGCTCGAAAACGGTGAATTCGGTATAACTGAACCGAATAAGTAAATTTGAAAACAAAAGAATCTGTTGTTAAAAGTGAAAGATTTCACTAAAGACCCTTAAACGGGTCAAAGTAACGGATCCATAAAGAATTCGATAGTATATGAAAGTGATGAATATCGCTAAGTAACTAAACTAGTGGAAATAACGAGATTACGTTATTTCGAGTTGCACTATCTCATATGAGATACGTAGACAATTAATAGCCAAAAAGATGTTACCATACTTTTCGGGTAATACTAACAATTGGTTAAAAGTATAAGTAATGTTTAAAGGATTTCTCGGCTCAAATACATTGAGTTTAAACTCAATGAATTATATCATAAAAGGTTTCGAGGACGAAACCTCTTTAAGGGGGGTAGACTTGTAACACCCCGAAAACGGGTTTAGTAATCAAACCTCGTTAATAGTGATGGACGGGTAAAATGCCGTTAGTGGTAAAATTTAACCCGGTAAATATTACGACTTAAATAAATAAACCTAATATTAATTAAAAAGGGGGAATAAATGCTTGAGAAAATAAAGTTACAAAAGGCCCGAATTAACGGGACTTAAAAATAAAACGGGTCATAACTTCCCCGGACCTACCAAGTAACTAGGAATAATAACCTAGTTAAATACATGCCTTAAAATGGAGAAGGAAACTTGGGTAATAACCCTTATTATAAGGTTACAAACTAGAGGGGCTAAAAGAGGAGGAATTAAAAGTTGATTTTATTTAATTAAAACACTACACACACACTAGTGGGTGTGTGTGTGAAATCGATCAGGAGAAGAGCCAGGGGCTCAAACCCTAACTCATCTCAATCTCACCAAATTGAAGGGCAGAACTAGCTCAAATCAGATGCATGAACACAAATTCATGATCACCTAGTCATGGGGATTACAAGGTATGTCGAATTTTACGATTTGGTGATACTTTGAGATTATGATGAACAATCAAAATCGAAATTCTGGAATGAATGTTGAATCTATGAGTGTTATTGTGATTATATCTTGGTTTAGAAACAAACCCTAGTAGAAAACTTGATGAATTGTTGTCAAAACTAGGGATTTGATAATTACCCTACTATGTACTAAGTGGGTTTTGATTGTGTAGTGAAGATGATGATATGTTTATGCTAAGAAATCATCATAGTTGATAGTTGATGCAAGATACTCGAACAATTTCCAAGTTTGAGTGTTGATCATACATGACTTGAAAAATGGGTTTTTGGATGAATTAATGAAATTGATGTTGTATTGGTGTTTATAAACACCATACTAACTAGTATGAATGAACTATTTGAACAAAATGGGGAATTATTAAGAGTTCATACTTGATTTGAAGTGGGTCTTGACACAAGAATTAAACTCATGATTTATGATTTAGTTCAATAAGAAAAGTAGTCAAAGATTCATAAGGTGTGAAAGTCATAATTTAGAATGACTAATCTAACAACCTTGTGAATGATGAATGATAGTTGGCGCTTAACAAGCTAGGTGAAGCTTGGGGAGAAAGCGGGTCGAACGAGTCAAGCATAAAGGAAAAGCGTATTCGGGATGCAAGGTAAGTAAAACTTACACCCTTATGTAGGACAAGTGTTTGTTTTATAAACTATAAATGCGAAAGATGTAATACCCAAAATAAGGGTTCCGACACGACCGATACAAGTCGGAACAAGTATAAATGATAAAAACCATGGTTTATGGTAAACGGGGCAAATGGGTGAATTTGGAAATTTAAAACCATGCTTTTATTCTAACTTATGTAAATGTTTGGTCGGGTCAAATGGTGATGAAACACCATTTGACAATATCGACTAATGTGATTGTCAAGTCGTATGTTACAAGGAGTGATTAGCAATTTGGATAATTACGACGCCATAGAATGTTGGTTAATTAACGCGAGGTATAAAACGGGTCTATATGTTGACTCGAGCCAGGTACGCATATATATAGATTTATGGTTAAAAATGCAATGTTGGTCAAATACCTTAGCAAAGGGACTAATGTCGTAAAAGGAGGAAATAAGTTGACGAAAATGCCCTTGATAGGTAAATCGGGCAAACGACCCTTAGAGGTCGTTTAGATATTAGTATTATCATCATGTAACTCATAAACACATGTAAGAGTAGTAGGCATCAACTTTGGGGGTCAAATGCCTATGAATGGGTTAATCACTTAAATTGACTATCCTAAGGGTAAAAGTTAGGAATGTGGTTCATTATCTTAAATCCACCACAAAATAGTTGTGGTGGAATATAAGAGGCTATTTAAAAGTGAGAATACGAAGTGTAGAAAGAGAAGAGAGAGTTTGATGCTTAAATGTACATAATTCGCTCTAAACGGGTCAAAATAAGAACTTGAGCGTAAACGGGTTTCTATTATGTAAGAATCCCGTGATTTGAAATTAATATGATAGGAGATATGGAAATTATGAATTTCATGAGTTTAAGGATCAAATAAACATGTTTGTTTGATAAAAATCGAACGGGTCAAAAATTGGTAAAAAGGGTAATAAGCCGAAGACTTAAAAGTCTGAAATTTTGTTAAACCGGATGTTGGATTTTAACTCCATAATGTGGAGAATCAAATTACAATCACGTAGGAAGAAACGGTAGGTCAAACGGACAAGCGGATTGGAAGATACGAAAGTTTTCGTGTCAATAACGGCAAAATTGGTATGGGCTGATGCAGGGGCCACCGTAACTTACGGTGGTACCGTAAGTTACGGTAGAGCTGGAAATCTTACGGCAGATACCTACTGAGTTACGGTGGAAACATAGCAAATCAGGGGCCACCGTAACTTACGGTGGTACCGTAAGTTACGGTGGAGACTGGATTCAAACCCTTGTTTCTAGGATCAAGGGATTAACAATGGGATTTCCTGATTTTTCTTTAATTTGATTATTCGACACCATTTTCCTTGTAATACTAGTTATTTAATTATCAAAACTAACTTTTAAGTTGGTTTTGAACTCAGGTGAATGTTGAGAGCCCCGGATGAAGATCAAGCGTCGAGCAAGAACCGAACACGTATTAAATGAAGCTTCCGCAATGTTGTTTCGTCGTTATTCTAAAACGATGAATTAAATTATATTATGTAGTTTCGCTTTCAAGTTTAGAAAAGTTTTAATAAACCCGTAATTTCCAATGTATATGTAATCTTAATTACATGATTGTTTTTCGTAAATGATACGTTAAACTTTAATTTATAAGAACGGGTGTTACAGCTTGCGTCGAAAAGGATTAAACTCCAAAAGGAGGATTCTTCCGCCCCTTCTGAGTCGGAGGTTGACATGGGTATTTTTACTGAGAAAGCTGGGAATTTGTTGCAGAAGATTTTTGAGGCTTCTGTTATTCGTTTTATCAGTTTCCAGTTTGTCTTTTTGTTTTTGCTTACTTTCCCTTCTTTTCTCTGAGTGTGTTGCTCGTTTTGGAGCAGGTGCGAAACCAGCCAAGACTGCACACAAGATTGATATTTCCAAAATTACTCCCCCTGCCTCTCCTCCTTCGAGGACATTTGGGTTGTCTCCTCCTCACGAAACGTCTGGTGAGAAAAGGAAAGAAGATGTCGTTAATGTTGAGCAGGTTGGTGAGGGTGGTGCGGGTGGTGATACAGGTGGCGGTGGTGGTAATGTTGCGGGTGATGCTGGTGGTGTTGATCGTGGTAAAAACATTGACGTCGAGTTGGAGTCGAGTGGGACCGCTCCTCATCAAACGATATATACCAAACGCCCCCCGGGTGATGGTGGTGGTGCAACTTCCGGGGTAGTCCGGAGTCCTGATTTTGAGTATGCTCGGGGTGGTTCTTGGGACACCCATAACCCAGCATGCGACGATCTGCCCCATGCTCCTCGCTGGCGTTTGACCCAGGGTTCTCGGATGAATGATCTTGAAAATTGTCATGATTTTTTCTCTCTGTCCCTCCCCCCAGCTGAAAGGTTATTTCAGAAGAGGCGCCGCCGGTTAGAACTGTTAGATGATCATGTTCAAGCCGGGGTTAACTTCTAGTCCACTTCTCAGGAGATTGTCCGTGAGTGGAAGCTGATGGGAGAGGACACTCTTGAGTTTGAAAATGAGAAGAGGTTATTTGCGGAAGAGGGAGAGAAATTCAATGCTGAGAAGAAAGGGTTGGTGTGGAGGTTAGCTGATGCAGAGGAGAAACTCGCCCAAGAGAAACAAAACAATGCTGATAAGCAGAAAAATTGGGAAGCTGCGTACGAGCGTACCAATGCGGAGCTGAAATCTCAACGTGATACTGTTGTACGTTTGTCTGGTGAGAAGGCAGATCTTGCTGAGGAAGCTCAACAGGCGCGTGTCGCGTTTGAGAAGAAAGAAAAGGAGTATATTGATCGCATTGCTAAACTGGAAGACCTTGTGAGACAGTACGAGGTTGCTGAACGTCTTCTTCAGGAGAAAACTGTTGAATGCAAGGCCTCTGAAGTCCTTGCTGAGGAAACATCGGCCGATTGCAAGTGGTTGCTTTCGCGCGCGGTGCCCCTGGTAACTTATTTTATTTTATTTTGTGATTTTCGTTGGCTGTTTCTCTTATTTGTGTGTTTCTCGTAGATTGCTGATCGCGTAGTGAACTCCCACGAACTTGCCAACTATATGTTTGAGTTGGGGCAAGCTGGTTATAATAGCGGGCGGAAGGATGGTTATAATGAGGGCAGAGCTGCGGCTCTTAGTAAAGAGAAGGAGCATCACTTCGAGTTATGGAAAGAGGATTGCGGTGCTGCTTATACCGCGAAAAGGCAAGAGTTCTCGTCTTTAGAGTTTGCTGTTGTTAAGGCTGCTCAAAAATTGGCTCGAAGGTCTGATGGTGTCACTTTGTTGAGAAAAGCTCTTGGCGATGAAGGTGGCGCGGCTGGAGGTGCTGGGACCAGTCATCCTGAATGAGGGATTCCGGCCTGCGTGCCGCGTATGACCTTAGGTGGTCCTGTATTTGACAATTTCGTGAACAATTTTAATTTTTGTTTATCTGTCGTGCTTCTGGACAATTGGTGATGCCTGACGTTGTGTTATGTCAATATTTGCCTTCGTTTTATTGCAAATTTTGTTAACGTCATAATATGTGCATGTATAATTACTTTGATTCAGGTATCACGAATGAATGATGGCGCTGACAGGTTGTGTTGTGTTTATTACAACGTTTTATTCTGTCGTTCATGTGCGCAGGTTGGTTCGTGAATACGAGGTGGTCGAATTACAGGTTATTGTGTGGACCCGGCTGTGTTCAGCCTTGAGGGTGCTTACAATGTTTGTTCGTCCTGTGTTCGATGCTTTCGTGTTTATGTGGGCACGAAGTATTTGTTTGGCGTTTGTTAGGCTTTAGTTGTGTATCTGACCCGGCTGTGCACTTGTTTGTGACAGGCCTTGGAGGTCTACAACGTTTCCTAATGGTCGAGCCATTGATGTTTTCGTGTATGCCCAAAGTAATATATGCAGTTGTGACAAAGAAATTTGTATGATAGAAAGATAGCCAAACACTTCTTGTATTACTATAAATGTGTTGGCGACTCGACCATTGCAATTACATAATCTTTTTCAC
Source organism: Helianthus tuberosus (assembly GCA_030545235.1). Taxonomy (NCBI): domain Eukaryota; kingdom Viridiplantae; phylum Streptophyta; class Magnoliopsida; order Asterales; family Asteraceae; genus Helianthus; species Helianthus tuberosus. The sequence continues at coordinate 179,148,069 of CM060401.1, forward strand.
AGGTAACACTTTCTCAGCTGTTGGGCGTTCCACGTTCGTGGAACCTCCTTGTTGTCAATGGTGCGCAGCTTGTAGGCTCCCTTTCCGAGTACTGTGTCGACGACATATGGGCCTTTCCACTCTAGATTTTTTTTTCGCTCTTTTTTCCAAACATTATTTATTTATTATACAATATTTTTCTTTCATTTTGGAGGGGATGCAATAAACGCAACAACCACAAACACTTAGCCCGCGAGCATACTCGAGATAAATTGTTAGAAAATTAACTTTACGACACAGATTAAACATTACGTTACCACTGAGCTCATGAA